>JAWZSL010000020.1:9577500-10023263 GCA_034769285.1 Lutjanus argentimaculatus
CTCTTAATCCTGCACACACACATGCACGAAGAGGCATTCACACACACTCAATAAAACTACTGTTCTTTCATATTGCAATTTATCCGCGAAAATTAGAGGCAGCGAGTATCCAACAGATGAAATCTCAGTTAGTACCTACCATGCAAATTAAAGCATCGCCGTCCATACTCCATTACACATATCATTATAAACCCCTGCCCCACTTCAAAACCCCTGCTACCAATAATCAATCTTTCCATGTTGGGGAATAAAATGCAAAGCGCTGAATTAACAAGCAGGCGTGACAGGCTGATTATTGATTTAATGTCAGCGGCAGGCTGGCACATACATCTCTGAGGCACAGCACACTATTAAAACGTCCTAACTAGGGTAATTGCATTAGACACCTTTTTATACCACTTTGTGCGGCTAATCGGCATGTAATAAGGAGAGAGAAGAGACAGGAGCCGAGTGATTCGCTGAGTCAGTGGACGTGTGATGTCATGTCTGGAGGTGGAAGGCGAAGAAAAAGGAGGAGAGAGAAGAATGAAAAGTGTAAAGAGGTGACAGGAGGAGGAGGAGGAGGAACGGGGACCTTTAGTCCTTCTGAGAGGGAAAAAAGTCAGGTGGCACTAATCTGCACTCTGAGCTGCTGTCAAAACTATACTGTACATCATTATTTCTGACTCAGCATCCTTTTCAAAACACTTAGCACATATTTTAACCTTTTAACTCCCAGTGGAACTCATACTATAGATTGACGTGCAATGAAAAAACAGTGTCTTTTATGTATCAATACATCTGAGGTGACGTCTTTTTTGTAGTCTCTCAAAAACGTGAAACACAAGAGCACACGTGTGGGGAATGGATTAAACTCTGTCTTCATCTGCTCTAACATAAGCTGCAAACTTACCTCCAGACAAACTTGCTAGATACCGCTGCATCTGTATTTGTTCTGTGGGGCTTTGAGGAGGAGGATGCGGGCTGATGCAGAGTCAAAGTGGGCCGTTGACGATGCGCCTCACTCTGTCTCAGGTCTAAGCCGAGTTAGCTTAGCTCCTATCCTGGTTGTCTTCCGCGATCGTGGTCCAGCTGGTCTGGCTGGATGACCCATCTTAAAGTCCACTGTACTATTCAAGTTTATCTAAAGGGAAATATGCTATCACAAAAATTATTATTATTGTGTAAAACTTTTTAAAAACTTAGAATTTTGAGTTGTGTTTGAAACAAAATGATCAGTCACTGTAGCTGTGTTCAGATACAACACCAGATGTGGGGGTGTTTTATACCGGAAGTCATGTTAATTCAGGCAAACATTTTATTTTCTATCAGTGGAGGTGGGTGTGGTTGGCAGTCAGCTGCAGGAGACAGAGAGAGGTGTGTGTGTGTGTGGGGGGGGGGGGGGGGGGGGGCTCATGAGATTCGTGTCAGGTGAGTTGATTAGCACAGCTGCTGCTGGTTTCCTAATTACACTCTCCCTTTCTTATGCAGCAGAGTGCTGGCCCTCAGATGACCTCTGCTCCCACAACAAAGAGGAACTCTGCCTGGGTTCTCTTTTTTCTTGTTGCTTTTGAGCTGACCGGGGGACGTGTGCTGCAAGAGCCGGGCAGCCGCAGACACATGTCTTACATTGTTGAGCTATGTTGTAGTCTTTTGAGCGTGAGTCACAAAATAAAAGTCTGAGAGCTGAAAGTGTGTGTCTGTGCTGGGGGAACTCACAGAGGTAGCGAGACGGCGACACTAACCTAATATTTATTGGCAATGCAATTGTTCTCTATCTGCGTTACTGCTTACAGTAAAGATATACGAAAGACCTATATAAAAACTCTCCTTTTAGTTAGTGATTATTTTCTTTCCCCAGAAGTAAATACTGCTCCTTCACAAAGTAATAGTACGGTTTCAGGAAAAAGCCGAGTTTTATTTTATAGTAACCTTAATAAAATATTTAATTAATACAATTGCTGATGTTAGCCTGACTTAACGATAGCTGGTTTGGCTCAGTAACACTTAAACAACACAATTTAACCAATGCAGGTGTTTTTGTCTTGCATTAGACTTACCTTTTTTCCGAGTCACCACTTGAAACGGCGGCTCAACTGCAGGGGGAAAAATCAGGAAAAGACGTGGATGTCATGATGTCAGATACACTAAATATACTAAGAGAAACCAAACTTATGTGCTTTCACTGAAACAAAAACAGCAGGTTAAGGGAGCAGGGAGGGATTTCCGATTACTCAAAGTTCAACCACTACTCAAACTCAAATACACTTTTTACAGGAGCGGGCTTTTTCTGAATGATAATGAACAACTTTTAAAGAATAAATATCTGCTTCTGTTTCATTATTTGTGCTTTCATGACTGCATTTGGATTGGAGTGCATCCTTTGTTTCTAGGCTGAGCAAGAAGAAAATGAAAGCTCATACTTGCATCCTCTCCCTGCAGCAACAAGTACAGTATTTGCCTCCCAGGGTCAGAACTGAAACATCCTTCAAACTGCAGCAGCACGACTGCGCTCCAGGCCTGCACCACTTCCTGAATGAAGATGTGAAACTTCATTACGGACCCCCCAATGAGGCCTGCGAGGGGGAGATGGAGAGAGAGAGAGAAAGGAGTGAAGAAAGAAGAGGGGTGGCCAGGTGCCAGGTGCTCCCTGTGATGGGACGCCCCATCGCCACGGAGACACGGGTCAGGGGGCACGAGGGGCGGGGAGGAGGGGCGTTCGGGGAGGGCACGTGCTCCGAGCAGCGGGGCGGCCGGGCTTTGGCATGAATTACCCGCCCGCTGAGCCGCTGCTTTGGGGCTGCTGGAGGAGAGGTCACGTACTCAGTGGCCCTCAAACGCACACACGGGCTCCCTCAGCAACAACAACACGGCTCTGTGTGCGGCCAGCTAGTCACAACAGCTATTCTGCATTTAGCACAAATACGAGTACACACACATGCACACTTGGAGAGGATGAATTAGGTTAGCTTCGCTGGTCAAACAGGACGGCTCCATCCGCAGCAGGGCACTAAACACAAATTATTCTCACCAGAACGCTTTTAATATCAAAGAGGAAGGAGACAATCAGCGGCTGGACCTCCTGCATTAAGACTGTCCCACGGCTCAGTGTGCAGCCACAGAAGGCACCTTGTCCAAAGAGCACCTGGACACAAGAACACCACAAGGTTACTCTTTCTTTTTAAGTAGACATATATTAGACTTAGATGTTTGCACTTAAGAATCAGTTTTATGTCTACTGAATAATTTATTTAATATAAAGTTTGACTTGCAGGTGGAAAATAAACAGTTTCTCAGCTGAGGTAAGATAAGATAGAAATATGTCCAAGAAGGCGTCCACTGTCGTCCAAATTTAAAATACTTTGACCTTTTCCGTCCTCTGTGACTGAATGCATACTGACCACCACTGAAATCTGATTGGCCACCACAAGTGCCGCCATAATCCTCAATCAACGTACGACTGCTTATCTGTCCACTGAGAGGCAGGACCTCAGTTAGAACTGTTTTTAAATGTGCATTGTTTTCTGTTGTATGTAGCCTACTTTTGCCTGCCTTTTCTCCAATATAATGTAACTAAATGGCACTCTGCAACAACGGCTGAACATTTTCTGTTTTTCTCTCTGACAGTAAACGGAATATCTTTGAGTTGAGGACGGGGTAAACAATTTCACCATATTTTATATTGAGGTAATCCAAAAGTAACTGCCAGTAATCAAGTTACATTACTTTAATATTATGATACTGACTATATTTTTTAACAAGTTATTATTGGAATACTTATATATGGGCTCCATGACACTCCAGAGAGTGCAAATAAACTAATCAATCTAAAATAACTGAAATTCAAATAGATTTATTTTGGGTTCAGGAGGGAAGAGCTGTGTAAAAAGTGTTGTTCATGCCAATCACAGATACAGAGCATTAGAAAATCCATCACATGCATCCTTGTTTTACATCTGGGCTGTCTAAAAAGGAACCAGTGTCTCCAAGACTCAAAGACAACTTAGGCTGAACCACTTTAATCATAATGATGCAGAACAGCTGAGTAAAGGTTTGCAGTTGAAAAGCTGGCCCAGTTTTGAGGCATTTACTAGAATTAATCCTGAAAAAAGATAAAACATTTTTAACCCACTCAACAAAAATAAATCTCTCCTATACAGGCAGGTTCAGTTCTCCTTCCCAAAGTCAAACAGTGAGATAAAAGTTTTGACCTTTGTTGTAAAAACAGAGGCAACTTTTGCTTAGTAATAACAGTGTATCAGTGAACCTCCTCCTCAGTGTGACACTGCTGGTAAACCGGAGGCTTGTTTTCGCCAGCAGTCCGTGATGATCCCACTCTGTCGGAGGAGGCCGGGCCGCGCTGCTCGGTGCAAAAAAAAAACCAAAACTGAATCAAAGGCCAGAGGCTGCTGCTACCGCGTCTGCCTCCAGCCGCTTGATTGCCAGAGACCCTGGATCAGTGCCTTCATCATCTGACAACCTGTGAGAGCGACTCATTCATTCAATCCTCTCCTACACACCTCCGGGACCTCAACAACACCTCGCAGCATAATGAATCAAACGCTCTGCCAGGAAAACACAAACCCCCGCATAAAATAACACACACACGCACACACACACGTGTGTGCGTGTGCGCATGTCACGCTCATGACTGTCAGCGAAGACAAAAGAAAGTTTGCTGACGAGTTTATGACTTATTCTGGAAGGGGGAGGGACGTCGGCCGTGGATGCACAGCGGCAACGTTTCCTTTTTGATATCTAATCACGGCAGACGTCAACAACGCCGTCCTTATTATTGCCGTAATGAAAACTGAATCAGTCTCACACGGATTAATTTGTAAAAGAAAAATAATTAAGACAAAGGTCCTGCATCAAGCAGACAAATCAGAAAGACAACAAAGTATGATGCGTGACAGTCTCCGCGAGTCCTCCTGCGGTGATGCAGGCCTGTCCTTTGTGTCATGACTAGTCGCTCTCTGGCATTAATCAGAGCGTCGTCCTATCTTATTAGGCTGAGCTGGGAGATGATAGGGAGACTGCAGGTCTTTAATCAAGGTTAGAATAATCTGTGATGGTAGCTGATTATAAACCTGATCATCAGCAACATATTGTCACCTCCTAATCATCCAAATAAACAGAGAGAGACCTGCCCTCAGCCGCGACGCGGAGGAATAAATTACATGCGCAGTCTTACACATACAGCTACATGCATATGCAAACAATTACACTTACACAAATGCACACAGGATTTGCTTAAAAACACACGCAGGGGCTCGAATATCCACACACGTGCGCAATCTGCAGCACGCAGCACTTTTACATCAAATACTTTTAATGCAAATACCACGTTTTATGGCGGCGTTTGAAAATGTCTTTCTCTCAGCGATTGAGGAATGAATACATCGCAGCTAAAGAAACGGCGGGCTTGAAAGACATCCATCAAGACAGCAGATAAACAATGAAACGGCCCCTCTCAAGTCGATGATAACCTCAACTTCTTTCTAATCTACTTTCATGTGCTTTGTCTCCTTTTTTTTTATTTACTCCCACTCTTTTATTTCACCTCTCCCGGGGTGAGCCTCTCCTCTCCTCTTCTCTCCTCCCTCTCCTTCCCGAAGCTCATTACCTTGGGACCGAGTCTCGGCTGTTTTCAACACAAGCGAAATTATAACACGACCGGCGACGGCACTCGTTAGCAGCCTTGTCAATCATCGGCGCGGGCAGGGGGAGAAGCAATCGGCGCCGGGGTCAGCGATGAAGATGTTCATTCTCTATTCATCCATCACATCTTCCGGAAATCAATTTACACCGCATCAGCGTCACAGTGCCTCGACAACAGCGGTGATATGAAAGAGGAGGGAAACAACTTCTGAGAGAAAGACAGAGGAGAGTGGTAGATTCGTTTAGATACAATCTAATAAACGTCACTCATCTTGTGTTTTTTCTCTTCCGTCACCCCCGGGTTACCTGAATCCATTGTCCTCCACTGGAAATTACTACTTGCTAATAACTTTCATATATATTTTCAAAAAAGTAGCTGCGCTTTAATAGCTACCAAAGCTACCAGTCACTAGTTATAAACACCGTAAGTTCCTAAACCTCATTCCTTCCGCGTGCTTCAGTTTCCCGTCCCTCCTCTTGTCCCGTTTACTTATGTATTCTCTTTGGGAGGTGGCAGGTGACAAGGCAGAGATTTGGGATGTTGCCGCCGCTCACATTAATGTAGTTGTTGCTTTCTTGCAGATGTCAGCTTCATGGTTCATTAACGGTGTTTGGTTTCGAGACGCCCGACGAGAAAGGGGATAAAAGACGAAAAGACAGGTAGAGATGGAAGGGACTTGGCGGCGGGGGAAAGTAATTGGCAACATAAATGAACCCCGGTGTCGCGCTGACACTGTCCACGTTAGTCGACTGCAGATGAAAAAACGCCTTTGAACGGCAATTCCGTGCCGGACATGGCGGCTTTGAGGAAACCTGAAGTGCGAGGTGAGAAGTAGTCAAGTAGAGGGAAGTGACAGAGCAAGAGAAGGAGGGCTGAGTGCCAGTTTGTGTGCATGGAAGCATAGACAGGTGTGCGTTGACAGGAGTGTGTATTTGTGAGTGTGTTTTGCTGTCGCTTGTACAGTATGTGTTCCCTCTTGCCCTCTCCACCTTTGAGTCTTCTTGTTAGTCTTGGTTAGCTATATGTTCGTTTAAGCTACTACAAGGAGTTTGTTATTGGTTATGAGACAGTCTCAGTTACATACTGATGCCTCTATATGACCGACATAACTTAACAAGACCGTCCGCAAGACGATTGGCTGTTTCTGTATAGTTATTCCTAATGCTTGTGCACGGGGACCTCGAAAATCGCCGAAATATCGAGTGTTCCTTTTCGCTGCTTTAATAAATTCCATGGATCTGGTCATTTTAAAGTTGTATTTTTGTGGTTGACTATGTCATGTTTTTAATGAGTCTTCTTGAAATCAGATGAAACAAGTTTACATTTTCCGAGGCCATGTTACAGTGACTAGTATGTAAGCCAGTTAAAAAGAAGCAGGAGTCGATTTTTATTTATATAATTTTATTTTACTTGTTATATTTTGTGGTTTTTAAAGTGGAAGCACTACCGCTTTTGTCCACAGGGGGCTCCAAAATCAACAAAATATGAAAGTTCCGTGTAGCCACTTTAATAAATTCAATGGATTTGGTAATTTTGAAGGTGTCATTTGTGGTTGATTTTGTTAGAGGTAGAGAATTGTTTTGCCCCAGTAGGGCTGCCTCATGATGGGGCATAAAAAATGGGGGCTCATCCGGGATATCTGGGTTATTCTTAATGCCCACAACTAGGTCAGCTTGTTGTTGAAATCATATTAAATGAGCATGTGTTTACATTTTTACGGGCAACGTTACAGTGAGTAGTAGGTTAACCAGCTCAAAAGAAGCAGGAGGAGATTTTTATTTAGATAATTTTATTTTTGACGTGATATTTTGCAGTTATTACGCAGGAAATGGTACCACTTCTGTCCACAGGGGACATCAAAATCAACAAAATATGAAAGTTCTTTGTAGCCACTTTCAGAAATTCCATGGATTTGGTCATTTGAAATGTGCCGTTGTGTGGTTGATTTTGCCAGTGGTGGAGTATCGTTTGCTCCAATAAGGCTTTTAATGGTGCAGCATAACAAAATGAGGGCTTGTCAGGGATGTGAGGTAAATATGTAAGTTTTTGTGGGTATCAAGGGGCCTTTGTGTGACTGTAAAACTCTGATTGGGTAGTCACCGAGCAGGTTTGAAGAGCTTGCCAAGCGATTGCATTTGACACTGTCCATGTTAGAAGCACAGAGATGTCATTATCTGTATCTGTTCAACCAACAGTACTATCTGTATCTGTATTCGGATAGAAGACATAAACATGGTTTATGCTGGAAGTTGCGTTAAATCAGGCAAATATTGTATTTTCTAATCTAATGTTCATTGGCGGTGCAGTTGTTTTGCCTTCAAGCATGAATTGATTTAATATTGGCATCCAATTAATTATGAAAAATATTCCACATCCTCTTACTGTACTTTTTATCTATCTCTTTTTGTCATTTTTAATTAAACTAAGTTTTGTGAACTGAACCCTACCATCCCTGTGTTAACTGGGGGACACCGAGCAATAAGAAACTGGAAGAAATTCATTAATTAATTAGAAGATTTTGGCTTGCATTGGAAATAAGAAATCTTTACAGTTAAGATACAAAAATTAAAAGAGAAAATGTTAAGTTATGAGTACAGAGCTAGAGTATTATATTCATATTATAATAGTTGAAAGTAAAACATTGTACTTTGAACGTTACCACGTTACATTTTGCTAATTTTTGATCTTCATATAGAAGAAATATCTGTTTCCTTCACATTATTTGTGATTTTCATACATAACATATTTGGATTTGAGCGCATCCCTTTATCTAAGTCCACTGCAGATGAAAAATGCTATTGTGTGCCGGACATGGCAGCTTTGAGGAAACCTGAAGAGTGAGGTGAGAAGTAGTCAAGTAGAGGGAAGTGACAGAGCAAGAGAAGGAGGGCAGAGTGCCAGTTTGTGTGCATGGAAGCATACATGGGAGTGTGTTGCCAGGAGTGTGTATTTGTGTGTTTGTGTGTGTGGGTGCTTTCATTCCAGGAGATGTCATGCTGTTTGAGCAAACGGTTCTCCGCTAAGGCCATCCACCGCCTGCTGCCGGCGCCGCCGCCCCTGCTGTACCCAGCCAGCCTCGTGCCAACGCCTCCGACACCGCAGCCGCCGATGCCAGGAGCCCGCCTGCCCCTCGTCTCAGCAGAGCAGATGTCACTCAATTGCCCTCCACCTCCCCTGAAAACTCCACCACCACAACCACCCCTCTGCCACCCTAACAGGCAGCCTCGCCGGCGTGCCAAGCAGGCGACACCCGACGTGTGAAGAGAAAGAGGGGGTGGCGGTAGCGGGTGTATCGACGGGGACGGCATCAGGCAGGAATGCACAGCGTGGGAGCGTTGTAGATTTTTCGCACTCCCTCCGTCGCCTCCCCCCCTCCTCTGCCCCCAAGCCACCCACTCACCCACCTCTCCCTTACAAACACCACCACTATGCACATGCCACATGAACACATGCACCGTCTATTCCTCACCCCGTTTTCCTCCCTCCCTTCCTGCAAAAAAAGAGACACACTTTCCCCTCTTTCTCCCGAGATGACACCCCCTGCAGGCCTTTGGAATATTCTAATTCTGTTTCCTAACTCTTATTATGTGTGGAGTGTGTGACATGTGAATTGTAATTAGTCGCTCTGGGGTGAGCAGAGAGCGAAACCCCCCACCTCCAAAAAAAAAAAAAAGAACCAAAAAAGGGAAAAGAAAAAACACTGGAGGGCGAATAATACCCCATCCAATTTTAACCCCCAAGTCACCACCTTGCACTCCCGTTGCGCCTTTGATTTTCCTCACATAGGTGTGCATGCGCACTCCCTCAGCCCTTCAGCGCTCTTTGTTTCGCCTTCCGGCGTTGATCCAAGTCCAGATCATATGGTACAGTAGCGCCTACAGACCGCTGCGGATCTTATCTGCGAGGGAGGCCTGTATCAATAACCCCGCAGCCTCCGCTCCTCCACTACAAAGGGCCCGGGCGACAGGGGCTAGCTGTAGGGATGGAAGATAATGGTATTGAGGTGGTACTTAAATCTCAGCGAACCACGGCAGCTCAAGTAATTAGTGGATGGGATCCATACTGGGGGCGCTAAGCAGAGCTAATGCTACCCTGGGCTCTGCTGCTGGAGCAAAATTAGCAGTATGGGAATGTGTAGAGCTATCACGCGGATTATCTGCCTCACTCGTCCCTCAATCCCTCTGCCTTTCTGATAGACAGCATTCCAAGAAACCCAGCAGAAAGAAGGGGAGAAGGAAGGAAGGAAGGAGGCAGGGATGGGAAGAAAGAGGGGATTTTAATTTCACAGCGGTGTCAGAAGAGCCAGCCGAGGCCCTGTCTTTCCATTGAGGCTTCATTAGGGCGAACAATGGACTTCCCTGCCATCTAATTAGACGAGGTTAATGAGGAGAGGAGGGCCGCGGCGGAGCCCCACCGTGCACACTGTGTCACGGGCAGAGGAGGTGGTCAAGGGGGCCTGAGGGCATGAAGGGAGGGTCACCTCAAAGCCATTTTACAGATTATTTGACGGGGAAACAAGGTGCAGTGTCCTGCGTGGGAAGGGGTGTAAACTTAATCTGAAACAGGCTGTGAGTTTTATTGATTCCTGAAGGGAGAGTGGAGTATACAGGGCTGATAACAAAGTATATGTTTTCTATTACCTTGATTCAAGTCAGAACTCCACTCTGATGCTTATACATTTTCCCAGTATTAGAGAAGAACTAGAAATAAATGCAATAAAGTGAAAGCAGCAGAAAAGCAATTATTTATAATGCTTTACAATAAGGTTTTGTAGCCAGATTCATCTTGTAGAGAGTGGAAGAGACCATTAAAAAGCAAATATTAGCATCTAAGTCACTTTGTTTCTTTAAAAGCTGCAGCAATCAGCACACAATTTTTTTACAGAACACTAATGAGACATAACAAAGTGCTTTTTGTATCAAATTTGATGAAGACTCGAAATAATGTTCTTTATTAGACAGTATGAGACCCTTTTTTAGACACACACATTACAGCAGAACAGTACTGTAAACTAAAGTGTATCGTTTCCTTACAAGAGATAAAGGAATGTGTGATTGCACAGATTCATTAAATAATAATAATCATGTAGATAATTGGATTTGATCAAATAAGTAGGCATCAAACTAAAAGTAGCAGATATGTGATTTCACTTTAGTTTACAGTACAGTTCTACTGTAATGTGTCCCTAGTTATCTTCTAATAAAGTCTAATAAGGGCCTAACAGTGGGAAAAAATACATTTTAGTTTACAGTGCAGTTTTACTGTAAAGTGTCCCTGATCACCCGAGTCTAATAAGGGTCTAACAGTGGGAAATGATGCACTTTAGTTTGCAGTGCAGTTCTGTTGTACAGTTTATCATACAGTTGTAATAAGTGTCTAACAGATTAAAAAATTAATACACTTTAGTTTACAGTACCGTTCTGTCTAACGTGTCCCCAAATTACCATCTTATAAAGTCTAATAAGGGTCAAACAGTGGGGAATAACACACTTTAGTTCACAGTACAGTTCTTACATTTAATACAAAGTACATCTTCTTTTGTCTTCTTTCTGCTGTACTGTAAAATTAAAGCGCAACAAGCCTATATCTGTAAAAAATACACTGGTCACTTTTGAGGAGCCAAGGCTTTTTTACAGTGCTTGGTTTCACTCTGTATTTGTGTTTGTGTGTGTGTGTGTGTGTGTGTGTGTGTTGTGTGTGTGTGTGTGTGTGTGTGTGTGTGTGTGTGTGTGTGTGTGTTCACTCTCTTGCAGTGAGTCTGTTCCAGCTGCACTGTACCTTTAAGTGAACCCTTTAAGACTTGGCTTGTTGCACAGTCAGCCAGTCATTAAAGGCTGCATTCTGCATCCTCCATCCCACTGGCTATTGAAATTCATGGGTCAAAGGAGCAGCTCACCAAAATGTTATCAGACAAGAAAAAACTGATGGCTATGAAATGGACCAGAAACTACTGTGTTTTGTTTTGTTTTTTTTTAAATTTCATTTCTTTCCTTCTATGAAGGATTGTGAACATGCTGTTGATGCGCCGTTTGAGCTGAAATCCAGACACTTTTCAAGTCCTCATGATATAAAACCAAAACACAAATCATGCAAGTGTCATTAATGTGTATGATCGTATTGATTTGCTGAAGAAAAAAGCACGAGTTGCTGTATTAGAGAAGTTTAAATGGCCCTTTTTTATCACTGTTCGTGGCAAGCTGCCCACAGTTTTACTGGATTTACCACTACACTCATGGCTGTAGGTGTTTGATGTCTATAAGCAGTGGTGGAAAGCAATCAATCGCTGCACTTAAGCAGAATTTTAGGGTACTTGTACTTCGCTTGAGTATTTCCATTTTATGCAGCTTAAAGGGACAGTTCACCCCAAAATCAAAAATACAGATTTTGAACTGAAAATTAAAAATACATTTTTACCTTTTTGCCAATATTTTGTTTCTGTGGGAGAAAGAAGGGAGTTCTTATTTCAAACTGTTCACAACAAGATCTGTGGATTATCTTTAGTAACTGGAAAGAGACGCTGGTGTTTAAAGTTTTCAAATGTATTGTTTTCACCCTTTGAGCTCCATAAGCTGAATGCCATCTCCTACCAGTATATTGGCAACAGCATCCTAGGAGGGACAACAGTGAGAAGCGTCCGTGAGGCGACTCGTCCATAATTAACAAAGGTGTCTCCTGGGGAGGTTAGCGCAGATACTGCATAGCATCAGTTATATCAGAACTGGAGAGCACTGGCTTCGACAGGAGTTTCATCTGCCTGATTGAGGTTAGCTTGTGATAGATGGTTCATCCAATCACCTGACGGGTGGTTTGTTTTTTTTTTTTTTTTGAGAGTGCCTGCCCTTTTCCAAACTGTTTCTAAGGACGACTTCTCTGACACTTCTGTGCAACAAACCATCTGGCATGTAGGTTAGTGCAATGATGCAAGATAAAAGTAATCAATAATTCAATAATTCCCCTTAAATGCATTAAAACATGAGTAACAAGCTTATTCTGAATAGAAAACTAGAAGTACTGATTCAACTACTTTTCTTGAGTAAAAGTGAGAAAGTTCAGGCTCTGAAATGCTACTCCAAATATAAAAGTAAAAAGTCTCCCTCTGAAAGACATTTCTACCAGCTGTTTCTGTCAAAGCTAACTGAATCTCACCTCTTCTCCAGTGGTCTTCCTCTCTCAGTGTTTTGACTTGTTAAGGCATTTTACATCATTTTTGTCATGTTATATCTTTTAAGTCATTTTTATCCTGTTATGTCTTGTTATGTCTTGTATTCTAGTATTGTTAAATTTTTTTCGTCTTGTTATGTCTTTTACGTTATTTTCATTTTGTTACGTCATTTTCTTCTTGTTACGTCTTTTACGTTGTTTTCATTTTATTATGTTGTTTTTGTTTTGTTACGTCTTTTACGTCCTGTTTTGTCTTTTATGTCATTTTCATCTTGTTAAGTCTTTTTGCGTTGTTGCATTAAAATTAAAGTAACAGGCCTGTTTATAAAATATAAGGAGTAGAAAGTACAGGTATTTATGTTAAAATGTTGGGAGTAAAATGTTAAAAGTTGTCAGAAAAAGACATTCCTAAGTAAAGTGCCTGAAATACAGTAACCAAGTATTTCTACTTAGTTACTTTCCACCTCTGATTTCTGTATGTTCCTATTACTCATTACCTCTGGATAAGATCCAAGTACTACTTCTTCTGCTGTCTATAAGCAGCCGTGTGTGGGTCAGACACTACAGGAAGTAAAGCTGCTCTAAAAGATGATCATCTGAAGGACGCACCAGTGACATGACAAAGCCACAGTCAATACAGGACTTTCTTTTGCATTAGACCTATAAAATTCAGTTTTAGTTACATTCACTCAGTCACAAAAGGGTCTTCGCTCAGTATTTACTGCCAAAGAAATCCTTCCAATGAGTTCCATGCAGTGACAAATACAGATTTTAAATTTTGGGGAAAAAAAAGACCCAGACATTTGACAGTATCTCACTTTTTTTTCTGGCTCAAATTCCAGATTACAGGTTTTGTGTTCATCATCTCGTATTAATCTCTTGTACTCACAAAAGGTGAGATCCCAGGAGACTTATAAAACATCACACCACCAAAAAAAAAAAGGAAAAAAAAAGACAATCAGAAATTAAGATGATAAACAAACTAGAATCAGCTTGTTAACAACCGAGTTAGAAAACCTCAACAACAACAACAACAACAACGCCGGCTCGCCTCCTCACAACATGCAGCATGTGACGTCGCTCGCTATTAAGAATGCAGCTAATTAATCAGTTAGGTGTGAGGGAGAAGGGAAGAGGTGCCTGCGTGAATTCTCCGTTTGAGATGCGACAGACGAGGGAATAGGTTTATGTATAGATAGCGACAGTTAACAAGCTTGTGTTGAGAAACAGAGAAGAATGAGACTTTGGTGACACTGGGATCTGTCGAGGAAACAGCTGGCACTTAATGTATGGCTGTGACTGTGAGAAGCAAGCTGTAACATAAAGGAAAGGAGATGTTACTTCAGAGTATAAGGAAGTTAAGAAGCCAGTTAAACCATATTTGCACGGATTTATTTGACAGTTTTTTTTTTTAGTTGGATGAACTTATCTTTTCTTATTAACTTAATGTAAATATAAAAGTTTCATTTCTTCAAGTTAATTAAACTTAAAATTTCTGGTATTTATTTTCAGTATGTATTTTCTAATTTAACTTTGACTTTTTTGACTTTCTAAAGAAACGCAATTAGCATATTAGTAGACTTCCCAGCATGCATTGCTTTTATAGTTTAAAGAAAAAATATATGCTGAACACTTGCTGCGTGTCTAATACACTTCATGATAAGTTGTGATTGCTTGTTTTTACAATAATGAAAACTCTGTGAACCACAATGAAGTTGTAGAAAATGTAAAAGGAAATCAGATTTGTTTGTAACATTCGTTAGAGTGACTGAAGAGTTGTCGGTTCAACTTAATATCTTAAGCTTGTTGAGCATGTTTCCTCAAGTACAACTGGATTAATATCAGGTTTATCTGACAAGAAGTTTATTTCCTTTGAATCGTTACAAATTACCTCAACTTGGCATTTCAGATTCAGTCAACTTAAAATTTGAAGGCGGCCTGGACACTAACTTTTTTAAGCTGAAACAGATACTTTGCTGCTGATTGTTTAAAGAAAGCATGACACTGAACAACTTCACATGTTTTCTGTACAACTGAATTAATATCAAGTTTATTCCATCAGAAAAAGTTTATTTCTTTTGAATCATTACAAAACTACCTCAACCTGTCTTTTCAAATTCAGTCAACTTCATTTTTTAAGGCAGCCCGGATTCTAATCTTTTTAAGTTTAAACAAATAGTTTATGTTTACAGTGTGGCTTAACACTGAATAATTCACCATTTCCTGCCATGAAACAGGCCTTTTATTGTGCATTACAAGAGACTGGAGGCAGCATCTGCCTAAGCAGCGGCGTGGCTCTCCAAATGGGACACTGCTCCCTGGATGTGTAATGTGATTTTTGTGAACTGGGGAGGCAAAAACCATGTTATCACTGCACATTAGTGAAACCAAAGGATCATTCCTGCTGCAGTAAAGGATACGGTCTAGTTTGGACACATAGGCACTAACAGATTAAGGTAATTTCTAGTAATGTGTGGGGTCATGGTGAGCAGTAATGACCATAATCACAGTTGCTGTTAGACTAATTTCAGATAGATTTTATGTGGCCATTGTAACCAAAAAGCCATTTTATTTTACCACTGCTAGATAGATAGATAGAAGCCTCCCTATACTCTACAGTTTACACAGCCTCAGTCTCAGCTCTTTTCATTTCCCCATAGAAATGATGCCGCTGAAACTGACATGCGCGAGGCAAAATGTTAATCAAACAAACCCATTTCTCCTCAACAGCTAAACCAAACAAACGGGCCTCAACTTTCCCATTCAAGTCAGAATGACAGCGTAACACAACACAACAGCGGCGAACGCGGCGCTTCTTTATTCAGGGAACGTCAGCCGCGCGCTATTCTGTTGAAAATATCAACTTCAGATGTTGAGGGGAGGAAAAAAGACGGGCGTTTTGTCTGCCTTTGTTGGTTTGGGCTTGATATGCCGCGTGAGCCTTTCAAGCCATTTGTTAGACTCAATTTCTTCCTCTGTTACATCTGCAGATTACGTTTCAAGCAAACAACCAGCAACATGAAGGCACAGAAGCGCTATTATGGTGAGAGAATGACAACTTGCATAGGTAGAGAGCAGGAGGAGAGAGGAGGAAATACAAGAAAAGGATGAAAAAAAAAAAGAGCTGATGTAAAGAAGGCTTGGGAGATTGGAAAGAGGCGGAGATAGAAGTGATGAGATACTACAGTGATGGGATGTATGCGTGTGTGTATTGTAAATGCTTGCATGCAGGTTATGCAAATAAAAGCGCTTTGATTCTCTGGCCTTAAACATAGTCTCCCTCTTGTTTTCTTTAACTCTCCCTCTTGGTTTTATGTCTGTCTTTCAGTTTGGTCGTAAAACACAAGTTATTCAGCTAAACTTCAAACTTGTTTTGAATATAATGTAGCCACATAAAGTGCTGTGGATGTGACCATCGAGCTAGCAGCAGAATATCTTGTATGGTGATATTGCAATGATAATTCCATCCTTTGAAAATACTGGCTTCTGTCACAGTTTCCATGTTTGCTAATTTGCTTTAAGTGGTAAAACTGGACACAAAGTAGCTACAGTCAAGGTCAAGCTAGCTGAGCCTACTGTTCCACCATCTGTTTTGTGTAAGCTAATTGTCAAGTTAGCAAAAACTGTGTTTTTTTAATAATAAAAAAACAAAAATGAAAGAAAACATTTGACTCACCGCTGCCTCTTGAGGAAAGATAAGAGGTGGGCGGGTTAGCTGTGCTAGCCAGTTAGCCTAGCTAATCTTCGAATTTCAAAGTAGCCACATACACCGTCAGCTCTGGAGGTAAATTTGTGAGTTGCTTACCTAAAGAGTTATATGAGATGTAACAATGACCAACAACAAACAGCATGGGTCAAATTATTTAAGAATTGGCTTCTTTGAATTTCCATGTTTGCTAATTGGCTTGTGAACAAGCTAAATCCTGAACCCGCTGTCACACCGTCTGCTTTGTGTAATTGTCACGTTTGCAAAAAAAAACAAAAAATAGTGCTTTTGTGTGAGTAAAAACAGAAAAGGGGACAAACATTTGAAAGCACCAATGAGAGAAACACTCAAGAAGAAAGAGACGTAGCCTCATACACAGTTAGCTAGCTAAATTAGCTAGCTTGATTGATTCACAAATGGCTGCTTTCATGTCTTTCTTATCTGGAGGTACAAGAATCAGAGAAGTGCCAAGTTAAACTTTTCAAGGCTTAGAATTTATGTAGTTTAAATCCATAAAAACACATTCAAAACCGACTCAGCTGTACTTTCTTGGGTCATTGAGAACGCCTGCAAGCATATTTTTGTGCCAGCCCGTACTTCAAGTCTTTTTTTTTTTAAATTAACTTCTAAGGAACTCCAGCAAACACCTGTAGCTCCAGGTGTAGGCCAAGTCAACCAATCGCATTTCTGCATCCAAGAAGTTTGTTTTTAAACTGTTAAACTCGGTAAAAAGTCCAATCCAACCATCCCGACGTAATCGAGAAACTGGTTATTTTGGAGTTCCAATTGTGTGTACACTTGCCAAAGAAACTCGTCAGTTCAGCCATGTTTTTTTTTTTTGTGATTGTTTGGCTCCGTGCGTCTGGAACTTTTGGAAGTCAGAAGTCGGAAATTTCAACCGGAAAATTCCAACCTTCGACTTTAACCGGAATGCAGCGGTGGCGTTGGAGAGAATGTATTTTCTTCCATGTGCTCAAAGTAGAAAATATGCTGTTTAAGCAGCTGTATTGTCAGCTGCATAATTTGCTCAAAATGATTCCAATTTTACCACTGCGGAGCCAATCAAAACAACTTTATTGTGTCCAGTATCTTGTACACTTAATTAAATACCACATTAACACTGGTTATAGGCCTACCTGTGACTCAGAATTCTGCTTATATGTAGTTTTTCTAATTATCATAATACTTTGTTAATTGTTTTGAGAATAAAAAGCAATTAAGGTGTCACGTTGAAATTCCCAGATGAAATAAGATGAAAGGTGGGATTACCCTTGTGCTATTGAATTTGTTAGAAGTGACACTGCTGTCTTTAAGTCACATGTATTGATTTCCAATTTCAATTTCAATTTTAGAGCGGGAACCATTACAGAACGCCGATGAGAACACCATGTCATGTGAGGAAAAACACAAGTGGTGTCTTGGAAAATTCGGGAGATAAACAGGATTTTTCACCCTTAAACCATGACACAAAATTCTGTATTTTTCCTCGTCTTTAATTTGATCACAAATAAACAAATGCTCTCACATGAATTTGTCACCCTGATCCTGCTTTGGCCTAATTGGTCTGGCCGGGGTCATAAACACAATCTTCGTCTGATTAAGAATCAGATACCTGCAGTGGTGTGATCTCACCTGGGGTGATAAATTTGTTCTGAGGTGTGTTGTTGTATTTTTTGGGGGTGGGCGCGGGGGGGGCAGCTCTGAACATGCATTTCTCGAAAGCACGTAAGAAAAAAAAAAAAAAAAATCCTCCATCCCAGCGAAAAGTTGAACCAAATCCTATTCCACATTCCACAGCTCTACATGCTACGAGTGTGTCACTTCAATAAGGAGGATCACTTGCCACAGAACAGCAGACTGCTGACAAGCCCTGTCTTCCTGCTCTTCAAGGCTCCACAGCAGCACACTGCTTTAACCTAGATCGCCATCTAGTGATCGCCTTCAGTACAGCTCCTCTGACACCACCAACCTCTGCACACACACACACACACATGCATGTTGGAACAGATCGAAGAAGTGTTTGTCTGTGTGGGATTTTGCTTTTAAGTGTGTGTGTTGAAGCCAAATCGGCTTTTTCCTGATGTTTTTTTTTTTTTTTTTTTAAATAATCAGTAGCAAATAAAATCTGTTTTCCAGAGGTGTATTTAAATGGTCATCTCATTGTGATCGAGGATCAATACGTGGTGACAGTTAAATGACTAATTTCCAGGAATGGTTTTCTCGGAAATGAAGGATGGGCACATTAGCCGCAACTTGCATACAACTGTGAAATTTGTCTGCTTCCTGATGGCTTGTCTTTGTTGTTGTTGTTGTCATGTCATTACAGCTTTCTGGCTCCAAAAATGTTAGCAATTTCATAAATACAAGCTTATTTTTGGCACTTTTTGGTTGAACGCAAGTTTTGGTGTTGTTGTTATCTCGATAAATATTCTGGACTTAAGAAATACATTTCATTTGCGTCTTTTTGTCAAAGCAGTTTTAAACGGATCAGATACTGTAGCTTGTGTTTTGTCATTTGTTTCCCTTATCTGCTAAAATATTTTTTAAAAATCAGAAACGCACTCTTATTTTTGGCTTTTTGTCAACGAAATTTTGCATGAACCAGCTCACTGTTGGAGCTGTGTCATACCATCACAGTTTTGTTTAGGATTAAATAAATACAACCTTATTTTCGTCTTCTTGTCAGTGCAATTTTGAATGGACTTAATAATGTAACACGCACCTTGTCATTACTGTCTTGTATCTGCAAAATGTTTAAGATTTGAGAAACTGAACCTTATTTTTGGCTTTTTGTCAGTGAAATTTTTAACAGACCAGAGACTGTAGCTTGTGTTTTTGGTGTTGTATCATATTATCATTGTCTTGTATCTGCAAAATGTTTCTGATTTTAGAGATACGACCTTATTTTTGGCTTTGGAAAAAACGAAACAACTTGTTTTTGGCTTTTGGTGTTAGTTGTCACTGTCTTGTATCTCTGAAAATGCAGGGTTTAAAGAAATACATCATAATTTTGTGGGTTTTGCAGTGCACTGTTGAATGTTTTCATTTCAGCACTGGCTTGTATCTGCAAATTCTTTCCAATTTTAGAAATACAAACTTGTTTTTGGCATTTGACGTCACAGTCCAAAAATATTCAAAGTTTAAGATTATTTTTGTCAATGCTGTTTTGAGCTGACCAGACACTGTATCTTGTTTTTGTTGTTGTATCGACATTATCATTGTGTTATATCTACAAAATGTTTCAGATTTTAGAAATAAAACCATATTTTTGGCTCTTTGTCAATGTAATTTTAAATGGCCCAGAAATCTGGTGTTTGTTGTCACTGTCTTGTGTCTTCATAAATATTCAGTGTGTAAGAAATACAACTTAATTTTTTGGCTTTTTGTCTATGCAGTTTTGAATGGACCAGACTCTGTAGCTTGGTTTTGGTTTTGTGTCATATCATCACTGTTTCATATCTGAAAAATGTTTCAGATTTTAAAATTACAACCTTGTTTTTGACTTTTTGTCAGTGCAATTTTAAATGGACTGCACTACAGCTTGTTTTTGTTGTTATATTATATTGTCACTGTCTTTTATCTGCAAAATGTTTCAGAATTTAGGAATACAGTCTTAATTTTGTCATTTTGTCAATGTAATTTTGAATGGATCAAACACTGCAGCTTGTTTCCGGTGATGCATCATATTGTCACTGTCTTGTATCCGCAAAATATTTCATATTTTAAAATTACACCTTGTTTTTGGCTTTTAGTTTTGAATGGATCAGATGCTGTTGCTCGTTTTTGGTGTTGTTCCATTTCGTTGCAGCCGACCTCCAAAATTTATTTCAGAATTGCAGAAATGCAGTCTTGTCTTTATTAATTTATTTGAAATGTTGTCCTTGAATTAAGAAAAAACATTAAAAATCATCAAAAATCAACTTTGCACCGTAACATTTAAAGGCTTGTTGTTGGAGGTGAAGATTTTTTTCAAAATGTTTTCATGCATATGGTGGATGTTCGCCCAAGTGTATGTATATGTGCCTCAAATGTATTTACGCACATACCTCCATCCGTGTGCGTGTGTGTGTGACTGCGAGTGTGTGCATGTGTGTGCAGGGGCCATGCGCCTCACCTCTCTATAATGAAATCATGCGGGTCAGTGAGGCCGGCGAGGCTCGGGCAGGTCACCCAACAGATCGGAACTAAGCTGCTTTGACCCGGCCTGGTACTGCATGCCAAACACACACACACAAACACACACCGTCCGTACATACACAGTGCTTACAGCACAATGGAACCACTGTACAGAGGAGAGAGGCATGTGTGTGTGTGTGGTAATGATTAAAAAGCCAAGCTGTTACACACACACACCCAAGGAGTTTATTTACAGGAACGCACACAAACAATTCTTTTTATTTTGCACTCCAAAACCAATAAAACCTATCAGAGGAGATGTCCTTTAAAAGAGGGTTTGAAAAATTACATCGGGAAATTAAATCAACGATAGGAGTGATCAAAGTCGCCGTAGTCTATAAACACTGAAATGCTACATTAGATTACAGTACAGCAAGTTGTGTTTCAGCAGGGTTTATTATGGAGAAAGCTTTAATCATTTTTTCTCTTCTATTAGCTGCTGCTCGTATCGCCCAGGGACTTCCATTAGAATTAAATTAAACAGTGGAAATGTAAATATTGACAACATATGCATAATTATTTATTCCAGAAGCAACAAGATCAGAAAATTATTGCTACAGCATCGTGTTAAAATGAAAACAGAAATATTTGCATTCGACTGGTAATAAAAATGCAAATCACATGACATGACAAAATAATAATAATAATAATAATAATGGCAATAATAATAATAATAATAGCATACAATGTAGCCCCCAGAAAAATGTCAGAATCTAGCAAATACAGTAACTCCATCACCCCTCCCTGCCTGCATCCACCTGTGACCTTTGCATTTGGTATTTCCAACCCCGTCAGAGGTCAGAGGTCAACAACTCGGAGACGGCAGCCCCCGCCTGGAAGCTGTCCCTTTTTCTAAGAGGATAATCAATTACCAGAAGACTGATCTTCGCCGTCGTGTCCCCGCTCATTCCCGCTCCTTCAGATCAGCGAGGTCCCCATAAATTTGAATGTAAAACAAGCCTCACCAGCGCGGGGTTAAACACGTAATTAGCCACGACAAGCGAATATGAGGAACAGACTTAGTCAGGAAGAGAGCTATGGTAATGCGGGAGACTTCGCAGCCCCTGCGAGGCATCGAGACGGGACGTGGGAAGGGGAGGGTGTGTGAAGAAGATTTCACATGCAGATATTAGAAATGCAATTGTCTTCTGCAATACGGGGCGTCGGTCTGGAAATTGACTTTTTCATTATTCAGTTAGTACAATAATTAAATATTCGATGCCCTGGGTTGGTGAAGCTACTGAACCACAGCGAGGATATTTAACCGGGCCTGACAGATGTTTTAAATAATGTTTATTTATCAATACTAATATAAACTGCCCTAAACTGTCGCTCTCCTGTGACCTGCTGGATTTCTTCAGGCTTTGCATCAGCAACTCAGGAGGAAGAAGAAGGAAAAAAACTTGCAGATATTAGCAAAGTTTCTTTCTGTCTGTCAGCTTTCTTTCTAGAAAGTCTTAAAAAATGCATCGTCCCATCCGATTGGCTGATTCCCCGCCAACTTCCGGTGATTCAAAATCAGAGGGAAGCTCCTCATCACAGCGGCCTCGTTTGTCCACACGAAACTGCGACCCAAATGTATAAATTAATAAATGAATACATGAAGAAACACCAAATAAATATCCACACAGATGAATTAATACATAAATACATGGACATATTTATTCATAATCTCCATAGCAACACATTCGCCAGGGCCCCGGCAGATCTGAGAGGGAGAAAATATCATTATACAATAATTAGACTTCCATCCACTTTCCATTGCCTATTACCAAATATGAAATATTCTATGTATTTACATCTGAAAATGTCAATCCCATTCAATATCACGGCGTGATTTGCAAGTCAGAAGACCCATCAAGGGAGAGGATAAAAGGCAAAAAGGAAAGAGATTCGCTTCTTTGCAAGTCCAGCCAGAACAAGGGGAAGTACAAAGGTGTAGGAGAGCGGGGGAAAAAAAAAAAAAAAAAAAAAAAAAAAAAACCTACGGGAGAACACTCAACAGGCTTGGAGCGGTTACAAACGGATGGACGCCAATGTGGAGAATAGCTCACTCTGAGATCGTCCCTCATGTGCTTTCATGTGGGTGAGTACTCTTGTCTTCTCCTTATGTTACAGTTTCCATATTGGAACGCATTCATATCAACGTTTGCACAGACCGTTTGGGTCGCACTTTATTTTACAGTACACTGACAAGACGTGGCAAGCTGTACTTTGTGTCAAATTAGACAAAAACTAGAATTAATGTGCTCTTTATTAGACAGTATTGGACCCTTTTATTGGACCCTTATTAGACTGTCTTAGAGGGTCATTTGAGACCCATCACAACACAGCTGTACTGTAAACTAAAGTGTATTATTTCCCACTTTATGAAACTTATCAAAACTGTACTGTAAACTGTCAACAAAACTGTACTCTAAACTAACTGTATCATTTCCCAGAGTTATACGTTATTAGAGGCTAATTAGGGATCCATTTCTAAAGACTGTACTGTAAACTAAAATGTATTATTTCCCACTGTTAGACACATCGAGACACATTAAAACTGCCCTGTATACTGTCAACAGAACTGTACTGTAAACTAAAATGTGTTTTTTCCTACTGTTAAACCCTTATTAGACTTAATTAGATGGTAACTTGTGACATATTTGCGATAGAACTGCACTGTAAACTAAACTGTATTATTTCTCACTTTGAGGAACTTATCAGAACTGTGCTGTAAACTGTTACCAAAACTGTACTGTAAACTAAAGTGTATTATTTCCTCCTGTTAGACTTTATTAGAAGCTAATTGGGGATACATTACAACAGAACTGCACTGTAAACTAAAATGTATTATTTCCCACTGTTAGACACTTATTAGACTTTATCAGAGGGTAACTTGTGACATATTTGCAACAAAACTGCACTGTAAACTAAGTGTATTATTCCCCTCTGTTAAAGCCCTGTTAGACTTTATTAGGGACACATTACAGCTGTACTGTAAACTAAAGTGTCCCATCAACTAAATATTCCTCTACCTCAATAATTTTGGCCTTAACATATTGTTTTTAAATGGGGAAGGAGCAGATATGTCATTTCACTTTGGTTTGCAGTACATTTCTATTGTAATGTGTCTCAAATCACCCACTAAAAATGTCTAACAGTGGAGAATAGTACATGTTAGTTTACAGTACAGCTCTGTTCTAATGTGTTGCTGATAAAGTCTAATAAGCGTCTAATAAAGGGTCTATTACTGTCAAATAAAGAACACATTATGTCTAGTTTTTCATACAAAGTACGGCTTGTAATGTCTTATTACTCTAAAATAAAGTGTGACCACAGTTTGCACTGCTGAAACTGGCTCTCATCGTTTCTGTCGGCACGCTGGAGACTGGGAGAGAAGACGGACACTTTGAACTGCCATGTGCTGCCGCTTTGCTCGCTATATATGCACCCCAATGCAGAGCCCCAACGGAGTGCAACCACGGGGTCACGCTCAACCTTTATTCCCGATCTAACCGAAGCAGCGCGTCCACTCCAAGAGGCAAACAACACGCAAGTGGACTCAAACGCACAATGTGCTTCCTTTTGGATCTTTTGGAGTTGGAATCCATTTGCATTGGCAACAGGTAGCGGCGCTCAATGGGGGCCCCCGAAAATGTCTGGTTGGAAATTCATCTGCTCCTTCACATCAGAGATCTCCAGCGGGCTCAACGAGGGGAGAACAGGGGGGACAAAGTGGTAGAGTGCTTTTGTTGACAGGCTCCAACAACTTATAGTGATCCTTCATTGCCGTGTTTGATGGACATCTGAGCACCACTTGTGAAAGTGTGGGGGATGGTGAGGAGAGGGTGGCATGAGCACGGAGGGAGGAGGGAGTGGGGGGGGGGGACAGGGTGGGTGCACGGGGTGTCAACACAGGGACTGATGGAGTGTGCGCTAAAGCACTGTATTGAAAAAAATAAACAAATCAGAAACAATTAAGTGTGAACTCTCATGGAATATTCATAGGCGAGCAGCCTTTGCGTGACAAGCCATCACGCCACCTCCAGTCCATTTTTTTTTTTTTTTTTATTCCTCCTCTCCATGTCCTGCACACATGGAGATGTGCCTGCCACTTAAATCAAATTAGTCATTAGCAAATTGAATCAACAATTAGAGCAAAAGAGCTACATGGCATTAGCGTCAGTTCAGTCATATTTGTCAACCTATCAGAGCAACCTCTGGAGTAGTTTTTCCTGCGGTCCAACTCCTCTCCGGTGCGTTCAAAGTCAAGGCTGTAGCTCAGGGCAGAGGGCCCCTCCGTCCCTTTTCTGCCAGGGTCACCTAGCATCACTGCAGCTCGAGCACGCTGTTGTTGTTGCGCATTTTTGTTTTGTTCGCCAGCTCTTTGATGGATCCGGTGGCTGCCCTGATCGCCCCTCTTCCTGCCTCTTCTGGATTATTTGTATCGACATTTCTCACTCCTCTCCGCCGCGGCTTTTAGTTAGAGGCTGTCAAAAACATTGCTGGCGGAAATGGAAGTATCCTCATTATGCAAATGCTGGGCTCCACTGATGGCATGTTCTGTTTTATAAATTGCATCCCCTTGTCAGAAGTCAAATTGTATTTGAGTAACTTCAGTGAAATTGTCACAAGATTTCAATTTGGTTTGCCTGCGATGCCACCATCAATTTAGTCAGAACAAATATAGACATATTTCTTTACAAACAGCAACATGATTGTGTTGAGTGCTGTGTTGAGCGTTTTCCACAATCATATATGATTATATAAGTACGTCTTGGGCGAGGCTTTGAATAATGAAAGAACAAAAAGTTGCACAGCAGTTGAATAAATTTGAGATTCAGATTTTTTAATAAAATATGATAAGCAGCGGTGGTTAGTGTATATTTTTAAATGATTTTCTGCTCACAAACTCTCCTCGAAGAGAGTTGACAGGGCATCCTCCAAGGGGACATTAATAATCATGTTCCATTAGAGGTAACAAGAAAACACATTTAGAAGTGATCCTCTGTAAGCTGCATGAATAACCGGATGATTTGTTAACGGGTCTGGTTTGTAAATTTCCTTCAAAAATCGGGAGTCCTCGCACGCATCACTGCAAATCAAGATCACTATACAGTTCATAAATAAAAACCCAATCACAGCTTTAAACTTTAGAGGAAGCAAGGGACTCTGCTTCCTGACGTTCCCCGAATAAACTGCATTGTAACTTTCCAGAATTCAATATGAAAACATCCTTTTTTAATCATATAAAGTATTCTTCTAAATGGAAACTCCCTTTAATCCTTTAATCTTCAAGGCAAAAACAGCCTTTAAAACTTGATCAATCCGAGGGAAAGAACTTCGTAACCTTGGTCATATAAGAGAACTAATGCTGAGGCTGCAGTTTGAAACTTATAAGAACAAATATCAGGTCGTGGGATGTCGCAGTCTGCAAACAGCCCTGTCAGCACGGGTCAATAGAAATCTGTTTTACAGGATGTGATTTCAAACAAAACTTCTTTAACAAGTTTCTTCTGCGAATTAAGGAAATATCCGAGAGGCATCGGGGGATTTGACTTTACCAGGTTATGGTGTTGATCTATTTACGTTGGGAGCAACCTTGAGGGTCCTATTCTACACTGTAAAAAATCATACAGGAATTTAGTAGAATAAACTGATCTTCTCTCAATAACCTAACCTAAATGTACAAGTTTTATTTATTCAAGTAAATTAAACTTAAAATCCCTGTATTTATTTTAAGAACTTGTAAACATGACTTCTTGAAATGATGAGTTGAATGACTGTACTGTACAGTATAGTTCAATCAGCTTATTAAATTGAGTTTCCATTAGCTGATATGCAAGCAAGCATTGTTGGAGAGATAAAACTTGAGCTTATTGAACATGTTTTCTCAAGTACAGCTGAATTAATAGATTATTTGACGAGAAAAGTTTATTTGTTTTGAATCACTACACAATTCACATTCACTCAACTTGAGATTTTCTGGCATTTTGAGGCAACTCAGTATCTTCAGCTTGGTGATCAGTCAACTTAACATTTTAAGGCAGCCCAAAACTTACTTTTTTTAAAGTTAAAACAAATAGTTTTCTCATAATCATTAATAGCAATCATGACACTGAACTTACTGAACATTTTTTCTCAAGTACAACTGAATTATAATCAGGTTTACTCTGCTATAAAAGTAAATTTGTTTTGGATAATTACAAAATTATCTCAACTTGGCATTTCAAATTCAGTCAACTTAAGATTTTATGGCATTTTAAGGCAACTCACTATCTTCAGCTTATTGAATATGTTTTCTCAAGTACAGCTGAATTGATATCTGGTTTATTTGACGAGAAAAGTTTATTTATTTCAAATTTAGCCGACTTAAATGTTTGAATTTAATTTTAATTTTTAAAACACGATTTAAAACATGACACTGAGCTTATTGAACATGTTTTCCCAAGTACAACTGAATTAATATCAAGTTTATTTTACTATAAAACTTAATTTGTTTTAAATCATTACATTATCACTTCAACTTGTCATTGCAAATTCAGCCAACTTAAAAATTTAAGGCAGCCTCTTAACTTTTTTTAAGTTGACACATTTTCTCGAGTGCAACTGAATTAACAAATTTATTTCATTTGTTTTGAATCATTTTAAAATCAGCTCAACTTGTCATTTCAAATTTAGTCAACTTAACATTTTAAGGCAGCCTGGATTCTTACTTTTTCAAGTTAAAGCAATAGTTTATTTTTACAGTGTGTCTGCTTCACTTGCAGGCCTCCATCAAAGTGAGGCTGCGTTCAAGTGCCCCCTGAATCGAAACGGCATGCATCAAAGTGACGCGGAAAACTCTCTCGGTTCACTTCAAATTGGCAAAACACGACTCTGTTGCCTACTATCCTCCATCATTGTTACAACAGTGAAAAGCGGGAAAGAAACATGACGCCTTACATCTCTGACAGCAACAAAAATAAATGGCGCCTGGCTACTACTGTAGACAAGCCAACAGGAAAAAAAAAAAAAAAAAAAAGAAGAGAAAAAAAAAAGAGGAGAAAGCGAGAAAAAACGTCAGGGTCGATTTTAATATTCATGAATTTTCTACCAGCTCAGTTCAGCAGTTTCGATTAAGCATTAATTAGGAGCCAGAGGGGAAACCAAACAAAAATAAGGAGCTGAATGACTAATGAAGGTGGTTGAGATGTGGGTAGACTGCCATGCCACTAATGGTTTGGTGTTATGGGTGCTACATGGGCAGGAGTGCCAGTGGTGTGGGCGGCTAGACGCACCTCTGCCCACACCAGAGATCACACTCTGAGCGAAAAAAACACACTCTGGCCATGGAAGAATAATATACTCGCCTCCAAACAGTGAGCAAGCGCTGCTTTCTCTCTTGTTGGTTGAGAAACCTCCCAACTCCAATTTAAAGGGGGGGTTCATGTGTTTGTTTGAAGGCTTACATGCTCCTCTGGGTGATGGGAAATTCCTGCAACCCCTGGATTCATAAAACATTTTCCAAACCAGCTGGATAAACTTAAAAACATGCATGCTGGGGTCGAGCTGTTTTTTTTTTGCCCCCCCCCCCTTCTCTCTTTGGAGATATGAGGTTTCCACAGTGTGAATAACTGTATGCATATGAGGCAGTTACCCACACGGGAAGTTGAGACTGTGCAAAAAGTCGCTAAAAAGTTGAGGGTCAAATCGATCGGGATCTCGGTTTGTGTGTGTGTGTGTTTTTTAAATGTGCTATTTAAACATCAGTTTGGGACATAATGTCTGCAGTGAGGTTATGTTTAGGTTTGAACATTTTATGCAGAAATGATTAATTCCATCCCTGCAGTCTAGACAAAAAAACGTCACCCTGACTGTGAGAATAATTTAGTGTTTCTGTTAGTGTAAAGTAACAGCAGAGTGATCGTACTTTAAACGCCTCACCATCATATCCAGTAGAATAAACTCCTGTAAGAAACAACCATCACAGCATCACTTTTTTCTTTTCAAAACTTTTCAGTTATGTAATTTATGTCATCTGAAAAGCAAAAAAACTGATCATCAGGAAAGTTACAGTAAATTTGAATCTTGTGTACGGAGCAGGGACCCCCTGCTGTATATACATTGAATATGAAATCATATTTAATATGCAGCCTATGGTTAAAACGAGTTGCCCCCCCCCCGCTCAAGGAAGTTCAGGCAGGCTGCAGGGACACTGCAGGAGTGCAAGGCGAGCGCAACTTTGTAAACTGACAACAACAAGTGACGATGAGTCCTACATTGTAAGTTGATCAGCTGTTTACGACTGTCAGTAGTCTGTCAATGTAAAGTTAAGCCTGTTATCCTGAAAACAAAAGCCCACTGCTCTGAAAATGCACACTCTGGAGTCGGAGTTCAGTGACTACCTGCCAAACTCCATTAACGTTTTGTTCAATTTAACCGTTATAAACATCTACCCCTTCTAAAAGATTATTAAAGATTTCTTATAGACGCTTACTAATTCTGCAAACATTCTGCATTAATTTTAATTTTAATCAACATGAAACTGGCAAACAAAAACAGTCATTCTGGCCCAGAATATAAATTTAGAGAAGCCAGTATTTCAACTTGGCATGTTTCCTTGATTTCTGATGACGTATCATGGTCATTTTATGATTTATTACAGTAAATATGTTCCAGATTTCTCCTTTAATGTGTTCTTTTTTAGAGATTTTCTCGATATATTTTTCACAATAATTTGGGAGACAGCCTGGAGTAACTCTAAGGACCCCCTGGAGATCGTGGACCTCAGTTAAAGACCAATGGTGTAAAACATAAACAGACAGAGCTCCTACCCCCTGATAGCATGTTACACTTAAAACTAGGACCTATAGCAAACATGAACTCAATAAATACATAGTTTCATCTATTAAAGTTGCATTTTGACTGAGGTCCGCCACGATCCCAATACATTTTTATTTAATAATAATCTTATTAAAATATAAACAGAAAACAGTGATGTCAAGTCATTATGAACAAACTTGACAAAGTCATGAAAAACTGGAACAATAGAATAAAGCTCCAGTGAGATATGGTCAGTGGTTACCCCCTTCAGCCGGACTGGGGAAAAAACAACTCAGCATAGATTTATTATCTTCTGTATTCCTGCCTGGTTTTCATTATTAATAAATGGAAACCAAGCCTTTTGAAAACGGTGACCTCAGGGAGGAAAATAAAACTATTCTCACCAACTTCTTCTTCAACATTACTTTTGTTTATCATTTTTATTTATTTTATTTGTTGTTTATTTATGATGTTGTTATATGACCATGAAGATGTGTCAGCGCAGATAGATATAGTGAGTATTATATGCAAGTATGCCAAGCAAAACATGCATTAAAATTCAAAAGCCAAATTAAATATGCTGCTTTGTTAAATACTATTATTTTGCATACATGCCTGTAACTGATGTTGGATTTTACTGTTTATTTAATTAGTTTTTATGCATTTTGTTCCTGGATGAGTCCAGATGAAGTCTACACCAGAGAAACATCATGTTTAGCATTTATATGACAATTCATTTTGTTCATAGAAAGCTATTGCAAGGTTCTTAGCAGATGAAATGATACAAGAAACATAATTTGACATTAAGTAAAGAAGACCATGATGATGATGATGATGATGATACAAAAATAGAAAAGAAAAGAAGCATTTTTAAGGGTTAATTATAAGGAAATCATGACTGTGTATAATAAAGTAAAATAAATATTTATTTTCAACTTTTGTCTAAATTACTGTTCAATAAACTGCATTTCTGTCAGATTGTGTTGTCTCTAATTCTGTTATTAATAAAAATACATAAAATTATATTACAGCTGTATTTATTATTATTTTTACATAAACAAAAACTGCCCTTGGGTTTATTGAATATGTCACCACTAATATGAAGCTTAATTATTGGTGTACTTCATGCATTTACAACAACACAATGTATATGTATGACTGTGCTGCAGTTGAATATATTCGTCAAATATGAATAAACAGCATAAATATGAATTTGGCATAACATTTTCATTCATTATTGTCATGGCTCCAAAATGTCAGCCAGGGCACAATTTACATCCTATAAATATTTTCACCTCAATTATTCGTCGACTTATTTCCACTAAAACAGAGAGTTAAAGTGAAGCGGAGCCTTGTCGAAATATTATTTTCTTATCGGTTTTATTTTTATTGGCACTTTATGAAGAAGATCACAGGAGGAGGGAGAAAAGAAATAAATAATCCTCTCAGGAGCAGAGGAAGAGGACAGGAAAAAAAAAAGGTTATCTTTTCTTTTATCTGTTTGAGAAAGGGCTTTGCAGTCTCCTCTCCCAGTAAAACAAGGATAAAGGGAACAGGGAAAAAAAATAAATGATATTGTTACAGAGGTATTATCCTTAAGCCTGCCCATGATATTTGAATTGTATTGGTGAATTGTAATCAGGTATTTTAGCTTAGCGGTGCTGGTCTCCGTGTTGAACGCCTACCATCTGGTATTGGACGACAGTGTGACAGACAGAGGGCTGGGGAAGGAGGAGGGAGGAGGAGGAGGAGGAGGAAGAGAGGGGGAGAGAGGAGGGAGGAAGCCGTTATCCAACTGAAAAGCCTGCCGACTTTAGTTTCCCAATCTCTAAATCTACACATTGTAATGTAAGTCCACAGACAGGAAGCCCAGAGCAAACAGTGTTTGTATGACCAGATATAGGCTGGAGATCCCTTCCAATCATCAGGAGAAAGTTGCCGTCGCCAGGGCTTTGTTCGCTCTGGGTAGGTAAGGAAAAAGAGAGGAAGAAAAAACAAAGATACTGTTTAAATGATTGGGATTTTTAGTCTGACATATTATCCAGTTTTCATTATAGCTTGGGATAATGTTCTTGGATATGCTTTGCAAATAAATGCAGTTTAGGCAAAAGGGTCTGTTTTAAAAAAAAAATTAAAGTGCATGAGGTAGGAAGTAATGTCAACATGGCGGGAAGGGAGGGGTTAATCCAGGAAGTTGCAGTTGCAACAATCAACGCCAATTAATGCAAAATTCGACCAGTTAATCTTAAATTCTGCACGACCAACTGCAATTTCGTCTAATCACTGCAACATTTCTGCAAAATCATCTATTATTATGTCAGATTTTTTGGACTCTTTAATGCAGCTTCTTTTTGTGTTTTTTTTTTGCAATCGTTACTTGCTCCAGTAAATTGCATCGCAAAAAAATGCCTAAAAACGGAACATGCATCACAACAACCCCCCCCTCCAAAAAAAAGCCTGCAAAATCCTGGTGGGACTGATTATTTAGTTTTTCTAGCTTGGGATAATGTTCTTGGATATGGTTGTGAACAAATGCAGTTTACATACAGGGTTATGTTTATCTTTTTTTTAATTAACCGCAAATTCAACCAACCCTCATAAATTCTGCACAACCAATTGTAATTTTGTCCAATCATCATCGTAGAAGTTTTGTAGTCCTCAGCCTTTTTGATAAGGTTGCCTAGAATACTCAGAGCCGAGCGCTGTTTTCTTTGATTTTTAATGAGCTAAAAACTTTTTCTAGCAATTTTTTCTCGCTCCCGTGAACATCGCAACATGCATCACAATTTTTTTTATTTTTTTAGAAAAGCTGCTGTGAAATCAGGCATTTTAGGCCACAAAAAATCCCAAAAGAAGCCGGCGAAATCCTGGAGGGACTGATTATTTTATTTTTATAGCTCTGGAAAATGTTCTTGGATATGGTTTGCAAATAAATGTGGTTGATATTTATTTATTTTTTAAAATTAAAATGGAGTCTCAGAGTTAAAAAAAAAAAAAAAAAATGCCGCTGGGACCCCCTTATGAGTGATAATTTTAATAAACTTCAAGAATGTGCATCATGTGAGCAAAATGTAAACTCATATAATATGAGTATTAATGGTTTATTTTGAATTAAACCCAAATTATAGGTTGTCACAATAACAGAATTTTAAGTTGCGCTGCAAGAAAACAAATTTCAGACTGAACTGAGGTCTTGAATGGGCACTTAAATCATTTTATTTTTATAGATTTGGCACTTTCAATACTATGATTATCAAATACTATATTGTATTAAAAAGTACTGAATACTTTAGACAACCTTAAACCAACAGATATGCAGAGAACTATCCAGCGTTGGTATTCAGGTTCTTGAGTTGCGATGCATTGATGAACTTTAACCTTTACAAACACTCTGAAACAGCTGATTTTAATACTTGAACTTAGTCAGAAAAATCATGAAAATGAACTTTGGTTTGAAACACATTTGCTCAGTTAGCTTGTTACACTTAAATATCGCTGCTGTCGAGCGGAAACCTTGTGATCAAACCCACCAACTGTCAAAGTTGTTGGTATTTTTTAACACTTTTTATTTGTTAAAAATTTGCCAAACCCACAGACAAAAATACAGAGTGACCAACAGTCACTAAACAACTAGTCATAATAGTGATAAAAATGACCAAATATGGAGATACATGGTGTCCAGCTGACTGAATCTCTTTTAATTAATAAGTTCAGTGTATTTTTACAGCCGACTTAGAGAAAAATCTTGAATGTCAGACCGTCCCAGCAGCACTTGAACTCACAATCATGATGTTCCAATGCTACAAATTTGCATGATTCAAAGGATTTTAAATCAAGACCAAGTGCAAAATCTAATTTCAACAATGTCTGAATTAAAGAAGATCATGTATATGAATGCCAAAGAATTATTTTTTCATATTCACACACATTCAGTTAAAAATGAGTGCAGATGTATACTTTCTCCATCGCATATACATACATACGCGCTTCCATGTTGGTCCCCCTGAGAGAAAGAAAGAAAGAGCCTCATCTGTACCGGGGGCCGGCTGGTTTGACCCCGTGACCCCAGGCCTGTCTGATGAGAACTCTTGTTTCCGTTGACGACGGACGGAGGGTCCTGCTTGCGGCGGCGGCGGCGGCGGCGGGGCCTGCCGGCTGAATCATCGCCTCGTCCTGGGCTGCAGCCGCGGCTCGAGTGCCCTTCAAACGCTTCACTCGCTGCTTTTCAAGTGACCGAGCGCTGCCAAAAGAGAGATCCAGGGTCCACAGTGTGCTCAGATGAAAAAAGTGCGTTTTGGTTTTTGTTGCACGCAGGTTGTCGTCAACCTGCAGAAAAAGCATTTATTGCAGGGACTGTGGTGCAAATTCAGGAGCTGATAAGCTGTTTATGGCTTTGAAATCATGGGCCATCACTATTATTATTATTTTTGCTTCACAATTGACTAATCAGCAGTGATTCAACCTGTATCCACTTTATGGTCCCTGATAGTTTTTTACACTCAAGAGTTAAAGGGTCAAAAGTTTGACCGTTAGCTTGACATCGAGAGCAGATTAGCAAAGTTTTAAAAAGCAGCATTAAAACTGACTTTATTAAACAGTGAAGCAGTTTTTTTTTTTTGTTTTTTTTTGGATATTTTTAACATTCATGTGAAATACTTGAATTAAAAAATTATCATCCTTCTTATATTTGCTCTGGAATAGATAGAGTTGAACATTTGACATAACAGATAAGCTAGCTGCATGTTTAGCCACAATGCCTAGTGCGATATATAATGACATGTCAATTTTACATGCATTTTTCTAGTTTATCTAGTTTTTAGAATTTTAACCTGACATCAATGGCAGACTGGCTCAGGTTTTAGCATTTTAGCTTGACATCAAGAGCAGATTATCTAGTTTTTGCATTTCAGCTCAAAATTAATAGCAGTTTAGCTAACTTTTTAGCATTTTAGCTTGATGTCAAGCACAGAATAGTCAGGTGGTTTTTTGTGTTTGTTTGCTTGTTTGTTTTAGCACTTTAGCTTGACATCAAGAACAGATCAAATAGATTTTAGCAGTTTAGCTTGACGTCAAGAGCAGATTATCTAATTTTTTAGCATTTCGGCTTGATGTCAAGAGCAAATTAGCTCATGTTTTAGCATTTTAACTTGACGTAAAGAGCTGATTGTTTTTAACATTCTAGCTTCTCATCAAGAACAGATGATCTAGTTTTTAGCATTTTAGCTTGAACATTTTTTTAGCTTTAAAACTAAGTTTAGTCAACAGTAAAGCAGAGAAACAAACATAAGCTTAAAAGTGAATTACTCCCCATTAAAAAATACATTTTGTCTGACATAAGAGGAGTTCAAAGTTTGACATTTTAGCTTGACAAGCCACCAGAGGATGTTAAACATCAGTCTTTCCTTATGTAACTAAACCTGAACTGAACATTTTACGAACATCTTATCTGGTCAGCGAGGGTCAAACTCAAAGAATAACACTGATTATCAGCAACAGCTCTGGGTGAGTGCCCTAACAATTAACAAAAGGAAGTGTGTGTGCATGTGTGTGTGTGTGTTTTAGGTGGAGGGGGGGTGAAGTTTTTCTTTTCTTTCTCTGCCTCGCCACCTATCACAATTCATTACTACAAATTAGGGTTCAATAAAATTGCTATTCAGAGATAATTAGGAGTTGGGTTTGTGGTGGCGGGGTCGGGGAGGAGGAGGAGGAGGAGGAGGAGGGTGGGGTGCTGGAGGGTTGAGGTGGGTGGGTGGGTTGGTGGGGGGGGGGTTGCTTTCCACATGTCATCATGACCCAACAACACCAGTTGCAGCTGGCAAGTGAAGTGAGACCTGATCTGCCCGAGAACCCCAGCTCCCCCCTCCGCCTAATGAATGAGACCTGATCGCCACCAAAAAGAAAACACCCCTCTTCTCCCCCCTCTCCTCTCCCTGATGATTGAGAAGACACGCACCAAAATTAAAACAATTATTTCCCCCTCTCTCTTCATCTCTGATTCTCTTCCAAATAAAAAAAATAGTGCGCCATCTGGCTCATCCGCCAAACAGTGGGTCCCCAACATCAAAAGGACAGCGGCTAATAAGGTTGCGTCTGTGGTGTGTGTCTGTGTGTGTGTGTGTGTGTGTGTGGTGTAAAAGTGGCTGTCTAAGTGCAAGGCGAGAGCTGGGGTTATGCCTGCATATGTGCACCAAAGCTGAAGGTTTGTCTTTCATTAATTAACACTTTCCTGATAGCACAAGCTACCCATCTTTGCATTTGAGAAGGAGTGAAATATTAGTCGGGGTGACAGAATATGCCTGAGAGCAGTTGTATTTAATTAAGACAAGCTTGGGTTTCTTTTGTACCACCATTATTGTTATTAATTCATCTTAATTATTCAAATATTGCAATAAATTGGTCTTTTTGATGTTGTCAAGCAGCCACAAAGCTGTATTTCGTCCAAAAAAAATGACCATTTTAATTTGTTTTTCTCTGTAAAACTGACAAAAAAAAAAAAAAAAGTGAACACAGGAGTTTTCTATAAATAATTAATAGACCCTCTGATTGAAAATATTTAAGTGCACCATCGAATCAGTGCAAAGCGCTACTTTAGCGTGCCACTTCCTCAATGTTTTATCCTCTTCTCAAGATTATCCTCTCCAGTCAACAACTCTTTATTCAACAGGGAAGCAGCAATATGAGCGTGATATTTTCAAGACTCAAGTGAATTATTTGCAATAAAAAAAAAAAAAAGTCTTGTCCTCCTGGGTATTTTAATTTTTTTTCTCTGAAGTGGACAAAGAACAAAGGAAAGATAAGCTACACGTTTAGCAACGACATTTACTTTATGACAGTTTTATATGAATCAGTCCACATGTATCCAGTTTGGTTCACCACAAGCTTTTTATTCAACACAAAGCAGAGGAACAAACATTAGCCTGAAAATGAAACATCTGTATTTTTGTATTTTCATCTGTATTTTTTTCTTTTGAGAGGAAACAGAACAAGGATGTAGGAAGAGCATAAAGTTTGACATTTTAGCTTCATTTCTGGAGCAGATAAGCCACATATTTAGCTTTGGAATTATGTTCATTTTGTTAACCCTACTGTTGACTGACAAATTAAAAAACATGATAGCTTACATGCAAGAGTATAAAGGAAGATTCAAAAGTTGAACATTTTAGCTTGACATCGAGAGCCGATTAGCAAAATTTTAATTGCCAGCTAGTTTAAAACTCACTTTATTCAACCGAAAAGTAGAAAGAAATTGGAAATTTTTATCAGTCTACCATTTCCACTTACACTTAATAAAGTTAAGCATTTAGCTTAATGCAAGAGCAATTAGCTAAGTTTAGCTCGAAATGTAACTTTATTCCACAGTAAATCAGAAACAAATAATAACCCATTTTTTCATTTGGAGAAGAAACAGAACAAGGACATTGTAAGAGTTGAAATGCTGACATTTTAGATTGACAGAGTAGATAAGTGTAGTTTTTAGCTCAACTTTAGCTTATTTTTTTTAAAAATAAATCCTAATTGTACATATGTATTTCATATATTTTATATTTTACAACTGAATCACTTGCATTACAAAAATATCCTCCTCCTTAGATATTTGTCTTCTTGAGTGGACAGAGTTGAACATTTGACATTTTTGCTGAGACAAAACACTGAGAACAGACACAGAACATGTTTGGCTTCAATATTTGGCATATATTGTATAGCATCATTTTCAGTCTGCATGTATCCACTCTATGGCCCCTTCACAAAAGCATTTAACTTGATGCTGAGAGCAGATTTGTTTAGTTTTTCGCATTTTAGCCTGATGTCAAGTGCAGATTAGTTACATTTTCAGCATTTTAGCTTGACGTCAAACAGATTAGCTAAATTTTTAGCTTTAAAACTAAAACCTTATTCAGCTCTAAAGTAGATAGCTGAATCCCTTGGATTCATTTTTTGTTTGTTTGTTTTTTTGGGATTTTTTTCTTCTGAAGAAATAGAACAAGGACATCGAAAGAGCTGAAAGATTGACATTTTAGCTGGTCATCAAGAGCGCCTTAGCCAGATTTTTAGCCACGAAGGTTGGCTAACTGCTTTACAAGAGCAGATAGCAGACAGTTTTTTGCATCTTAAGTTGACACAAAAAGCAGATTAGCTAAATTATCTAACTTTAAAACTGACTTCATTCAACAATAAAGCAGAGAAACAAAAATTAGCTTGAAAATGAATCACATGTAGGCTATTTAAAAGAAAAAGTTTTGTCTTCTTCTTTTATTTTTGGAGACACATATTTTTAATTAGCCGGAATTAGTTTACTTTAAAAACCTAAAAATAAGTAAATCCTAATTGTACATAGATGTAAATCAATCAACTTCATTTTATGAAAGCTTTTAAAAATGACTTGACAAGCACAGGTGTGGCTAAAAATATAATGAATATCATGAACAATAAGTAATGGATTTCATGTGCAGAAACTGCAGTTTATTTGGAATGAATAGAAGAAGAACTGGGTATTAATGCCAAAGATAGCAGCAGGATAAAAACACACGGATTGCCACTTTAACAAGTTGTGTCTGCTCACTTTGAAGCACTGCTTTGGCTGCTCTTACTGACATTCAGCTGCTCTGTTGAACCTGTCAACTTTAACTCTACTTGTTCTCTCTTATGGCTGTTTGTGCCCTGCATCCTCCTCCTCCTCCTCCTCCCTTCTCTTCCAGCTGTCTGCGTGCGACTCTGGCTGCGGCCCCAGCGCCACTGGAGGGGCCGTGTGAACCGGCCAGTCCGGTCACCTCGCATCAGTGTCGGGCTGGAATGCGCCGTGGCCCTGGCCCTGGCCGGGGACACCACTCTGGGGGCTGGAAGGGGAGGGGGGGTTGTGGCGGCGGCGGTGGTGGTGGCGGTGGTGGTTGTTGCCGGCTGAGCAGGTGCACGGGAATGGGAGGAAAATAATGTTGATGTCACGTCCCCCGCCATCCATTGTGGTTGGGGGGGACATGGACACCAAGGGACACAGAGAGCCTGTGGGTGTGCCTCTCTAGAGGTCACCATGCCAGATCAGAATCACACTGAGCCTTTACTTATTAAGTGGCTTTCTGTGCACCCGATGGTTAGCCGGCGCTGCACGACAACCAAGCCTGCTTGCTCGCACAAAAAGACCCCGGTAAAAAGATACCGGCCTGCTATTGAGACCGCCACTCCGCCGTTGTGTTTGTCCCTGCTACTACCAGCCGCTGCGAACAAATATGGCACATGATACCAGAGGTGTAGCATTCCTTTCCCCTTCCCTTCTCCACTCCTTGTTGAAAGAAGTCCTTTACACACCAAACAGAGCATTGCAGACTCTCTGATCAGCAATTATGCACTTTAGAGGTATTAAATACTGCTGAGGGGGGGACAGGGGGCCTCAAGGGACCACCAGCAGTCCGTAAATACACTCCTCTCTGGAAAATGAAAGGAAGAGACCTGCCATTTGTAGACATTATTCATGCATTAAATGTAATGTCTGGGTAAAACAATTATGCCGCATATATTTCAGCTTTATTTACTTGCTGCGTCTTGTCTCGTCTGCGGCGCGGCGGAGTGCACGGCGGATGACAACTCTCCTAAGTTATTTGCTGCTCATTTCGCTGCTCTGTATCTATATTTACCACCAGCACAGGTCAGAGATCAGCCGTTTCTAAGTGGTGAACTGGCACAAAAGATTATCATCAATTAATATGCCATAATAACAGGGTTCACTTTCATATTCGGTGTGTGCATTTGTCTTTTAAAGTGATCTGGTTTGGCAATCTCGCTGCCTCTCTTCTGTAATGTATGCTAATGTGAGTAAAAACACTTTGGATTGTCTCTGAGGAATAAGAACCCATATCGGGATTCATACCACCGGCGCGCTCCATTTCTGGCGTCGAGAAAAGTTCTCCAGCAGCCAGGGCGTCTCACCGACTTCACACGTTACTCTTTTTCACATTGTTTCCCCAAAGTTGTGTCTCCGTGAGCGGAGCCTGGTGAGTAGCCAGAGAGCCTATTATTCAAAAACCGGGGTCCTGACACCAGTTTATGTCTGAATTACATTAACTTGCATGTAACTCGGCTTCAGTTCTGGGAGAAGGAATTGTTAATGTTCACCCCCAAACTCAGCGGGGGCCTTTGCCAGTGTTGGCTACACAAAACGTCCTTTGATATGTTGTCCTTCATGTAACTTAATTCATGCACTCAGCTGCACTGGATGCACAATAAAGATATCAGATGTTAGACAAAGAAGATACATGAAAAAGAAAAACTGCATGTGAAACAAGACCCCTCAATTAATTGAATGTTCTGTCAAAGCTATCAATGAAAAACTGCTGAAACCAACTTTAGCTGCCTTTTTACTTTGTTTGACAATAAACCTTTGCTCAAAATGTCTTGTTTTTTCTGAAGCATATTTTCCTGTTGGGTGATGGCTATCATATCAGGGCACTGCTGAACATCTGTGGCCGACCACTGCACTGGCAGTTAGTGAGAGAAAGTCCTCTGATTGACTGTTCGGCCTGAGAAATCAGGAATCCTACGCATGTGGTGCAGTTTCTCAGAGCTAAAGATCATGAAAAAGCAAAGAAAAAACTTTACAGAGCAACTTTTTTATCACGTAAATTCTCAGTTTAAAGATAGTGAGACATTTAAGCATGTTCATAATGTAAAAATGGTAGTGTAGTTTGATTTATTGTAGAGCTACAGCCATTAGTTGATCAGTGATAATAATAATAATAATAATAAGAAGAAGAAGAGAAGAAGAAGAAGAATAAGAAGAAGAAGAAGAAGAAGAACTTTATTTATATAACATCTTAAAAAAATCAAGAAGTTAAAGATACTATAAAGATACTATATAGATACTACTTAAAACAAGAAGACAGAAAAGATGCTAAAAAGCAAAATAAATCCAGTATAAATTATATATATATGACAAAAAAAAAAAAGCAATAAAATTCAACTACTGTAAATAATCAAATGAACTGTCAAGTCATTTAATAATCTATTAATCATTTTGAGTCTTTTTCTGTTCAAAAAAAAAATCTCTGATTTCAGCTTCTTCAGAATATTTTCTGGTTTCTTTACTCCTCTCTGACAGTAAATTGAATATGTTTGGGTTGTGCATAAAAAAAAATCAAATAAAACTGAGGTTGTCACCTTGCGCTTTGGAAAACAATGTCAACATTTTTCATCATTTTCTGACATTTTATGAACCAAACAACTCATTCATTAAACAGAGAATATGATCGACACATTAATCAATGTTATTGTACTTGTTACTTCTTTTTCATGCAGGCAAAGAGATCTTTGGGCTTCAGCTGTTTCCTGTCTGTAATATTAAAATGCCACTTGTAATGATGGAATCTTGTTACTGCTGTTTACATTTAACCTGACCACAATGCGTCCTTTGTGTATGATATATGGATTTATTTTGTTTTATATTTTCACCCTATTGCTTTATGAATTTAATAATCATCTGTGTTTCATTTTGTGTGTATTATGAAGGAACTACACGTCTAATTTTGTTGTACAACCCTGTGTTGTATAATGCTAATAAATGTCCTTGAATCCTTGTATTTAGATACTTTACATCAGTAAAAGTAGCAATGCCATAATGTAGAAATAATTTATTGCACGCATAAAGTACTATGACGAACATTTATAAGAAGTACAGGAACAGGAAGGCCTCAGAAAGGATGCAGAACTTCAAAACTGTTGCATAAAATTGTTGCATATGTTTGCAACGTGAAAATCCCTGCTGCACCTGAAGGGAGCAGCCCAGTTATAAATGGTAAATCTTTAAATCTTTCCATTTGCTGAGCTGTCGTTATTTCGTTAAACTAAGACTGGTACAGCGGTTCAGGGGTGCACAGTCCATATGCCAGACCTACTGCCTTACTCAAGTTTCAACTTAAGGTGCAAAACGTTAAACTAAGGGTGCAATGCATGCTTTTGCATCCTGAGCCAGGCCTGTGTCAGACACACAAACAAAACTGCTGGATTCATTTATGACAATTATTCATAATAAGGTTTGAGAACCATGCAAATAAGTTTCCTGGGAGAAGCAACAACATGTTAGGGCGCTGGGAGGTGTCCATGAAATATGAGAGAAAACCTGGAAAGTTGGGAAGTAAGACACATAAAAATGCAACAGAACAGTCATTCGATTTGGAATTATAAGGTGGAAACTCAGGCCAGCCTGAGTTCGCCGACATAAACACACCAAGACACAGTAAACAGTAAGCAGAATTTCCTTTTCATCAGTTTTACTATATCTGGTGTTTATGTTGTGAAACTTGACTTGATGCATCAGACACCAAAACTAGCAGATAACCTGTTAAGGCTCCTCGGTGTTCATCGTATGAGGCAGATCACAGAATCTGTCAGAACTTTGATTGTTTACAGACGCCAGTAAAGACTCAAGTTTTGTTTCTTTAGAGAAGCAAAGTTTCAGCAGACTCCGAGCTCTGGCCTCTCACCAGCACCAGTCAATATCAACTTGATATAAATAACTTCTCTAAAATATAAAACAAACTCCTGTTCTAGATCAAGAAACTATAGCTGTTGAGCGCTGAGGCCTCTCCGAAGTGCACTCGGCAGTTAGTGCACTCCAGCTGCACGGTAGCTGAAGCACCCTGGGCGAGAGGGCTTAAAGGACGGCGTGAGTGACGCAGCGCCTCGGCGTGAGGGGCGATGAGGAGAGGGGAAGTGACAGCAGACAGTTGCTACACACTGTGTCAGGCTGGCAGTGTCACACCTGGCAGCTGTCAATCACCACGCTCCCGAAACACCTCGCTCCCTGATATCGCCGGAGCCGCTGCCAAACATGCCTTGAGTGGTGTCATCCATCCACACATGAGCACTGGCTCACTCTGACTGCACTCATCCTGTCAGTGCAAGTCAGAGACGGGGAGAGGAAGAGGGGAGAGGAAGAGGGGAGAGGGAGGGAAGCATCCATCTATTTACATATGGAAAGGTCACAAATAGCCTGCAGGCACTGTGCTAATTAGAGAATGTGGCAAAAAAACTCCAAAGATAAATTGAAAGACAAAAATGGAGAGTTATCTAAGTATGCTGGTGTAATGAAAGTGGGGATAAGGTGAATGAAAGGAGAAAGGAAGTGGCTGAAGCTTGCAAAAGTCTTTACTGAAGGTAGAAACCCAACAAAAGAGAAGTTTGAATTCGGAAACAGCTCATGTTTAAACAGCCTGGCAGTCTTCAGTTGAGAAACGTTGATGCGAGCGGGCTAAGTGGCCGACCTCCAGTGGTCCGATCCATGTAGCTTTAGCTCGGTGGTTAGCGCAGGTCTCCACCAGCAGACATTGACCATATGATGGTGTTCAGATGACCGGGCGTGTGTGATCTCCCTTAGCCAGATAAGCGAATCAACCTTTATAATTCATTGTGACAAGCTGACAGGGAAAATGAGTGTAAAATTTTATACTTACATGAATTTTTGTGTCAGATCGCCGTCTGTGCACTTGTTTTTCTGCCTGGCCATAGCCGAGGGCTCCTTTCTCCGCGGGCACTTCACGGACTTTGTTTCCAGGCCTTCAGACACATCGCCCTTCGCCCTAGTGAATTTGCTGATTAATTTTGGATGCTCCCCTTAATTAACACCCCAAAGGAAAGTGTAGATTTCCTAACCCGCCTTTGCTGCAGAACAAACAAAAACGAGAGAGTCTGAAGAAGGATGACCTCAGGGAGACAGACGTGCTGATGTCCAAAATGACATTACAGGAGCAATGTGAAGGCCCCGTGATGCCGGGCTTAGACCTGGACATGGGCGATGCCTCAGGAGCTCCCAGGCCTTTTAATCAGCGGCTGGAAACGAGCTCCCTATTAGTCTCATTTCATTTGCTTTAGCGTCGGTAGAGAAGCAGGCCTTGCATGATGCCACCCGACGCTTGAAACATGCTGTTCTTGTGCCAGTGCTGGTGCCGCCTCCGGCCCACGGTCATTAATTGGTGCCACTCTCTTACTTCCAGTGAAATTGGCAGATGACGGACAGGGGGCGAAATAAAAATTTGATTTCTTTCTCTTTTTTTTCCCCCTCTCTTCCCAACATCAGAGTGGATTTCACTAATTGGGTTGAATGGCGCCCATCTCGTCTTGTGACAGCCACGCAGGATGCATGAGAAGCTGCGGGCAGCTTGGAGAGCTCTCACCCTGCCATGCCAGCTCAGAAGACACGCCGGCAGCAAGGAGGGGGGGGGCACCGAAGTTGCAAAAGACACGCCGAGACAAAAGAGCACAGCCAGAGATCGCACGCTCACTTTTCGGAGACCTTGAACAAACAAACTTGCACTTTGTCTCGCTGAGGGCAAGAGGATACGCACATCATCATCGCTCAACCAGAAGGTAGCAAATCAGCTCACGAAGACACGAGGGGTAGAGTCCTCGGAGACTTTCCCTGCCTCCTTGGCCTGTGCATAGTCGGTACATCACTTTCAATGGGTAATAAAAAGGTTGAACTGAGCACAAATAGCAATGGAGTCGAATGGGAATGTGGCAAGAATACAAATGATGCCCCAAATCGAGCCGTCTTGGTGTGCAAAAACTCACATTTTAACATGAAAATCTGTTCATATTTTGGTCATTTGGAGGTTTATTTTTCACCATGACTGAGCTCCCTGATGTCTTACAGAAAGACAATTTTTCTACAAGTTTCTCAAGAGCATAAGGCAGCGGGATCGCACCGAAGGCAGCAGGAATCTACTCCCAAAATGAATGAAATGTGAATTAAATACTTACATAACTGCAGACTAATACAGTGTCCAATTAGGGCCATTAAAAGCACATCCGATCCGCCTGCCTCCAGTAAAACAGACATGGATGTTTGAGCAGGTCGTCTCAGCTCCGGTGCTGGACAATTGTCCACTTTGTGTTCGCAGAGATTCGGGGAAGGGGAGGGGGTGAAAAAGGCAGAATTCCCATTACAAAAGGACAAGAAGTGCAGGTGTAATTGGGATATTTGGGAGTGTCTTGTTTCAGGGCCCATCGGAGCTGCGGTGAAATGAAGCCTGTAAGACTAGAGCGTCTGACTGGCAGGAAAGGCTGCCCTCTCGCTCGCCTCGGTTCTCCTTCAGTGTCTCTCTTTTACTGTACTCTCCTCACCCCTTTTCTTGTTTATTTTCTGCGTTGCTTTACATTCTGTCCATTCTTTTTCTTTGGGAGTCCTTCCTCTCTTTCCGTGACACCACAAGCCAATGCGAGGCTCAGCCCCGCGGCCCCCACTTCTCCCCGGCAATGATAGCAGCTTGATCGGGCAGGTATAGGTAACAAATGAGATCAATTAACGTGTCCAAGAGGGGCACCTACCCGAGAGTCCGGTTGCACTAAACGATCTCCTCATCTTTTGTTTCCCTCCGCGGGATTCCATTTGCAGCCTCATCACTTTCCCGGCCCGAACAACGGAGACGATTGTTCCACCCAACCCTTAATGGAGAGGGCCCAAGAAAGCCTGGCCTCTTACCCTGGCAGCCTATGTATCTTTACTATCAGGACTCCGACTCAGGACGGGGGGCAACCTCGCTGAAATGAATCCTCGCTCCCCCAATAACTCCCTCTCCAACTGGCCTCGCCCTCCCCACCTTTCTCTCAACTTCGCAGGACATCAACGAGCTCGATTTGTAGCAAATTTGTTTCTCCAGCTCCCCTTTAATTGAATGACTTTGGCACTAACAAGGAGCTGATTGAGCTCAATAATGGCGCTGTTGAAGGCAGAAATGCCCAAAGCGGCGGCAATGGGTTGGTTCTCCCCTTAAATATGCGCTCTCTCTGCATCACAGCCTCAGACAGGGTTGTTTCTAGGTTTTCAGAGGACTTATGCAAAGAAATTGTTTGGGAGCCCCTATTTTGTGATAATGCAGTGGGGGCATTCTAAACCCTCTATAAGGTTGTCCAGGGGCATTCATTTTACATTTAAATGCATCAGTCGGTGCACTTTAAAAAGGAAAAGAGGCTAGATTGATCTTCTCTCAACTTCAAATCAAACATCTCAAGTGGACCATAGCAATTTAAACCTACAAAATAAAAGATAATAAATGGAAAACAACAAAAAACTCTAGAAAACTTACAGGATTTACCTTTTTAATTTGCATGATAACATCTCCCAAATGTGGAGGCACCTGTGGATTTCCCTAAAACTTTCCACCAGCTTCTTTTTAACAGGCTAACATGATAATTACTGTATCGTTGCCAGGGAAAATATAAACACAGGCTCATTTCATCTGATCTCAAGGCGACAATTGGCAGCTATACAGAAATAGCCGATCTTCTCATAGATGGTCTTGTCAGTTATGTAGGGTCATATAGAAGAGCTATCATTAATAAATTGAGACTGTTTCATAACCAGTTAAATGCTCCTTGCAGTAGCTTTAAAGTGTTAGAAACAAATTTGTTAAGAAATAAAAATACTAACTAATAACTGTAACTAAAATGACCAGGCTGGGCCAGGGCTAACTTGATGAACAGAACACTTAAAAAACTCTCTAAGACCTTAGTCTACCCAGACCACAAGTGTTTAGGAGTCAAAACACATCAGTGCAGTTTCCAATAAAAAAAAAACTCACCATAAATGTTTTCAGAGTAGCACAATCCATCAGTCATTGTTAAAAAGTTGTTATCCAACATACCCAGCACCTCTTCTGTCTGAGGATTTTTGAAAACCACTACATCCATAATACAATTTCTGACTAATACTAATTCTAGAATGCAAAAAATAACAGAAACAGCTAGCTGCCAGCATTATGACAAGGTGCGCTCAGGTGAATGACATCTAGCAGTTTCCCTACTGATCTCTGGACTTACATTACACTGCTTTGGGCCCCCAGGTGGCATCGAGGACCCTATGTAACCACGCGTGTATTGGCAGGGATCTGGCAATACGATACGTATCACGATACAGGGGTTATGATTCAGTATACTGCAACATATTGCGATACTGTAAGCAAGGTGATACGATGCAATTTTAAGTAAATTGTCATAGTATAAAGAACAAACCACCAAATGCGTAAAATCAAAGTTAAAAGTTTACTTTTTATGCAATCAGACCAGCGAAAATAGATAACAACGCTGCCATCTAGTGGCAGAGGGTTTAAGCTCAAAACAAAGCAAAACAATGCTACAAATCTAATGTATCACAGTATCACGATGCAGTTTTTTAGAACCAATGCAGCATCACAAAACCTACTTGTATCAATAGTTTTGATAGTTTGCTTATAGCAAGAAACAGGCCTGCTCAGATTACAAACATCAACTTTTGTGGAAAGTGACAAGACAGATTTGAAGAGAAGACATGTATGAAAGCTGTAGTTCCAACAGGATATTGCAGGTATATCATGCATCTGTGACTGGTAGGAAATAAATGTTGAGCAGAATGAGATGTCAGATCAATCACTCTTCCAATAGATGCCATACTTAACTCTCCTATCAGTTATCGCCCGTTTACACCTCTCTGTCTCCATCACTTTCAGCTGGAGCTTTTTCCAATATCCAACATCCTTTTCGAAAAACCTCGCAGCTGACAAATTGACGGTCACTTTTCGCAAATTTTCATCTCTCCTAATAGTACAACCGGCTTGATGGAGAGATGGGATAACTAAGTGAAGGTCTGCAGAGAAAAATCACCAGAGGAGACGCAGAAATAGGGGCAATTATCATGAGTTAGAGAGACGGGGGAGCCGGTGATGGCAACCATCGAACCCCTGAGCGTTCGTTTAAATCTGCTTGATGAATGTGATGTGCCCTCCTCATCTGCCCCCCCTCCCTTCAGTCCGTCCACAGCAGTTAGACGGGATTGTTTACTATAACCTTGTAATCAACCTGGCTTGGTTGACAGCTCACCATTACCCCTGATAACAGGTCTGCTGCAATTTGGACCCCCGAAAGAAAATATATATATTAAAAAAAAAAGAGAAACACACACACATAAAGAGAAACTGCTCGGGGCCCTTTCTGATGCCTTATTGATAGAGCGCTGGCCCTGTTATCTTTGTGCGTAATTTGTTTTCAAGAACTGTGATTTACATTTCAGTGGGATTACACCTTTTAATGCTACACGCGGGCGAGAAGTGGGCAGCCGTTGAATACTCCACATCTCCACCACAGGAGGAGGAGGTGGTGGTGGTGGTGGTGGTGGCGGGGGTAGAGGGGGTAGAGGGATGGAGAGGAGGGGGGTTCAAACGATGCATTTCCAAGTCCTCAAGTGGAGAGGATTACAATTACAATTAAAAATCAAAAGGCCTGTGTGTCCATCAAACGACTGCCCATAACCCTTTGTGTACCTACTGCCAAATAATTGTGGCTAGTGGAGGGTTGGCAGATGCAAAACGCTTTCCAGCTTAATTGTGGTGTATTACCGGAGCTTGTTCATCGGGATATTATGCAATAAGTGTTATTTCAGGCAAGAATGCAGGTTCTAAATGGCATGCTAATGTGGGTCCCTTGGCAGCATGTTAAAGAAAATCCATGCATCACCATTAAAACAACAGTCGGGGCCGATGGCAAAGTTCAATCATCTTGTTTTGGATATCGCCTTGATGTAGTACAACAAGTTCAGCTCGACTCCAGCTGCCACGGAGGACTTGCACAGGTCAGTTCAAACAGAAAACACATGATGCAGCAATCTGCATAGAACAACATTTGTTTTGGACGGTGTTATTTATGAGCAAGCTCTTGTGCAACTTCGGAACTGACATCAGAATCAACATTTTCCTTCCCGATGCCAATTCTGATCCTTTGTGTATTGGTCGATACTGAGTGCCGATCTGATACCAGTGTGTTAAGAATATACAACAACAAATATGCACAGAGAATAAATGCCATACAATGTGACTTTGCCATCACAGGGGGGAAAAATGAGCATGAGACTGGTGCACGGCTCGAGTGAAATATCAAACATTAGAATGCAAAATATAGTGCAAGATTGTGTGAAAGCTGAGCCCTGCGCAGTTCAGTTTTGCAAACCTGCACATGCCCCAATATTATAAGCTATAATGTGTAACATTTCTGCATTGAAATATCTACAATTGCAAGACATATGTGATATTTTGTTGAGTTGTGAACTGTTTCCAACAACAGTTAAATCCAGAGAAATAAGCAATTTATTCAAGGGAACTGAGCTTTTCTAGTTGCTGTAATTTGCTTGAAAAACTGGGATGCATCGGATACAATCAGAGTGATGAGGAAGTCGCCATACGTGACTAAATGTAACGTGAATAAAACTTTTTATACATTACTAGCTGCTGATGTGTTTCGTCAGCAATGATGTGCCGAACAAAAGCTAGCACTTTTTGGCACTTTTTTCGAGCAGCAGACAGTGTATTATCCACTTTCTGGTTATTTTTTTTTTTTATGTCATCCAGTTTGATGCACTAGTTAGCAGTTAGCCAACATTGCTGTTGGATCAGTCACATCTCATTATTTGGGCCAGATGTGGGGTCAAAGGTCATGTTGTAGGCTTTCACAATAAAAAAAAAAAAGAATCCTGGTGGCTGATGAGTAAGGCTGGCAGATTAATCCCCAAACATTGATACAACCAATGCGAAGTCTAGTTTTTTGAGTCTTGAGTATCAATAGCGTTAATGGGATCGATGCCAAAAAATGGGCCACATGAGTTGACTGACATCATGAACATTTCTTTACCGCCAAAAACTGTCTTGTATTTAAATATTAAGTAATTAAAAGAGAATGGTAAAAAGAAATGCACCATGTTTGGCTAATTATTTGGTGGTAATACTGTATATTCAGAAGTCGAATAGTAATAAATTCTGACTTATTTCGCTCTGTTACATGACAGTGCATCAGCTGCTTTAACAACAATAAGCAGGCTTTGGCCTTTGGTATTACTTATTAGTAAGTATCAGATCAAAATCACATTTTGAGCCCACCGATATTGATTAGACTCGATAATATTAAAACACTCTACAATCATTTTGATTTTCTCCACAAAAACAAATGTTTTTGGTCTCACCTGCTGCCCGCCGCATTTAGCTCATTTTCACCTGTAAACATCCCCATAAATTTATATTGGAGTCTGAACAAAACTCGGTTTTTGGGGTCAGCGTTGACATTATGGAGTAATAATCCAAAATGACATCATGGAACTGAATGAAACAGTAAACATTCATGAATAACACAAATAAGTACAGTTTGAATTTAGAAAAAGATTCCAATATACATAATTGGCAGCCTGTAAAACTAAAAGAAAAAAACATTCTTATGTTCTGAAAGGACATAATTTTGGACAACATATTTGCCAGTATCAATATAAACTGATCTAGCTGTGCTACGCCTGTAATATCGACCAACTGACATATCTGTCTGGCTCTAATTTCTATAAATACATGTTTTTACTGGGTCCCAGTCTGGTGCAGGACTCTGAGTGAAATTTAATCATAATTTGTCTACATTTCCAAAAGATAAAGTAAAACCAAAAAAAGAAAATTGAATGAAATGTGGTTAATAAGGAGCTGAAGTGACTCAGCCTCATACATTTTACCCAGGTTGCTTTATTTGCCTCATATTTTCAGCAACAGCCATGAATCTTCATCATCCGAATTTATAGTTCCCGGTGTCAGAAATAGTGTCTGACTGCTGTAAGTTAGTCGAAAATAGTAATGAAATATGGGTCTTTTTAATTTTCCACTGGTAGTTGTTGAATCTGCCCTGCTTTTTCCCTCCACCAACACTCTGCGCAGAGCCAGCGCCAGCACACCACCCCCTTACACGCATCCTAATCATGTGCATTATTTCAGTAATTCAGATCACAACATTTTACATAATTCTTTGTTTATTCATTTTCTCAGACAGTCAGTGAAATTATGTAAAACAAGCTCTCAATGGCACTCGGTGTGTGTAATAGAATGCAGATTTCATGTTATTCTAACACATTTGCTTACTTGGAGGCAGAGTGTCCCATTTAAATGAGAATTACACTTAAATGTCACATGGGTTTATCTAAATTTATAAACAGTGCATTTATTATATTAAATTTGGTGAATCCTAAACATGGATTTTTTGCGGGAGCCAGACTGAGAGACGTGCTCCGAGGGTTATGACTTACTAATGCCTATTTAAATTGTAAACGCTTCCTTCCTTTTCTGTTTTATTTACCCACCATTCTCTGCCGCAAGATGACATGGCACCTGAAGAATTGCCCTTTGAATTCTCCCAGCGAGGCTGCCATTGAGACCTGAGAGAAACATCATTTGCTTTTGTTAAATTAATTCACTCATTAGCTGGCAGTTTGAAACCTGCAGCTCCTTGAAAAGGCTGAGATAATACCATTTCTGCCATTCATAGTAGCCCAGTGTCTCCTGATAGCCGGCAATCTATTGCCTAATAATTTTCTGGCCCAAATTATAACACAGGAATCCTCATTCAGCGAGGTAAAAAAAAAAAAAAAAAAAAAAGTGTGAATGCGCCGGTGAATGGGGAGCGAAAGAGCCCCTCAAATGTCTTTCCTCAGAATGGCAGCAAAACAAGGAGATTATAGGGGAGAGGGAAACTCGTTTACCTCATCAGTGGCCTTTGTACGCCTTGAGTCAGCTTTCTGAGGAGAAGATGTTTGAACTCAATCATCGCTGGGCTGTCTGAGACACAAAGTAGTCCCTCCTCAGTCAATGCAATGTGAACATTATTAAAATATTTCCATTTAAACATCACAGAAATTAGACAAACTCCAAATGTTTGTCATTCATTTGAATAAAATACACATTTACCCTTTTTTTTTTATGAATGAATAAAATAAAGATAAATGTACAGCACATTTCCCTGTCCCATGCATTTGCATTTGCACACACACTGTGCCTGTTTCCTATTTCATAAACACACTGAGGATTGTTTCCATATGGGACAGCAATATAATAGCAATAGGGTACATTAGATCCCTTTCCATACAGATGTTCACCTCAATTTCTGCAGCAGTTTGGTCCATCTGTGTTAACAGTGCGGCTGCTTAGCACACGCCTGTGTGAAGGGAGGCATATCAAGCATATGGACATTTTACAAAAGGTTACCCTGCATAAATTAGGTTGAATGGCAATCTGTTGAGGAGAGGTGGCTCACTGTGAGCACTAGGTGGTTCCGAGTAAAAATGGATAATAAAGGCATCTGGTTTTATGGCTGATTATAAGAGTGGCCAACACAAAATGACTTTTTTTTTTTTGTTCCAAAATGTACTTAATTTACTAAAACTTCAAATTATGCATCTGGGATAGTTGCAATTACAACAGTTTGTTTACTTTCCTTCCCTATTTTCGAGGTTAAATGTTAAATAATCATGTTAAACAATTACAGTATTTTGAATATTCGCTTTTCACACGTTTTGAAAAATTGCTGCTTATTAAGAACAAATTATTCTCCAAAAAAAGTGATGTCATTCAAACTCTCATGTGTTAAAAACAGCAGCATTTAAGTAAAACTAAGATAAGAATAAATAAAAATACTTCTTCCATTCATTTTCCTTGATTGATCGATTACTTGTCAGGTGAAATGGTGAAAAATGTCGATCGGTGTTTCCCAAAACCCAAGATGATGTCATCAAATGTCTTGTTTTGTCCACAACCCAAAAATATTCAGTTCACTGTCATAGAGGAGTAAAGAAACCAGAAAAATATTCACATTTAAAGAGCTGGAGTCAGAGAATTTGGGCAGTTTATTTCTCAAAAAATTACTAAAAGAATAATCAATAATAATAATAGTAATAATTATCACAATAGTCGGTGATTAATTTAATAATTGATTAATAACTGATTAACCAATTAATCGTTGCAGCTCTAATCAAGGTATCATCAAGGTATCAAGGTAATTTATTATCATTTCAACACAGGGTTGCACAAATAAAAGAAAGTTGTAGAAAGTCCCCTCATGATACACAGACATATAAATATATACAGATAATTCATTTCAGAATAGGATAAAATATACAACAGAAAAGAAACAATCAGCAAAAGATAAAATCCAAAACAAAATAAAATAAAGCATAATAGTTTTTTAAATACATATATACACATTACACCAAAAGAAACTAAACAAAACTAGTTTCCTTGTATTCACCCTCAAGTATTTATTAGATCTGCAGTATAAAAAGTTTCCACACAAAAGTTCTAAATAACTTTTATTTAATAAGTTGTTATTATTATTTTGCACCCACAACTTGCTGATATTTCATTAGAGAATCAATGCACTGAGGCGACTCCTGCACGGCAGGTCGAGCAGTAGATTTTTATCTCATCTTAGAGTGACATCTAGTGGCCGTTTGTATCATGACACCACAACTCCACATGGAGTCCATAGCACACTGCAGTTGTGTCCAGGGTGTCTTTGTAATGTTTTATCTCAAGAAAGAAGCATTTTTTTGTCTTAATCTGCTTAATATTGAGTGTTTCTCCAGGAAAATATAAAAAATTCCTTTCCTGAGAAGTTTTTACTTCTATAGGACATGCAGAAATATGAAAAGGACTTTTCAGAATGCAGAAATTCAATTTATTGCAAAAACTCCCCACATGGAACTATTTCCCTCTGTGTCTTGTGCTTTAAAACAATTGTTTGGTAACATTTTGTACTTTTCTTGTATGTATCCCTAATTCACCTTCTCCTTCAAACAGCTGTGGCGTTTCTTTGTGGTACAGCACTCAAGATTTTGAACCTGGCACATTTGCCACCCATCTGTTTCTTACCTTAAGTTCCCGTCTCCCCTGAATACCATCTAATCAATCAAAAACACACTTTAAAATCTTTAAAAACAAACCCACCTCAGCATCACGCTGACCGCCCTTTCATACATCCACCAACGCATCGAATGCATTCAGTCTAATCTGCCTATGTTTGCTCTCATCTGTGAGTTACCTTCATCGCCGTGTGGGTGGTTAAGATTGATTAACAATAACAGCAGCTGACTAGGCAGGAATAATTCACCAAAAACAAAAGAATCAAGAAGGCCGGCGATGAGACAGACAGACAGGAGGAGGAGGAGTGTTCTGATGTCGGCTAATTGAAGCTTTGTAACGCAGATCGGGGTAGGCGAGGTTCAAAGGCGACTGGCCGTCGTCCGGCGACAACACACGCTTTCGTTTCGTGACGCCGGGCGCCTTTGATGTGCGCTACTTCTTGCTTTGATACAAGAGGTCACAGCGGCCGGTCGAGAGGGCTCGCCGGACACAACGGGCCTAAAGGAGCAGCCACGCGGGTCACAACAGGAGGAAGAGCAAGACGCGGACACGAGAGCGCTGAAGTGGGGCGGATTCATATTCATGCAAAGATCACACATGTACAGTAGCTGTGGAGATAATGGAGTGCTTTCAGGTGTTTAACCTCATCTTCTGGCCGCCATGTTGGAGGGGTGAGCACTGACCAGTCCTTTACTAATACAACTGAGAGATGACTAGATTGTAAAGCACAATTTTTGGTCAGTTTTGCACATGAATATGTTCATGTTCCAAGGCAAAATAAAGCTATTTACTTTATGAACAACATGCAATGAAAGTTTCTCTTTTTGTGTTGCAAAAGCTGGTTTAAAATTCCAAACAACTACTTAATGCAGACACTGTAGGCTATGCTAATGGTTAGAGTGGTGATAATACATAGATACAGCTATGCAGAGTTCTAAGCAGACCAGATGTCAAGCAGCAGATAACTCTGAAGAAACTTGAGACTCCAGCTCAAAGTAGAGGTCTTAACGGGTCCACCCAAGCAGGTTTGGATCCACTTTTTTTTTTTTTTACTATGGACTGGAAGAACACAGCTGGACTTAATAACACTAATTAGGGTTCAGTTCCAGACAGTGTCCCAGTGACAGTGACAGTGAACCAGCATGCACAATAGAGTGGGATGCAACAATCATTAATACACCTGTGAATTTTCTAGGATGACATGTCAGAATGTCTGCTGTGCAGCCAGTCCAGTTAGTTCAGGTCAGGTCCCCTTCTGTTACCACCGAGTAGACCTGAGAGGACACGACATAACAGAAAACTTGGATATATTTTACTAAGGTTCTTGGCAAGGAGGATGGATTATATGGGTCACGGCCAGGGACCAGGGGAGAAGGCTGCTAATGTAGGTAAGACAGTTTTGTTTTGACAACTTGTTACATTTAGTTTAGTTCATTTATACACAGTAGTCTCAAATGCTGAGATGTTTTGTATGAGACATCTTTACATTTAACTTAAGCTTTAAGCAGTGGTGGAAGTCACTAATTACTCAAAGTTTAGTAGTTTTTTGGGTATTTCTATTTTTTCAAGTCCGTGCTTTTATTAGTATGCATAGTCAGTGTAATCTTAGTTACTTTTACAATCATAATTGAGTACTGAGTACAGTTTGAACTGGGCATTTTTGTAGCCAATATAGCGCTCTGATCACAAACAGGCCAATGCAAAATAACATACGGACAAAAAAAAACCCACCCCAAAATGCTGCAGCAGGGACAGGTTTGGCAACACATTCAAACCAACAATCTGTCACTGGTCCTCGTTGTCTGATATTGATGCACAAGGTGTCCTTTAGTGGCTGAATGTGGTGCAGCCAGAAAGCCTTTTTAACACAGGAAGAAGGCTGTGAAACAGTCACAGTGTGGTTTGGTTTACGCACAAAAATATACTTGGCTAGGTTTAGGAGAAGACCACGTCCAGGGTTATGTTGTCACTGAAGTGACTTGCAACATGAAAGTCACATGACTCACATGATGTGATGTGGTTTACAACTTAACACAACATCTTGGTTTCACATGGAACACAAACCCTGATCTCCTGGTGAGAGTCCTGTGTTTGTGTGAGCTCTCCATCCATGGGGGGTAAAAGTAACTAATACTCTGAGTAGTTTTTGAGAAGAAGACTTTGTACTTTTACTTAAGTATTCTTCTAAAACCAGTCCTTATGCTTGTGATTGAGTAATCTTTTAGTAATGTAACAGTACTTGTATTGCTTTCCAACTGAAATCCCTGGGTAGGTGAAAATTTATTTTGTTAAAGGCAATCAGCTGTGAAGTCGGTGCCCATCAGGTCTTTGTCTCCCGGTCGGGTTTGGGTTCAACATTTCTTGGTTCTGCATAGGTCCAGGTCCCAGCTTTCAAATAACAGACAGGTCCAGTTTAGACCCAGGTAGTATATTCTGGTTCTTCTCGGGCTCATGCACAAGTTTTTGGACCTGACCTCGACCTCAAAGACTTGAGACTTGTCTTGGATTTGCAAAAAAACTATATAAACGCACACAAGCTTGTAAATTAGAAATGTTGAAGCTGTTGGGGCTGAATCTTAATTTAAACATTACTTGTGTTCATAAATCAGCCTGTTGGCTATTCAGCTTGGAAGCAAGTATAAATAATCTACTAAGTGACCTCTGAACAACTTCACCTAAATCTTTCACTCGCCATAATCTCTTTAGAAGCTCAGTCTAGAGCAGTCATCACCAAAGTGTGGGCTGTGGTTCACTGGTAGGCCAAGAAAGCCCTCCAGGTGGGCCTTGAGGTGATGAAAATTTGATATTACCACAAAATATTTACATTTTTTTTTTAAGTAATCAGAATTAATGTGTTATTCTTCATTTATCTGACCTAGTTTAACAGGTGTTAACAGCGTATTTGGTGATCGGCCACATCGGAACACTGGAACGAGTTTTATATCTCATCATAGGTACCATTAGTCTTGTGTTTTGATCAGAGTTGTGAATAAAGATTTGGGATTTTAAGATTTCAAATTTGGCCGTGGCTTTCTTCATTTTGGAAAGCCTGTTTTTTGGCTTTGCTTGGTGAAACCAAACTGGTCAACCTATGAGCTCTGCTGTGATGGTGTGTCTTTATTCTGTGAAAACTCTGCTTTATCCTGTAAACTGGCTAATATACTGGCTCCCTTTTTGCTGATATTGTTGTCAACTGGCACCTGGAGTTCTGTATATGAACCTCCTGTCTTTCTGTTACTTTGTGTAGTAGAGCTGGGTGCTTTATGTCTATTGTGTGTATTTGTTTTAATGTTAAAAAAAATCAAAAAACAAAACAAAAAATGATTTGGAATAAAAAAAATTTAGACGCAGCGAACAGATCAGTCGTGACAGCTTATTTTCAGATGCTTTTTTGGTGTAAAGGCCTACAATGTATTTAGTTATTCTATTTATTAACATTTTAACACCAGCCCCTGTATACAACAGTTAACAGTCTTTTAACAACTAGCCACTCTCTATTAAAATGAACAAAATGACAAAAGACAATCTTTTGAAACATCTTCACAAAGTGTATGTGGAGTAACCCAACATTTCCCACCACGAGCAAGCACTTTGCAACAGTGGTGAGGAAAAACTCTCTTTTAACAAGCAGAAACCTTGAGCAGACCCAGACTCTGGGTTCGCGACCATCTCCTGAAACCACTTGGAGTTTAAGTAAAGGTGGTGATGGGGCGGTGTAGGGTTGCACAATAGTAGGTGTGAAAAACATACGGAGACCAGCAGAAATAGCAAAAGAAACTCACCCATGAATGAAAGCAGAACCTTAGAGAAAAACTCTATTTACTCTCCCCAAAGCTCTGTTACATGTTCATATTCATAGCAGTCAAGTGTGATATCTGAGGTGCTGGCATTCAAGGAACAGTTGGTGGTAAAAGATTAAAGAAAAAAAGTTAATATCGATTTGATCTCCGCGTTTAAGCCAATATGAATAATAAATCCTTAAAGCATCCTGAAAAAAAAAAAAAAGGTCAAGAATGAACACTGAACCTCAGATTAACACAGATTTGTCTGCTTTTGTGCACTGTCGTTCCAAATCCCTGCAGTCTTTCCTTCCAAACTCAAGGCTCTATTGTGTGTACGTAACCTTTTCCTCGAGCTCAGGTGATCTGTATTGACCTGAGTTGAGTGATGTCAGAGCAACCTATTGAGGTTAAGAGATAAAGATGCAGGAGGATGGATGTTCTTGGTGCTACAATTCCTCCTCTTCAGCCTCGTAAATACATCTTCGGCAGAACTCTGTGCTTCTAACCGGTGACACCCGGTCGAACGCTCCCTTTGGTTTTGCAGCAGGACGGTAGCAGCCCTTAACTCACCCTTCCAACGTCTTTTCATGGCCGGCCCTTTTGTTCTTCAACATAAAAGGAGAAGGCTCTACATGGAGAGGCAGCGAGACACTTTGAATAACATGCTGATCAATAAAGACCATCTAGCACGGAGATAATGTTGGGAAATTTAGAGCGCGGGTCGTTGAAGTGTCATCGATAGTGCTCACGGTGAGAAAGGGTTCACGCTGTAGGTCATCCTCGACCACGGCTGATTTGACCGTTAAGAGTGAAGGTGCAGTTATGCCTGGCCTGCAGTACAAATGTTCTCTTTGATGGGGTTCAAAGCCTGGTAGGAACTTCAACATGAGTGAATTGTCTTGTAAGTGGAAGGTTGATGGTTTGAATCTTGAGCCAGTGGGGAGATTTGGTGGGAAACGTGAATATCAGAGCCTTGAAGAAGGTGCTTAACCCCCAGTTGCTCCTCTGAAGTTGTTTAGCAGCAGATCACTGGTGGTTCTGGGCAACCAACCTTCTTCTGGTTGTAGGTTACTTAGCATTTATTATTTCTCCTCACACAGAATAATGGTGATGCATTTGTAAATATGTAATTTATTGTTATGCAGCTTTATATCATGCAAAAGTAGGGCCAGGTATATGCATCTATGACATTAGTATTCAAAACTTAAGATTTTTAACTTATGTTTAGATGATACCAAAGTTAATTCAAAACTGTGCCAATTTAAGAGAGCCAGCTTTAGTTAGGCAAGTGTTTTGTATAACTGGTTGTTATGTGTGGTTATGGCATCTGTGTATAAAGTTCATTGTATCTGCAACAGTACCAGAAAATGTTATCTAGCCCTGATCTTAAAGGCACAGTATGTAGGATTTCGTGGCATCTAGCAATCAGTGCATGAATGTGCCAAGAGAGTCAGTAATTTTTTGGGCGAGCTAGCTCTTTTTAAGTGTGAGCTATACAGAGTACTACAGAGTGTTCTGTCTAGGTGATGAGATCCAGCTGATAGTCAATCACGTGAATCCTAAATCCTAAATCCTAACTAGAAGGGCAGTTGGAGAGTGCAGACATCCGCCAGGGTCTATGGTTAAGTCCCCTATGACACGCCGATCTGCAAATGCAACCACTTCATATGTCTGGATATATTAAATTTGGCTTATTTGGTTATATCAACTTAGAGAAAACAGCAAGCATAATTAAGATGGTGCTTATTTCTTATATACACACTGCATTTGATTCTACAGTGATGTGGCCTACATTGTGATGCAAAAATGATAATTTCCACTAATTCTGAAACATATCCCCATCACAATATCTTTCAAAATATATACGGCCCTATCAGATCCGTTCTTCCCTGGCCATGCTGCAAACTTTCATCAAGTTACATGAAAATCGGTCCAGCAGTTTGTCCCATAATCCTGCTGAAATTTTTGCTTCTAATACTAAAGTAATCCAAGCAGCCTCTCTGTGCAACCTGCCTTTGCAAAGTAACACTGTTTACATTGCTTTTCTTTTAATTATGATACTACACGCAAACATTTCCATATATCTGCACAGGTGAAAGGTGCATAGAATGTATATAGTCCTGAGTGTATAAGTATTCTTTTGTCACTCACTACCTTTTCCTATCTGTACTATTTGAGCTGCTGTAACGTGCAAATGTCCCCAGTGTGGCATCAATAAATATCTTAATTTAAGATAGCCCATTTAATTTGTTCCGATTCATTCAGGTTTTCTGGGTCGCTACTTTTTAAATTCACAATAAAATATTATTTGATTTCCCACATTTCAACCGATGTCACCCAAAAGGGTTTGCCGTTTGAGACACCTGATCTCTTAGTCTTTCCCAGGACACAAATAGAGAAAAAAATAGCAAGAAACACTGGTTTGTTTATGGTAAAAATATGAGGAACAGTAATAATCTTGAGCAGCAATAGCTAGAAAAATGTATCAGGTACAGAAACTGAAGCCTGGAAAGAAAATCCAAGGGGAAATAGTAAAGAATTGACCAAGCTTTTTAAAGCCAAGTGACCAAGTAACAGCAGTAACCAGACCAAAAAGTAAAGCTTGTGACCAAAAAGCTTGTAGTTTCACTTTAAATCTGAAAGTCAGATCTCACTCTGCAGGCCTCATAGAGTGTGTACTGAGGATGAGGTCTGCTGAGTGCGGAGGATATCAGCGTTATCGCTGCTCCTTTCACTCTCCCCATGATGAGCTGTGCTGCCGAGTGTGTTGTTGCCTAATTCCCTCTAACTACAGCCCTGTGTAATCACATACCCCAATTAACCACCTCGGCTCCCCGTTTCCTGCATCGTGCACGCCGCCCCGTCTTCTCGCCACACCGCGTAATTAGCTTTCATCTGAAAATGAAAAGAAAGGAGCACCTCAGCAATTGTGCAGCCACTCTCTCTTTCTCCCCGTCTCTACCCATCTCTCTAGCACTCTACTCCTCATATCATAATGGCCTGCAATTTCAATCAGATGGATTTTTATCGCTGACACTAAGAAGAATTGGCCCTCATCCTAGTCCCTCCTTCCACCACCCCCAAACAAGCAACCCGCCTCATTTGATAGCTTCTGCTTGTGAGACAGCTATCAAGAAGAGTCCTTGTTGTGACTGGGAGGTCTTAGTTTGATATTTACAAAGGATTTAATTCCCTTTTGTGGATTGTGTGTGGCATAATGGAAGGATCAGATTCGACATGTTCCAACAAGGTGTAGTGCTAATTAATTTACATCCACCTAAATGGGAAAAGGACAAAATAAATCCATCAGAGATTTTTGGCTGTGATCATTTTGTTGGTTGTATTTAGTTGTGAGATTCCCTACTTTCAAAATTTGCTTAAAGGGACAGTGCTGTTAATTTTTAAATCTGTGCTAATCATTTAGGTTGCATGTGTCATTTACTTTCTTGACATCGGGTTTATTTTTTGTCTTGGAGCCACTTGAGACCATTAATTTAACAGAGTTTCTATTTTACCAGGGTACAAGTAGGCACACAGCAGCAATTTGGCTATTTATACACGACCCTAGTATTTTAGCTAAACAGAGCAACAAATTCACCACACTCACACGTCAGAGAGTAGAATTCAAGTCCCGCAACAAAACTACTTGGATTGATTTAGGCAACAAAACTACTCGTTTTCAGTTTAGGGCAAATAAACTCCTTGGTTTGGTTAAGACAAAACTACTTTGGTTAGGTTTTGCAAAAAAAAGTATTTGGTTCCATTAGGGCAATCAAACTACTTGGTTCGGTTTAGCAACAAAAACTCCTTGGTTAGGTTTCGGCCACCAAACTACTTGGTTTGGTTGAGGCAACAAAACAGCTTGGCCAGATTTAGGCAAGAAACATGATTGATATTTCCGTTTAGGGCAAAATCATGGTTTGTCTCTGCCTTGAGGGTGTAAATAGCTACATTGGCCAGATGCTAATAGCATTGTTGGCTACAGACACCTGAGCGCTTGTTCAGCCATGCTAGGCTATATACGCCTGGGTACATTGGCTGTTTCACCCTGGGTGCAAATAGCACTGTATTCAAGCAGTGCAATAGCCTCCCTTCATTTAAGTATAAAATCATCTTTAATATTCTTGTAAAGTTCCCCAGTGAGATCATCCAGCAGATTATTTGGGATGTAACAGTACCAAAAACTCAACATACAATAAAACCACCTGCAATATTTATCACAGTATTAAAAGCAAAGAAAAAAAATGACTTGATTAAATGGCTTCATTAAATGATATGGACAGCATTTTTTGTTCATAGAAAATCCATTTTGCTTTAAGCTTGAAGTGCTTCTGTTTTCCTTCTAATAAATAATAAAATAAAATAAAAGTAGCCACCCGTGATTTAGCATGTGCAAAAAATGGCACAGATTGTCTTTGGCTCTGAATGCTTGAAAATTGTATGCAACTGCAAAACACAAACAATGCAGCAGTCAGTAGCAGTCCTTTTATAAAATAAAATAAAAATCATAAAATAATTAACCTTGTACAACATAATATCATGGTAGATATTGTCACAATCTGGTACAGTATTGAGACTGTTTTTTTTTTTTTTGTTAGAATATCGCACTATTCCATATATTGTTACATCCTTACTGATTGTGATTATGCAATGTGTAATTGTATACAGTAGGCTACATACTTCAAAATGACAAAACACAGGAGGAGTTTAAATCATTGAAATGCATATAGAAATGGTTCCAGGTCATGCATACTGCTCATACATACTAATTAACATGATGTAACCTGAGATAAGAATTCTGTTAACTGTAATTATGTAAAAGGATGAAAGGTAATTAAATTAATTAGAAAAGACAAGATATTTTATTCAAACTGATAAACGTTATTGTTTTTTTGTGAATATACACTCATTCTGAATTAGATGCCTGCAATACAGTCCAAAAAAGTTGGGGCATGAGCATGTATACATCACATGAAAGTGTTTGGGAGCAGAGGAAAGTAAATTTCTTGATATACAACTTCAAGTGTTTATCAGTTTGAACATTAAATATCTTGTCTTTCTACTGTACTCAACTTGTAAATCATGACATTTTTTAGAATCCGGGGTTTTGTACATTCACTCTCAGGCCAATTTTAAGGGCTTTTTGTTCAGTTCAACTTGTCTTTGTTGTGTTTTTTTGTCTTCATCAGATCATGTGATGAGTGCTTGCAGTTGGAATAAAAAGTTTGTCACTTAGTAGACAGACACTTTCAGCTCGCTGTTAGTGAGAGGCTTCCCTGCAGATGAAAAGAGAGATGATATCATTAAGAACTTATCAGCAGCATGAACGCTCCTCACAGGTACAGTAGTAATGTGACACGAACACCACACTTTGGTGTCACCAGGAACAGTTCCAGCCGGGTGAATCATTGTTCAGTCATACAAGTGAGCAGCCTGTTAATGATACAGCCCTGACATTTAATATATAATAAGGTGTTTCATCCGGATCTCCTTCGGAGGCGATGTGCAGGTGGAACGAACCGAGCGAGGACCTTTTAGTTCAAAAACATGGCGAGGGGCTGTCTGGATTCCTGGTTCTCGCTGCTCCTCTTCTTGCCTCGTTCTCTCCTCGTCTCTTTACCCCACCATCCCCCTCCTTTGCCTCTCAGCCTGTTTGTTCTCTTATCTCTCCTTGTCCTGAACGAATCGATGAGGCGCTCGTTAGCTCAGGGATGTTCATCGGCGAGTGTTCGCTCGGAGAAGAGATTGGCCTAGAACAGGGGAAGAAATGTGTGGATGGGGCAAACAGAAGCAAAGCCTACTGTGCACTTAAACAACCACTTGAATGCACGGTCAAATATCTCCAGTGGTGGTGGATCCATGTCTCATACAGGTCTACAGGCTCTTTAGCCCTATTAACATGATGATATTAACCCTTTCTGGTGTGTCTCACCATTTGTTGTGTTGCTGCCATCTTTGGCTCACTGCTTATGAGTTAAAACACATCGAAATAGATTTTTTTACATCCTACCTTATATTGCACAACAGTCTATAAACCCAAATACACAAAACCAAAAATGTTATGGTGGGATTCAACAATGGTGCGGTGTTACTTCAGGGCATTTACAACAGTTTTTCAAAATTTAATTTTTAGAAAAGCTGAAATCAGGCATTTTAAGCTGCAACAATTCCAAAAAAGGGCCGCGATATCCTAGAGGGACTGAGTATTGCACCATAATTGAGGACGTGTTGTGTGAGTGTAAAGGGCCCAAAGTGGGTATGTGACCTGAGGCAACACTGTAGCCAAGCAGGTTAAGGAATGAATGCCCAAACTGTAAAATACTTCTGGTAAAGACATCAGTTTACATCACCAAATGTGATTATTTGAGTGCAATATTTGTAGCTTTCAGAAATTCAGTGACAACATATCACACAGAATTAACAGGTTTACATACAGTACATCACCTCTACAGATATAGAAGCACTGCCTTGAGTTAAATGCTAACTTTATCACGTTTGTTATTTATTTAAAGGGTCCTTATTAAACCTGATTAAAGACCAGCAGTTGACAGATATGTTTTTTTTTTCAGTGTCAAGACCAATAATTGGTCATCAAGGAAACTGATAATCAATAGTCCTGTTTGTAACTGATATACATTTGCAGTAAAAAATAAAACTCGTCAAAATTTAGAATAACACAAACTCAAAACTTTGTTAAAATGCCTTAAAATTCATTATTTAATTAAATTAAATATTATATATTATTGAATATTAAATTGCATTTTATTAACTCAATCACATTTCAAATGAAAACTAAATATAATGAAAAATTATCTAAGCTGTGATATATAAAATTAGTCTGTGAGATCCATTGTTTGTTTCAGGCCGCAATGACTGATGGGTAATCTTGCTACCGTAGTTGTTCACCACACAGTTCACAGTTCCCTTTGAACTTAGCATGTTTTGCTCCCTGGCCTGGCTGAATACTCTGTGCAGTCCACTTCACAGGGAACTACAAGGAAATCAGGATGCATCCCCAAAGTTTGATTGTTCGTTCTGCACTCCTGTGGCAACATGGCTGTCCAACATGGAGGAAGAACTGCACCCTCTAGATATAAACATCTCATTCTAAGATCACAGAAACAAGACGATTCTTATTCCCAGGTGATTAAACAGTAATGAAAAAATATTTGTGAATATTTTACTCAATATACTCCCAGTGGATCCTCATAAATCTTACACACTTGACCTTTAAACCCCCCAAAAGTAGAACTCATTCTCTGGAGACGATGAATGTCTCCACGTTGCATGAAAATCCATCTGGTAGTTCTTTAAATATTGAGAAACCATGGCACTAGCATGATGAAAAATTGCAGATGACCCCTGCAGATATTTCAAATAAGACATCCCCGAGTTCATATGAAGCCACATACTGTATGAATAATGTTTTGGTGACATTTCTTAACTTCCTCTTAAAAGAAAAAAAAAATGGCGACTGTACTTTGTGATGAAGCAGTTTTGTTACATTTCATTAAAACAACGTTTTTTGTTTTTTTTTTTCCACTCGCTCGCCATTTCACATGAGTGGAGCTGGCCGCAGGCTTTTCATACCAACTAAATATCGCTTCATCAACAGGGGGGCAAAGGCGGGGGAGGCAGTCGGTGCATGAATATGTATCTGAAGTTTGAGGGGAAGCAGAAAGTGTTTATACAATCATTTGTTATTTCAACACAATTTCCACTGAATAATGTCTCCATTTGGGTCGATAATAACATTCACAAACTTCCCTACAAGTGCGGCAGCTGATCTCTGTGCTGGTGGTCGAAGTGATCAAGAGCAGACATGGACAGATAGACACGGCTATGCTAACACAGACTACACTGCTTCTGATGTCATTACTTTCTTAGCAGAATGAAGAACAATGCGGGTAAACATGTTTATGCAATTGATACGCTCTTTCAGTTTCAATAGATTGTGTTTGCCAAGCAATGCATTCATTTTTCATTAGTGCTTCTCTCTTGTCATATAATTTATGCAGTGGCTTGCCATTTCTTGTGTACTACACAGAGAAGAAAAAAAAAACACTTTTGGAGAGTGAAATCTTATGAGGTGTGCGTAGGAGGGTTGATCTTGTGTCGTTAGCCTTTGATATCATTCAATCAACGCTGAGTAAGTGGGATGCACATATAGAGGAGGGCTTCCCCCAGTCCTTATCTTTTAAGTCTGTCCAAATCTGACACTTTTGGGGCATTTAGAGGGGTGTGGAACAGCTGGACGCCTTGCACATCTGAACTCTCATTGATGCACTGCTCTGTACTGAGCAGACTCACCTTTGTGCATCACAAACAAGATTACCTGGGTAAGTGGGAGTGATTTAAGATTAGCACTCCTACCCCAATTTGGCGAATGCTGACCTTGGTGTGCACACAGAAGAGAAATGGAATTAGTGAGGCGTTGCCTTTATTCGTAAGACGAAAGAAACGACGACCAAAGATCACCACTGCTTGGCAGATCCTAATAGCTGCGAAAGGCAACCATCTCCAAACACTGCTTTCATTAAAGATTGCTAAACATCTGGATCCAAACTCAGGGGCTTTAATGTGCTGCTTTAAAAGCCTCCCATCTTTCGTGAAGGCTTTCCATAAAATTTGGCTTAAGTTATTTGCCCCCATTCAACACAGGACGCCTAGAACTTAAGACTTAATTACTGTGTGAATGCATCTGTAAATTTCTTTAAATGAGCAAGGATATTATTGTGCAGTTAGTGAAAAAAAAGTATAATCTGCAATAAAATGTGGTGTTAAAAAATGTTTTGCGACATAGGTCGTGTGTTTCCGGCTTGATCCTCTCAATACAAGAGAAGGAGCTTGGCAGAACCTGCGTCCAGCATGAGATACACGGTGTCAACCACTGGGCGGCAACAGTGAGCAATTGTCTCAATCTACATCTGACGATTAACACAGCAGAGTGAGATGTGTTGCTCGTTAGAGGAGTTCAGTGCATCAGCTGCTAGAACGGGGACATGAAATCCACGAAGTCACTGTAAACAAGGTGTTTTGAGAGGAGAACATTATAAGAGAAGCTCAGAGTTAAAGAGTCTGGACATGATCAGCCTCACATCATAAACCAACAATAACCAGAGGAAGATGATAAACTCTCAAAACTTTACTTGAGTAAAAGTATATAAGTATTATCAGCTGTTATCAGTATGAAAAGTAAAAGTAACCACTGTGCAGTAAAAAGCTCCCTGTCGGTAACTAGTAACCGCATCTGTCAGACAAATGTTGTGGAGCCAAAAAGTTAAGTAGACAAACTTTTAAATAGTGTTGTTTTGTTGCAAAAAAGTGGGGATACACCTTAAAGTAGGTACTTTATATAAATCTATTAAATACATTTAACCACAGAGTCACTGAGAAAATTACATCTCTCAGGGAGAGTTTATGTACAAAAAGTAAATTTTAAGCCACAAGATGGCAATTTTCACATTTCAAATGTAACACCCTATTTTAATTTATTTATTCTTAAATGTTGTTATTTCCTAATAGGTTTTAGTGTGTTCATAATTTTCTACCATTTAGTCTTTCATTATGAAGTATTTGCACTGATTGAAGTTCCAGTAGGACGGCAAATACAAATAAAGGCCTTTTCGTATATTAAAATGCACTGGTGACATGTTAACTTTTTCAATATAGCCTCCCTGGAGCTGAATAAAGTGAGGTTGGACACCGAGGTTGGGGAGTAAGTTCTGGCACACAGTTGGGAGTTCCAGTTCATCCCAAAGTGGTTTGATGGGGTTGACTTAAGGCTCTATGCAGGCCAGTCAAGTAAAGGTTTGGGCATGAATCTTTCCTGTAGCATCTTCACCTTGGCCCCAAAAAGCCCTCGAAGATGTAGTTCTCGGGGGGAGCTCCCCAGTGGGCCGTGCCTCTCAGGGAATCCCAAGACCTGTTTGGTCCGATATATCACCATGGCAACCATTAAGCATCCAAGAGAGTGTTTCGTTGTTTTTGTTCTCATCTGTCCTGCAATCTTAAGTTTCCATGAAGTTTATTTTGTCGGGGATCTATCTCCACCCGAGGCCACACTCAGCTCCTCGTCCGGGCCTGCAGCCAGCATCATGGCACGCAGCAGACCCTCAAATCAGCACCGCGCTGGCATCAGAGTGACGGCGACCCCTCTTGCCTCCGAGGTTTGCATACAGAGGAAGGGCTTATCCTCTTAATAAATAAACCTGGAACCTAAAATCACAGGAACACAGGAGGGATCATTGCTGCGCTGCTCGGCACTCCTCTCCGTCAGAGAGGGATTATCCCTTTCACTTAGTGCGCACGCCGCTAATTTCTCCTGCCAGGTTCAACTCCCAGAATGCACCAGGGAGATTGGCTGTCTCTGCTTCTTTTCTTTCTCTTCGTTGCCAGTCTCTCTCCTGCTCCTTCGCTCTCTCCTCCCCTCCATACCTGGCTCCCTGACTTGTTTTATCTCTCTGCTGGTGAGAACACAAACCCCAGTGTTTCTTCCTCCTCATCCTCTTCTTTGATGATGTTTTACGAATTCACTTGGCAGGCTACAGAACCGTATTCCTGGGACCCAAGGCTGCACGTGTGTGCCTAAAAACAAGATTAAGGTGCACACCGCTCGTAGAACAGGTGTTGTCAGCCTCTTAACGGGTTGAATTTTCTTTTTCTTACCTGATGCAATCCTCATTTTATGCCTCACAAGACAGTTGATACTGGTATTTAGCACCAGTGAGATTGAGCAGGGTTTTTCTTCACAGAAACACTTTTATTTTACTCTTCTCATAGGTCATCCAGGACACAGCGAGCTAAAAGTCAAAGTAGTAAGTCTGACTTTCTTTAACGTGCTTGCTGAACTTTAATTCCAAGAGGAACCTTGACATACTTATTTGATATGCACCGCAATTTTATGGTGTTTTCATGTTTAAATTTAATAAAAATGATCTGCAGCACCATTACAAAACTTGTTAAACAGTGCTAAGTCTAGAGATTATAAAATATAATGCACTGATACAGATTAAATGTGTTTCCCAAACTATTTTGACAATCAATTAATCACTCTGAGTAATGTTTTGAAGAAAAAAAGGCAAAATTCTGTGATTTCAGCTCATTAAATGTGAATATTTTCAGGTTTCTTTACTCCTCTCTGACAGTAAACTGAAAACGAGACATTTGAGGACGTCATATTAGGTTTTTGGAAACACTGATCAACATTTTTCACCATTTTCTGATATTTTATTGACTAAGCCAAGCTTTAATAAATAAAATAATCAATAGATTAATTAGCAGTAAAAATAAGGAAATCATTTGCAGTCCTTATCTCATTGCGTGTCAGTGAAAAACATATGCACATGTTAAATACTTTAAATGAGAAATAAAAACATTAAGGCTGAGTTAACAGGCCATCTCATTGTTACAAATTAAAATGGGACATTTAAGCCTAAACGAGACCAAATAAGTACATTTATGTGGAATTAACAGGCTCTCATTTTCTCCTCTTATCAGTATACACAATATACACATTTTAAATGCTTCATAAAAGATGTACTGCAGATCTTAATCTTAAATTTGCAGAATTACTTGCATTGTGTTTTATTTAGTTGGCGACCCACTTAAAATCTCCTGTGACCCACCTGTGGGCCTCTGGGAATGACTGGATTAAACTAATTCCAGTATATAAAGCTCCTCCTCAACCAGCTACAACAGTAAAATGTTATTAGCATTTTGATGCATCAGTAATAGAGGGTTTCTGCAATTATGAATGCAATTAAAGAACTATTTCACGTTTTAGCAATGACAGCGATGGCTTTTTACGATGTCTTTATGTTTTTCTGACTTCCCATGCGACCCTAAAATTCCTAATACAAGGATTTTCTTGCACAAGGTGCAGTGGGCTTCAAATTTATTATTTTCAACAGGCATCAACCAAGTCCTGAATGTGTTGTTCTCCAACCAGATCTCGCAGAATTTACAGTTATCCAGATGAAAGTGACTTTAAAAAGAAAAACTATTAACTTATTACTTCTAGAAGTTTTTTTTTTTCTCTTTTTTGAAAAGGAAACACCATGTTAGCCCACATGCTACATCATGACACACTAGCTGGGTGTGCTTCACTAAATTTTGACCAGGCTGCAAAGTTTACATTTGTGGATACTGGTTCCATGTTGCTTTTTTGTAGTTGTTACGGCAAAATCAATAAAAAAAAATTCCCAAAAAGGCAAAAGTGAGACTACAGTTAACGCAACATTATAAAAGTAAGACTAATTTGATAGTCTAAGGTATTTTTAAAACCTGTCAAAATCATATTTAAGACATTTATTGCACAAAATTCAAATTATTGGACTTGCAGTTAAACCCTGTAACAAAAATCTAATAGGCTAATGTAATATTTATTAATAAACCAATCACAGGTGCGACTTTGCCTCTTGCTGAAAGTTAGATGAGAAGATCAGTTGCACTCTCATGTGTCCATTGACTTCGAAGACGTCGAAGTCCCAGCCAGCAACTGGTTAGCTTAGCATAGCATAAAAACTAGAAACAGGGAAACAGCTAGCCTGGGTCTATATGAAACTGTGTGACAATACCAACACCTGGAAAACTCACAAATTATACTGTATTTCATTTAAAAGCAAAGATTGAGATTTTATGGAGATTATGCGCTAGGCAGGCTAGCTGTTTCCCCTGTTTTCAATCTTTCTGCTAAGCTATTTGCTGCTATTTGTAACTAAGTATTTTTACTGTTGTGTTTATATTTTTACTCAAGGGGAAATTTCTGAAGGTGTGTGAGGTCAAAAGGTAGCGTTTGCGCTGAAGGCAACACACTCTCTAATGGAGAAAGTAGAGGGACTCTGCTCGTCTCTGACCAAACTAAATATTCCACTGCATGTCTCATCAACCCTAAGGCACTATGGGAAATTACATTACTGTTCAGGAAGCCAAGAAGGCACCATCCATCTAACCTGAGCCACGTGTAGGCCTCTCAATCGGTGTGTGTCGTGGGAGTCAAGACGGCTGATTGGTTCTCGTACAGTACAGGCTGTGACATATCATCAGAATATCACCGAATGTTCACAGGTTTCTATCTTTTCTTCACCTTTCAGATGTATGTATTTGTATCCTCTGTGTGTTTACTCAGCTCAGTCTCTCACCTCCAGCTAATTCTCACACCCTGCTGATGAATTCCATAGAGCAGCACATGGGGCCTATAAATCGTATAAGCCAGAGAATATACAGTAGGTATCATGGTTTTCATGCCTGCTCAGCAAGTTTGGCTTGAAAGCACATTGCCAGGGTGAGTGCAGACAGCAAGAAAACAGACATTTGACATCCACACAAACACAACTGGGATCCCTTTTTATTCATTTTGGGTAATTATTTTACCTACAATAAAGCCTTTAGCTAAGCTATCATGGAGAACACTGGATATTTGGGGTTTTAGCATCTTTAGACATTACATTTAACAACTAAAAGCTAACACTAGGTAGACATTTTATAAACTGATTTTAGTATTTTTAGATGTATTTAAAGCAGCTGTAATCAATATATTTCGCAGTAGTTACCCTTAGCTTCACAAAGTTAGCAATTAGCTAGTGGACATAGTGGAGCATGTAGCAGCTAAAGAGCCAGATATATTCCAAAAATAGCTAAATGGTGAGTAAATATTGAACTTATATTCATCAAGTGGCCACAAACTTGAGCTTTATATTTTTAATCACAGTTACCATCAGCTCAACAAAGTTAGCAATTAGCTACCAGCTTACTGGAGCATACAGCAGCCAGAGCCAGATATAGTAAATATGGAGTGTGAATATTGGATTTAAATTCAGCAAGTGGCCATAAACACCAGTCCAAATGAATGCTAAAATTGCTCTGTGTCTGGTGAATGTGTAGACTGTTGTGCTAAGAAGTACAGTGTCTTCACAACCAGTGGCCCACAAAAAACCAAAAGTTATTGCAGCTTTAATCATGGTGGATGAAAGTAAATGTTGGTTGATAACTTTTTCTATCACATATTTTGCTCACAAGCAATATTTCAGATTTTTAATGAATGTATTGGTGCAGCAACAAGTCTGGGACAAAATCACTTTGTAATACTAGAAGAGGTCACTCAGTAGTGTACATTAGATCCTTGCCAGGCAACGGATGGTGAAGCACCTACTGCAACCAGCGGAGATTTACCACCAACATTAACACGACCCCCACATACACCGTCCCTAGCTGAAGCAAGATTTCAAACTGAAGCAAATGTGTGAAGCCATAAAAGAAACATTGACAAGAATTCTAAATCACAGTACATAATACAATCATGATTGTGCACAAAAAATTTAGCGTGCATTAGTGTGCAAGATTAGTTCTAGACAAGATACAGGTCCATTGATCATGCACACACACTGAAGCGATAATAATAAAGGCTCCAACTCCAACAACTTTCCAATTCAGGAAATCTCAGGGAAACGTGAATGCAACTTAAGTTTTGGCTAAAATAAATAAATGAATGTTCTGAGCAGACTGAAACAGCGTTTAAATCTTCATTTTTGGTCATGCTTAATATTTAAATATTATATTTTTTGTGACCTCAATATTTCTAAAATCTTGGCTAAATGTCCCTGCCTGTAATAGACACAAAAATCCTGACATCTCGCTGTATTTTTTGTCAGACGCCATCATCGTCTGATGAATGACAAAAATGACAGGAGTGAATTAAATGAAACTGTGAATGAAATGATGCCGTTTCTTCTCAGTGTCACCCACGGCTGACCCTGCCTTTTTTTTTTTTCCTCCCCACATCTTCAGGAAGCTTCCTCCTCTGTGCCTCCCCCCCTCCTTCTTCTTTTCTCTCCCTCTTTGTAAACCTCGGTACGTGAACGCATCGGGCATCACAAGTGTCGCCGCCGCCGCCACCACCACCACCGCCGCCGCTGCCGTTATCCCGTCTCCCTGGCTCACCTCGGCGGCTTGCTGCTGCTGCTGAGCTGTTTGTTTAGGAATCTGGGCCCGAAAATTGTATTCCATCGACCATGCTCGCTATCAACACACAATTATCTGGGTTAATCATGTGGAACTGTGGCAAATTCACCTGGGGCTCAGGAAACTAATGACATTCGCGTCTGGCCCTGCTTTAGTGAAATGGCCCCAGCACCTGCAGCAGGAACACGGAGATTGCCAAAGAAAATTTGGTCTCATTTCGTCCTCCTCGACGCCTCCCCCTCCTCCAATGCAACCCCTCCCCCTCGCCCACTTCCTCCCTTTTCTAACCGCCCCACCCTCCCCGCCCGCCCCCCTCCAATCTCTCTGTCTCTTTTCCCATTTCCATCCTCAAATTTGTAAATCTTCCTCCTCTGCTCCTCCTTTTTTTTTTTTTTTTTGTTTCTCTTGCACCTTCGTCTCCTGGCGAAAGAGAGTCCAATCACAACGGGCAGGATGAACGCCAATCTTAACGCCTCTTGTATAATTTCCAGCCTCACTACCTGTGTAACACCTGAACAGTAGACGGCGGTGGAAGAGCGAGGAGGTGATATCGAAGATGATATCTCGCAACGAATTTGTGACTTTGGTTCCGGACAGACAGCGACTTGTGTTCTCGCTGTATAATTAAGAAAGTGATTGAGTGCAGTCAGCAGGGTGTTGATGCTCTTTCGCGATCACACTTTCTCTCCCTCCTTTGCTCTCTTTGTCTTTCTCTCTGTCGCACACACTCAATCATACGCAGCGCAGAGTCATTTCCACCAACTTAGAGGAAGTCGAGGAACTCAATGCTCATAATTATACATCAATACAAACATATGTTTCCCAATCACAGATGCCATCCATGTGTGAAATGGGTGTCACACGTTGGAGGTCTCATTATTTGTGAAGTGAGCGCGTGTCTCAACACTTTGGCGACCACCCACACCGGTCACAGCGACTATGTAATATACCTCCTGTGCTGATAATCTCGAGCGGGGCGTTTGCATGCCGAGCGTACTGCACATCGGATTCTATTTCCAACAATCCTCGTTTGATACGAGGTGCGAAACAATCCTTCCTTCCTCGGGGGATGCGTTGGTCATTGTGGGATGGATTTATGATTCCTCTGGACAGCAGTAGATGAGCTGTTCTCGTTGGGTTTGTTTCTTTTTCACACCTTGCCCGCTCTTCGCTTGTCTTTTGGTGAGAAATAAATGACAATCGCTGTGGTGTTATCACACAGAGCTTGCCTCACTGCCCACTAAGTCACACTGCTTAAAGAGCAGTCAGCCTGACTCAAAGGACGTGGACTCCCAAGCTCACCCACTGGGTGACTACTGCACGTCAGCTCTTGCTTCCGGACCCAAGTGATTGCCACTTTAAAATAAGTTACATGGACAACATTTCTTCAACAGGATTGAAATCTGATCAGAGATTCCAACCTGTTTAGATTAACACTAAATAAAGTGGTGTCAAACTCAATTTTATCCTGGGCCACATCAGTATTGCACAGTACTGCACTCTGATTGAAAAGATGTTGAAAAAACAGCTTTGCCAGTTGTCTAAGAAATGTCTGATTTTGGCTGAAAGTGAAAGATGAAAAGACGTCTTTTTCATGTCATTGAAAAGACAACTATTTAAGGACATCCAGCTACATCTCGTTTTAACTGAAAGTGAATGATGAAAAGTTGTTGTTTAAAAGACAGACGGAGTAAAGACGGTCAAAACTATTTTTGGGCTACATTTGGACAAAATTGGACGAACCAAATGTCCCAATTTTCATCATCTCTATTTGGGCTAAATACAGGCCACGACAGACCACCCAGAATTATCCCAAAAGACAATGTTGAAATTGAAATTGAAATGCCGGCTATGGTGCAAATTATATTCTTTGCAAGCTCTTGCAAGCCACATAAATTGAGATGCTGGGCTGGATTTGGCCCATGGGCCTTCAGTTTGACATGTGCAATAAGATATGTCCCAAAACATCTAATCAGAATGTAATTTTTTGACATGTGTAAAGTGGTTCCACCCACTGTGAGGCATCTAATCTGTCAGAAATATGAAGGCGGGTTCACACCTAAAGTTCCCGTTCCTGATCAAATCAATCCGAGAATGATACTTAGTTTAAATTGTTTCAATTTTTCAACTGGTCCAGTTTGAGTTCACAAAGACAAAACTCAATCTGTCCAGAAGTTGTAGATACAAGTCATGTGGTGGAAATTTGTCGATTATTGGTTGGTGGGTAAAAAGACAACAAATCCCCTCACAGTTTGCGGATATCATTAATCATGGAGCACCATCAGGTTCTGCTCAAGTTAGTGTTGACCTGGAGCACATATCAGCAGACTTTCTGGGATTGTGCATATGAACGTCTCAAAAGCAGCAACATGTGTTAAATTATTTAATAATGCAGGTATTTCTCACTTTGTCCTGAGTCCAGGTTTGTCCCCTGCCAGTCCACATTTTGGTGGCAAACGCACTCCTAGTTCACCGGTCACCAAAACAGGAAGATAAAACCTTTTTTAACCAATGAAATGACACATACAATGGTACCCTTCTATGATTGGTTGAGACCACCCCTTTGAGGTGGACCAGAGAGCGTGTTTGGTCTGTACCAAATTTTGATTCTGGCGTTTACACCAGTCCAAAAGAAGGGGGTAAAGGCTCCATGGTCTGGTTGAGCGAGACTCAACAAGGCTGGTTTAAACTCTAAGCTCTAAGAGAAGTAGAAGAAGAAGCCCTGCCTGTTAAAACAAACTTTTCCAGCAGTTTTTTAATTTGATCAATAGTTCATTGGATTCTGGCTTTGTTTGTCTTCATTCACTGGTTTTGGCTGTTTCAAGCTTGTCACCTACTGAGGTGTCCATCAATCATTAAATCTTTAGCAGTCCCCAACAAAAAAAAAGTTGTATCAGCCACAGACTTGTTTTGTTTTCATTAAATGTCACCTAATGTTAACCCCTTGTGGGGCAAACATATTTTATTTTATGGGTTTTCCATGGTTAGGCGTTAATATTTTCCAACTGAGCAGATTATCACAGGTTTACACCACTCTTCTCAACCTGATCGGGCTGGATCAAGGCAATCTCTTCCAAGTGAGGTGGTTACATCAGGAATTTTTATTCTGATTGTGCTATCATTCCAATTATTAGTGGATTATTAGGATTCATGTAAATGCAGCTATTGGGGATTCAACATTTGAAACTGCATAGTCAAATGATTTTTGTGAAAATGTAGTCTGTCTAGAAAGAAGTAAATTCCTCCAGTTTGCTCAAATGACATCCTGGTCTTGAGCATGGACATTCTTTCGCCCAAGTTTTGAGTAACAGCACAGCCCCCAGGGCTCTTAAAGTCTCAGGGCTGGTGTGTTTAATTTGAGTTGTGGTAAATGCAAATTTGTTAGGAATCGTCACATTTAAGTACAATAGCAACTGAAGTGACATAGAAATACAAGTGGCCCTGCATGGTGAATTTTAGAGGCAGGACGATTGCACACAAAAGTTAATGGAAAGAAACGAGCTGGTGCGAATTTGCCCGAGGCTGCATGAACTGAGGTGAAGACGTGACCACACAAGTTGAAAAATGTTTTCAACCTGAGTGAAGAATTTGTACTTATCCAGGGGCTATATGAATCTGCTTCATAAAACATACAAAGACGAGAGGGAAAAGGAGACAATAATAGAAAGAACTGGAGTTGCTGGTGAGCTGAGGTCAGTCAAAGGCTAAACTGCCACAGAAACACACACACAAGCACACTACTACTGTACATTCATGGCCGAGCTAGCTTACAGCTAACGTCTGCACAGGTTTTCCATGTTTGAGCCATTTCATCTTCTGTTTTTAAGGTTTGTATCTCCATTAAAGGCTTTAGAAAGCAGACGAACATGTTTTAATTTAATCTGAGTAACTTAACAGGCTAAAATGCAGCGTTCTGCTGCTCCTGTTCAAAATTTTAAACCTGTTTCACTTCTGATCAGACCAAGCAACAGGTTGTTGCACCTGCAACCACACCTAAAAGTGACATTGTGGGCACACATGAACATCTCTGCAGCGAGGTGTAAAGTCTTTACACATGATCAGTGTCAGAATCAATTTGCACCAACAAATGGAGGGACTGATGACGCTGAACCCTGCTGCAGCTCCACGTTGCATGACGCACCCCTCGAGCTTCACAGCCTGCTGGTGAGACAGTCTAAACTTTGACCATGTTTGACAGCGACCTTCTAATTTGCAACCAATCACATGACAGCTGACAAAAACGATGAGATAATTGTCATACACCCAAACTCTCTTGATCTTTCAGGCTCTTACTCATCTTATTTTCTGAAGGAGAACTGCGACTGTATTATGGTCAACTGAAATGCAGACTCGCAAAAATCCTTTTGTAGGCTCATTGTTTTCTTTTTGACATGTCCTGGCATAAATTAGTGAAGTAAATGTAAGAAAGGGTGACCCTTAAGTGTACTGGATATTTATACACGTATCCCTATGCACACACAGGCCTTTATCAGGATGGGGGACAATTACTTTAATGCTAAACGTACTTACTGAGAGTAGCTTTTAACACCATGGACGTCATAAGAGCAGCATTTTTGTTGCCACTTTGTTGGTACTTAAAGAAGGACACCTCCTGGACCTTTTAAGAAAAGACATTTCGGTGTGTCAACTAACCATTAGCATACTGCAAGTGCATAGTCGAGGACTTATAGGCTAGCAATAGCCTCGATAATGACTCATTGATTGATTGATATTTAGACAAATCAGTGTTGAATTCAAATGTGCGTTGCATTGTTTGTATTTTTATAATGGATTGCAGGGGTTCCCTAACTATTTCATGTCAAGGATCTCCACAATACATGCACATTAGAGAGGATTTGAGAGGATTTTGTCTTAAGATATTTTTTTTTATTTTTTATATTTAGGTGTAAAGATAAAAGTCTTCATAGTCAATCAGTCAGTGATCGCTATAAATTATAAGCAAAAATTCCAAAAAAAAGTGATAAAGGTTAAAAGACATAACACAATAAACATTGAAAGCAGTGTTTTACAGATATTTGTAGGGACACAACTCAGGACATGCAGCTTTAAACCGGGACAATCCAGGACATACTGGGACATCTGGTCACCATAATCTAAGCTACATTGTGCCTCTTCGCTCTGTTTTGTGCCCCACCTTTGCTGTGACCATGGCTCATACCTCTAACCATGTCCGACCATGGAGCTGTGTTACAAAATGACTTCATCACGCGATTGCTTTCGTGTGTGTTTGTGTGATCAACGTAGCTAAAGCTTGTCTGCAGCTAATCTCGAACACTACTCGAACAATCAGCCTTATTTGTTTTTGTGCACGTTCGCAACTGTGTGCTGAAGAACCTCTGTCATTCACAATCTGTGAAAAACCTTGGAAAAAAACCCCAATTTTTTATGACTCCAATGCCGGCCACAGGCATTATGTTTTCAGGTCCTCCCGTTCTTGTGACTGTGATATCTCAAGGGAATTTCTTCAAACTTTGCACAAATGACCACTTGGACTCGAGGATGAAGTGATAAGTTTTGACTGGTCAAAGGTCAAAGGTCTCTGTGCTCCTCTCTTGATGAAGACAGCATGTGTCTCCCTGGAATCATACATGTATAGTGATACCTACCATTTTTCCACAAAATGCACTTAATACCCTTTATTAAATTCGTTCCATATTAAATTCCTCCAGTCTTCACTACAGACATACTATGAGTCTGGACAGACATGGACATAAAATGTAACTGTGAGGCACTAATTAAATTTTTTGACTGCTCTGTTTTATACAACCACTGACAGACTTTGCACTTTTCTTAACCAGCCACTAGGGGCCGCAAGTGATCAACAGCTGCTTCAGTTTGAAATCTTGTTTCAGCTCAGGACAATGTATCTGGAGGTCATGTTAATGGTGGTTGAACAACTCTCTGCTAGTTGCATCTGGCAGTTGTGGTGGTATTGCAGTAGGTGCTTCACCATCTGTTGTCTGGTGGGGATCTGTTCTCTACTGAGTGACCTCCTCTAGCACAGCTGCCTTGTTGAGCTTAAAATATCCCTGTCTGCACTTGTGTCTCAAATAGATCTGTTTGCACGCAGACGTATTTTTTCTGCACAGAAATATATTCCAGGCCATGATTGTAAGGCTAATTGAAAAATGTTCACCAAAATAATCAAATTTAAAGCTTAAGAATGCACTCGAGCCCACATAAGAAGCACGGCGCACACACGTACACACAAACACGGGGAGCTTGTCTTGTTGCTCTGGAGTCCGTGACATGGTTTAACAGTCTCACAGGATCCATAAAACGCCCCCGAAGGCTTCATATAATCTCTCCTTTTTTCCTGCTTAATAGGAGATAATACAAGTGCGCACCCTGATGAATCAATATGCAACAGCAGCTTTAGTTTGATAATTAATACCAGTGTCGGAAATAGATTTGTGATTTGGCAGTGCAGGTCTGATATGAGTCTGGTCTCTCTTCTTCCTCTCTCCCTCTCGACAGCCAGAGTCCCCGTTCCACTCCGTATCCACATCCCATTGAACTAATCTCATTCATTTTTTTTTTTCAATAGCGCTAATTCTTTGACTAAAGCCTGTTATCTCATTAAAGGCCCCGCGATGGGATTCGATGGCATCCTGACATCTGTATTCATTCCCCTCGAAATTAGTCCTGACACAAATTTAATGAAAAAACACTCAGAACAGTGGAGATTAGACGTCATGCCAAGTGTCACAGAAGAGAAGGGGGGGAAAAAAAAAATCATCTATTTAGTTTTGGTTACATTTTTGGAAGGGTGGATTAGCACTGTTCCTTTAGCGCCAGTATTTTTTGACTGCTCAGGTCTGTTGGCCTCGCTTGTTTTGACTCTTTTACACTCAATCCATAAGTCGGATTGAGATATTGAGGAGTGCGCAGACTTTTCCTAGGAGTGACTGCAACATTCGAGCGCTAATTCAATATCAAAATGCTCTTAAGGTAAGAAATGGCGAGGCGAGACAAAGACGAGCACCCCTGGCCCTCAGAAGATAAACCCAGAAGCCCCGACGAAGTGAGGATGCACGTGGAAGTGGATTCCCTCTCCGATCGGCAACCACCTAACTTCCCACCCTCCCCGCTCCTCCCTCATTCCGCCACCAGCCTCCTCTTCCACCCCCACCCCAGCCGCCTCCTGCGCCATCACCCTCGTCAAAAGCCTGTGTCGGTTGCGGCGCTGATAATTCCCTCTGTTTGAAAAAAAAAAAAAAAAAAAGAGATGAAAGCGTTCATGGATGAAAGAAACTTGGATTTAATCTTTCTCGCCGTCTTTCGCTCTCTCTTCCAGTACACGGAAGAAAACGATCAACACATTTTCTCCGGGAAAAAAAGGGGCAAGGAATGAGGAAGAGGCAGAGAAAAGAGGAAAGGGAATAGATGGGAATGAGGAGGAGAAAATAGGCACGGAGAGGGGGGGTTAAGCCCATTTGGAGCCAGGTGAGGCAAGGTTGAGGACTAGTTCAATAGAATCAGTTTACCCTTCCCAAGTGTACACACGGTGACCTGATGGAATAGTGGCCCGGAGAGGAAGAGGGGCAAATAGATAAAGAAAAAGCCATCGTTTTTCCCTCCTGTGCCTCATTTGGCCCTCACCATGATAAGGCCCTCAGCTCTCAGGTATCTGTAGTCACAAGGTAAGAGGCCTGTCATAAAGGAAAGATAGAGAGACTACAGAATGGACCGTGAGGAGCTGAGAGGAGACAGGCAGCGAGGAGACAGAAAGAGGAGGAGTGAGTGCAGTGTAGACAGGCTGTAAGAAGGATATTAACTCATCATATGAAATAAGACAAAGAATTAAGCGCTCAAATTGAATCCACCTGATGTCAACTAGTTGACAGACATGTTGAGAGTAAGATCCCCTCAGAGCCAGAAACACAAGCAGATACTTTAATACACTGCGTATATGTTCCAGCTGGAAGTGGCGAGGCTGGAAAAAGGATCTGATGACCACAGAAGCTATACTGGTCATGTAAACAACAGAATAAATATTCAATGGCTACGTTGTGTTACGGCAGCGCCATGTTCACCCCACGTCCACGCCACGTCCGCCGTAGCTGATTGCTGCAAGTTCAACACAGGGCTTGGGATTCCACCACCAGCACTGAAGCGTGTCGCGAAAGCATCTCTTCGTTCTGTCCGCTACAATTAGTTTATTTTTGACGGAAGTCACGTCAATCTGCACAAAGAAGCTCGAGCCAAGCAGGAAGTCAGACACAGAAAAGCCATAGAGAATCCAGCAATCTTCAAAATAAAGACCCCAAGCAGACTTGCGATCATGAAAACAGACAGCTGTTTAACTAAAAAGCCTGCTAATCCATGGTAGAAGCACAAAAAGTAAGAAAAAAGGACCAATTAAACAAAATCTGAGCAAGTCACATGGAGGACGGATCAAAACTGTGGTGCAAACATGCTGTGCCCAGTGGAATCAACATGTTACCATGTCTAAACCACAGAAAAAGTTCACGAAAATGTGTAGAAGCTGCTAAACCTTCATCTGCAGGAAAGGCTGCAACAGTTTGAGAAACTAAATGGAGAAGATCTGTACAAGCTTTGTTTTGTTGCCAAGCACATAGACTGCTGAAGACCTTAAATATAAAAAAGGTCTCATGTGAGATAGGTCAAGTATCAGCTCATCAGTGACGTGCATTGTGAAATACATCTCGGACTTTTAGGAGTTTGAGTCTAACAATTTAGCAGTACAGCTTTTTGTATTAAAATGCTGATCTGTCATAAATATAACGTCCCTCTTCAACCAGTTTATTAATAAGTGAGAAACTAGTCTAGTATGCTTACAAGGTTATATTATAGAGTTGACCAAAATTGACCATGTGCTAGCATGTGCTATACACCATCCTCACTTCCTTATTAGCCTCCTCGCTATATAAAGGGCTTGCAACTTCCAGCATTAACACTGGATGGAAATCATGAGGTGCAGCTTCCTCTAATACAGTTATAATTTTGAAGGGCCGTTGCAGGACTGACTTTTCATGTTACACCTCCAGACACCAAAAGGGCAAAGGCTCATGTTGCTGAACAGAACCACATTCAATTTGCTGTAAACCACACCAGTCCTTTTCAGTTTTTATAGACCGCCTGTAACAGCAGATTTTGCAATACACCTGCAAAGCCTTGACTATTTTCAGACTCTTACTGTACTGTGAGAGTGAGGGAGCACAGCGGCAGGCCTCAGACCTCATTATCTACCGCTGACTGGCCTGAATAGATGAAATGGAAGGTGGGGAAAAGGCAAAGACAGACAGGAGAAGAGGGAACAGAAAAGGTAAGAGTGGAGGATCTGTCAGCGCAGACATGGGAAATGGAATCACCTGTGACTGAAAAATTATTTTAATGAAGAAAAAGAATAGGGCAAATTACAGAAAAGATCAAGTGAAGAATAAAAGGAGGAAGAGGAGCTCTTATTCTTTGCCCTTACACCCTGAGAACATACTCTGTCATAATAGAATTCATTATACAACTTTCTTCCTTTCCATAATTGCTCATTTAGATATTGACCTGCAGTAATTTGGAAACTTTGAAATGGAGACTATAGGTTACACAACTCCTCGTCTTGTTCCTAAATTAAATTTCTAATCGCAGCTTTTAAGGCCACAAAGAATGACACAGCTCAGCCCTCGCCATCTTAGACTTTTTGTTGAATTGTTGTAAAAAGCACATCATCAGCCCGAGGACACGAGCATCCTTCCAGGAGGGCTGGTAGTGGAGGTGTGGGGGTGTTGGATTTCATCGCCCGCAGCTCCCCAGTCCCACTTTGCCAGCCGGGGCAAAGAGAGCCCATATGGCAGCCAAGCGTGGCTCCGGCCAGCTCGGGCTCATATCTATGGAAAACAAGGTCTGGAGAGAGAAGTCACAGGGGGTCATGCTAGTCAGAGAGGCAGCCCGAGGTCCTGGTGCAGGTTAGAAGGTCTTGGTTCAGGAGAAGAGGCTAATTTCTTCTACTTGGCTGAGCAAAGGCCTGAATAATTGCACCCCCTGGGTCGGCCTCTGGGTAATGTGGAGGTAGAGCGGAGTGTTCCAATGTGGAGAGTGAACATGCAGGGGTGGGGGGTTGTTCGGGGAAGGTGGTGGGATCATAGAAAAGCTTGTGTCCAGCTTGTAATGGCTCCTCATTATATTTGTTTTTTATGTAATAAAAGTAGGAACATGCTAACACATCATTATTGGTGCTTTATGCTACATTGTGTGCTTGATTCAGTGACATATGCATACATTAACCTTATGCTCTTTATAGTAGCATTGCTCACAGCACAGAAGATGCAGTATAGATTTCCAAATTACTCTCCAGATGCTGACTATGTGGTAATTTTTCTCCAACTACTGATGTTGACAGATTCAACTTCATATTTAGGAAAGAGACAAGAGCAAAAAATAGAGTGTATGCACTGAAAATAAGAAAAAATGCAGAAAATAAGTCAGAGTTCCTTCTGTTTTGTAGCCTTATGACTTAAAGCTGCAATATTTATGTTTTTGGCCATTTTGGGATAGTTTAATGCACTGAAACACAACATTGACATATCATTATTATTCAGTATAAAAGTCAGTATTAGCAAAGATTTCCCTATTTACACATCCTACAGAGAAACATTAGCCTTTATAGAATTATGCTGGTCTCCAGTATTCACTCTCCTTTCAGCTCTGTTTTGGTCTCCAACATCTGACTGAAGCTGTGACATGCTCCACTATTTTCACCAGCAAATAGCTGCGTAATTGTCATGTGACGCTTTGTCATTTGGAGCGTTCTGCCCACCTGATTATGTTTACTTGGTCAGGTTTTGTTAATTAGCTCTTCTTTCCTTGCTCTTTGTGCTTCTACCATGGATAAGCAGGCTACGTGGTTGAATATTTTTTTTTCTGTCTGTCTTTATGATCGTGAGTCTGCACAGGGTCTTTTATTTTGAAAATTAACCAGATTCTCCCTCACTTCCTGCCCATTCGATCTGCTCTGTGCTAATTGACGGGGCATCCATCAAAAATGGACTTGGCTCGAGTTTGAAGTGGAGAGCCGCTTCTGGGACACACCGAGGCGCTGCTGGTGGAATCACAAGCACCGTTCAGAATGGCTGCGATCAGCTCCGGCTGACGTGACGCAGCTGTAACGGAATGCCGCTGCGCCTGGTGGAATTTAGCTGTAAGAGGAAACCAAAACACTAAAGTTGCAGGCTATAAAACCAAAACAAGTTTCCCTATTAACACAAAGTTGTTGTAGGAACACAACTTTTGCAACATGTGACATTGTAGCAACCTACCAATTGAAATTTCAGTGTCGTTGCCAGCACGTGATTTCACCAGTTGTCCCAATGTTTCCACCACTTTTTGGAGATGTTGCGACGTTTTAGCAACATTGCAGCAACATCATTAAATAAATTACAGGACACGTCACACAGAGGACGTTAAACAGACATTGCAAAAATACCATAAAGTACCATAAAGCCTCTAGCGTGCCATTCCTGTGTATAAAACATGGTGAAGTGCCCTCTGGGACGCTTCTCCGATGCTGCAGAGGTGGGGCCCTTTTTATTTTTTTTCACCCCTGCCCCTCAGACAACACGAGCCCACCACTGTCTCAGTCTTTCATATTACAGCTAAACAGAACAATGAAATATGTTTTTGAAAGCATTTGCGGCAAGAAATTGGCAGCATAACAGAATCTTGATCCATATTTGGTCACCATGGCCTAGTTTGGCAGTTTGGTCAGAATTCCTGTAAAGCCTTGAAAAACTTTTTTTTACTGCTCCAAGTTGGCAACAGCCGTGGCCAGAGGCGTTACGTTTTCAGGTCATCCCATTCTTGTGAATGCAATATCTCAAAAAAACCTTGAGGGAATTTCTTCAATCTTGGTATAAATGACCACTTGGACTCAAAGGTGAAATTGTTGCATTCTGGTGGTCAAAGGTCAAAGGTCACTTTGACGACACAAAACACATTTTTGCCCATAACTCAAGAATTTGTGCGCTAATTATGACAAAACTATGAGCCTCTAGCCAACAACTGCTTCAGTTTGAAATCTTGTCTCACCTCAGGACAATGTATGTGGAGGTCACGTCAATCTTTGCTGGTTGCGTTTTGCAGATGTGGTGGCATTGCAGTAGGTGCTTCACCATCTTTTAGCCTAGGAGGGATCTGCACTCTCCTGAGTGCACTCCTCTAGTTTTGTACTTTTTTTAAAAAAATTTTACCTGTAACCTGATATGCTACTGTAACTTTTGGCCTTGGAGCCTGTGCAGGAAGTAAGCTAGCAGGACATGCTAATTGCAGGCACACACTTTTGTTTTGTGCTTTTGGTTTTGGAATAGCTAGAAAATAAACCACTCTCAAAACTCCTTAAATGCTGAGTATCAATATTTTAACAAAAGTCACCAGTAAAGATTAAATTCAACTTTATGGTGTTAAAAGGAATAAAGAAAGAGATGAGCTCGGGTGTCTTAAGTTGCCTCTTCAGACGTCTTTGTTGCCTCTGCAGTAATTGCTGTGGACAGTTCTATCTACTGAGGACAAAGACCCAGTGATGATGTGATGTAAAGGACTACTAAAGGTGCTGGAGAGTGTGTATATATACATATAAGTGTGTGTGAGTCCAGTGCTGACAGCTACAACAGCACCACATCCACTCCTGGACCCGAGTAATGAATCTGCCACGACGCTGCTCTCAGAGATTGAAACCAAGCGATATGACTGGATCTCCTCGTACATTCATTAGAAAATAAAGATCGCCCTTTAAACCCCTGACTGCGCTGGCTGTTGGCGGCGGCGGCGTGACGAGGGAGAGGAGGTGACAGATGTTTAAACACGGTTGAGGGCCGGGGAAGTGAATGTGACATGCTCAGGTGTAATTATACTCACCTAGTTCACAGCGGAGATTAAGAAGAGAAGGGATGGAGAGGCACAGGAGCGTCAGACATGAAAGAATATTGAAAGACTCGCTGATGAGCAGTGTCAACTCCCTCTTTCTCCCCGTCCTCCCCCCTTCTTCTCCTCCCGTTCTCTCCCCTTTTGTCACTATCATTGCAAGGTCTCACTTCTGTTTGCCTTTTCCAATTATCAAGGTGTGACTGCGGGCTTCCACAATCCCCTCCTCCTTCTAATATAATGTTAACTATACTGAATTTGAGGAGTGGGAAAAAATCATTTTCTTTTGTTTGTGGGGAAAATTACAGGAGTTGAATTAATTATCACTTACAGATTTCTCTCCTGGTTCCATCCTAATCTGATGCCAACGCTGCAACTTTTGCATTTTTTTGCTGTAACATAGTCGGACCTCATTGTAAAGACTCAGGTTGAAGTGATTTAATGAGGTTTGGAAAACACTCTCCTGAGACAACACTGCCCTCTTGTGGCGCTCGTGTGTTTTACACACACTGCGAGATGTCCCTGAAGTGTCAGAAAATGGATTATGACAGTCTAATTTATTATTATCTCCATCCCTCTGACCCAATATTTCAGAGCTTCAACCTGATGTCCTAATGACAGGCAGGCCTGGTCACACTCAATCTACTCAATCCTTCAAATGTATACACCGGCAGCCGGGCAGCCCTCTCCTCTCCACTTTTGTCAAAATTGATTTATCAATTATAATAGAAGCAGGGCGGCAGTATTGGAGTATTAATCACAATGGGATCTGTTAAATCGATTAGAAAAATCTTTTATAATGACCAGCTTCATATTAAGGATTCAAATTATCCTCGCTGATGGAAATAATCAGAAAGATCCCCATCTGTGATGTTGATCTTTGGTTTTATCTCCACACGGTTTGAGTGACCACCTGTCAGTCACACTGTGAGACCACTGCTGTCTTTTTGTCTCTATTAAAATTTGAGTTGTGTGGGTGGACTGTTGCTGTTGATGCCAGGTCTTTGTTTTATATTTAAAGCGTGAGTAATAAATGCACAAACACTTGGTTCAAGTCAATTTTTTCCCCGAGGACAGAGCTTCCTTGAACTGATTCTGCAGAGCTGCTCATGTAAAATCTTCCTTGAAACTGGTTACAGGTATTTGAGCGGGCAAAATTGGCAGTTATACGCATATGATGCATCGTACCACAATGCTGATCCCAAAAAAGTTAGGACATACGGAAATAAAAACAGAATGCAATGATTTGCCAGTGCTTTTAGACATGATTAAAAATGAATACAGTACAAAGACAAGAAAATTAATGCTCAAACCTATAAGCTGTATTGTTTACACTCATTAAAAGATCCCCCCAGGTGGGACTGCATTAAAACCTAACATGACTGTATAAAAGATATGACTACATGGGCTCCGGAACACTTTGTTGCATCTACAATTGCAAGTTAAGACTACCATGCAAAGAGAAAGACATATATCAACAACATCCAGAAACACAGCACTTCTCTTGAGATCATCTGAGATGGACTGACGCAAGGTGGAAAAATGTGTTGCTGTTGTCCACATTTCAGGAATCATGGACGTTTGTCCTCTGGGCTAAAGAGGAAAAGGACCATCCAGATTGTTACCAGTGCTAACTTCAAAAGACAGCCTCTATGATGGTGTGTTAGCGCCCATGGCATCATGGGTAACTGTCACATTTGGGAAGGCCCCATTAATGCTGAAAGGTACGTACAGGTTTTGGAGGAACATATGCGGCCATCTCTGCTTAGACAAAGCCAAGACCCATTGCACACATGTTCCAACAGTGTGGCTTCATAATAAAACAGTTCAGGTACAAGACTGACCTGCCTGCAGTCCAGATGTGTCTCCGACTGACAATCTGTGGTGCATTATGAAGCACAAAATACGACAACAGAGAACCCGGACCGTTGAGCACCTGAAGTCGTATATCATGCAAGAATGTGAAAGACAATTTTTCCACAGAAATATCGACCATTTCTCTTTGAACTTTGAAATTCTTTGCAGTGCGTGTACCAAAGATCAATTTTGTGTGCAGGTGATACACTAATTCTTCCTTGATTTGTATGATTGATAAAATTAATCTGTCTGTTCAGGTGCCCATAGAACCTGAGGATGTCAGTTTGGGGCTGTATCCTCCTGATCTTCCTTGGAGAAGGAAGATTCTGATTTATTAATATTGATATACTGCAAGCAGAATGCTTTATAGGACTTTATTGAAAAAAAGACTTGTTGTGGGGGGTTGGATAAAGAATATAGCCCAATAAGTCAATAGAAAAATAAATACAAGTCTGAAGTTTGTTTGAGCTTGTGAAATACATTAGAATTTATTGCAGGTACTTCTTTTTCTCTCTTTTCTCTAAACTCGTGTCTAACATGTTTTCATTGTTCGTATACAAATGTATATATATGCGCAGATATTTTTTCTTCTTTATGTTGATGTACTTGTCTCAAGTGAAGAGGTCGGGGACAGTAAAGAGGGGAGTTTTTAAAAAAAGGTTATATGCTGTGAAAACGTGAAAACAATGATCATACTGTTTAAAAAAAAAGAAAAGAGAAAAAAAAGTAAGAAGTCCACATATGGAGGAGGTGGGTGGTTGGATAGGTCGAAACAAAAAGTCAACAGTATTTAAAGTTTTAAACTGCATAACATTACACAACATACTTACTTTAAGCCAAACCATGATCTTTTCCTAAATCTTACCAAGTAGTGTATTTGTGTTACCAAGACAACTAAGGTCACCTGATGATGGAGCCTCTCTCCACTGGCCTACAGTTGGATGCAAAAGCGAACTTTGACATATTTGAAAGTGTTAAGTTGTGTTATTTGTGGGTAGACTGAAGAAACTGAGTTGGAAATGTAGTGTGTGCTTTATAATAAAGAGTTATTATCATATTATATTAAATAATATATTAAAAATATATTATGCTTTCACCGACCTGCTGTATCAAATTTGAGAAAACGTTTGAATTTTGAATTGATGCTGAACCTGATGCGAGTAATGATCCCTCGTTCTATATATGATATCTGTCGACCTGAAGTGGAAAAAACTGTAGAAATTATGTTTTTGCTTCATGAACGTGTATTCTAAACCACTTAGTACAGTCCAAGCCCTCCCCCTCTATAAATCTAGTTGGAATCCTCCACTTCCGGTTTGACAGTCGGCCTAACAACAGGTGGAGCACATGGCGTCAGGTCAGTCAGTGTATCTTTTGTTCATTGGATTTTCCTTCAGAAACGAGGTTTAAAAACAAAAAACAGAGGTTATTTCATTCTCCCACGTGTCATTAACTCACAGCGTCATTAATGACTGTGATGAAGTGTTTGACACAAACACAAACTGACAGGCCGATTTTAGTGCTTGTTTGCATCCAAAGGGGGCGTGGTCATGGCACGTGACATATGGCTGCTCTCATTCATTTCGTACAGACCAACAAACAATAAAAACCGCTTGATTTTTGACTGAAATTGAGAGTTTTAGAAATGAGAAAACAATTTTCATGAAGCTTTGAAATTTTTCACATTAATTTTTAGGAATTGTTTGCTAGAAGAAAATAAATATAGGATTAGGGCTGTCAGACTATATTAATTGAGATTCATTAATTCTAAAAATAATAAATATCAAAATTAAAAACAGTTTTTAAATGATATTCTATGTTTATTTGGCAAAAATACCATAAAAATATATAATAAAATAATAATAAATAGTTATCCAGTTTTCCAGATGAACATTTTATGGCAAGAATTTCAAATTCTGAAAAATCTATCAATCTTTGAAGACTGGAAAAGATTGTATGATCATTGAGAGAAATTTTATTATGTTTAATGTTTTTACCAGAGGGGGAAGAAAAAATCAGGAAATATGGCTGTCAAATTCTGTTCATTATATTTAGATTAATAAATTCTAAATGTAATATAATAACAATAATACAATTAACATGTAAATATTATAAGACACAATATTAGTATATGCAATGTTATTATTATTATTATTATTATTATATTAGTAGTAGTAGTAGTAATAGTGGCAGTAGTATGTTTCAAGTATTATATACTTTGTTTTTTTTATATTTATAATTTGCTTGGTTCAGTGGGAAAACTGCTGTAATATGTGCTGTCAGGTGCTAAACACTTAATGATGCTTTGCATTTTTGTTTTCTGCAAAAAATACATTAATTAATTAATTAATTAATGATAATGTTCCATAGATGAAAAAAGAATGGTATAAATTCAGAATGATTTTTCAGGATAGTCTTCACAAAATGCCCAGATTGCTTTTCTGAGCAAACATTTCATATAATAAATAAATATACAATTATATCACATTGTCCTTATGTTTGCAAATAATTAATTTATTAATCAGCATATCATGTAATTAATTCAAGTAGCCCTATTGGGAATTTATAATATTTTTTAAAAAATGATTGCCTCATTAATTAACAGTAAATAATTAGAATACAAACCGTAAATAATTAGAATCAATTTTCATTGTGAAATACAGCTCATTAGCTGTTATTAAGTTTTTTTGTTTTTTTTCTCTTAAATTTTAAATGAACTTTATTTGACAGCCTTAATTCCTAGATCTATTTTCTACTGGTAAGTCACCTCATGAACCTAAAATCAAACAAACTGCATGAAATGATCGTGCAGTTTTTGTCATTAGATCACCATGCTGCTGGCAAAGGAGATAGAGAACTTTAATTTTCAAGGCAGCACAGTGGAAAAATAATTGACAGCACAGCAACCAAGCAGATGCAAACCCACAGATTCCATTTGCATCATATTTGATAGATCAGTATGATCAATACTTTTCTAAATAACCATGTCTTCTGCCCTCTGGTGGACTGTCAGTGCACTGCACTGTTGTGCATAATACATAACATACAAACAAAATATCATATGGAAATAAAAGATTTTTACCAAGAGGTCCACTTCAATTTCAAATTAATTAATAAATGTAATTATTTAATGTGTCAGGTTTTTCAGGCTTAAGTTATATATTTCTTTTACATCCAAAAACAAGAAATCAAAAAAAACTAGTTTTTCTCATGTCTGCCACAATTTCTGTTAAAAATTGAAAGTTAAACAGTATCTTGGTTTGAAAAGGATATGGTCATTTACAAGATGAACTGCAAATGCAGGATCACTAGTGACTGTTGCTATAATTAAATTTGATTTGTTTTACTGTCTTTTTGAGAAAGAAATTCAGCTCAACTTACATAAACTCAAATATTGAAAATTATCAAGCTGATTTTCCCTTTAATTTGCGATTATGGAAACATGAAAAAAAAAAAAAAAAAATCAAATTATTGTCTTGTTAATGACCAGTCTCAGAATATGAAAACACAGGCCTTTTTTCTTTTTGTTTTCTAGTTATGTTATGTTTTGTTCTACTAAGTAGAAAATGAAAACCATCTCTTAAATTTAGCTATCATTTTGACCATGACAAAGAAAAATGCCTTGTATTTGCACTTTTAATTGTACTTTAAAGGGACAGTTCACCCCAAAACCAAAAATACATATTTTCCCCCTGGAATGTAGTGATATTTATACATCTCTAGATCTTGTTGGTGTGAGTTGTAGAGTTTTGGTTTGTGGTTCTCAAAGCATCCAAAAAGAATATGTTTGAAAAATTAAAAACCTGACACACCAAAAAATATCTAGATGGATAAATAGCACTACAGGTCAGGGGGAACCACTTGTTTTTTGTTTTTTAATGGCTGTTTCTGAAAGGAAAAATCCAATGAGCAAACGATACACTGACCTGACCTGTTGCCATGTGCTCCACCTGTTGTTAGGCAGACGCCCATCCCCACCAGTCTTTTCACATGGCGGCACGATTTTTTTTAATATAAAATTTCAGCATAACACCCTGCTTCTGTCTCTCCGGAAACACAGGAGGGGACATGGCCCCCTCCTGCTGCCCCTCACCTCCCACCGATCAAGGCCCCAGCCACGGGCGGGATTCGATCTCAGACATTTGACTGTCTGCTGACTCCTGTAGTCGTGAACGAACCCACCACGCCACCAGAAACCTCTCACACTTGCACATCTCCTCTCAGCGCTTTTAACTCTTCACTTTGGCTGTTTGACTTCAAAATTCACGAGGATGATAAGGATTGAACTCACAACCTCCAAGTCCCAAACCACCTTCTTACAGCCTGAGCTACTGGATCAGACAGGTCAGGTATGGTTCTCAGAGGTTTTCACTTTCCTCTTTGGACCCTGGCCTTCAAAAATCACTGAGTTTCATAAGGATCGAACTCACAACCTCCAAGTCCCAAACCACCTTCTTACAGCCTGAGCTACTGGATCAGACAGGTCAGGTATGGTTCTCAGAGGTTTTCACTTTCCTCTTTGGACCCTGGCCTTCAAAAGTCACTGAGTTTCATAAGGATTGAACTCACAACCTCCAAGTCCCAAACCACCTTCTTACAGCCTGAGCTACTGGATCAGACAGGTAAGGTATGGTTCTCAGAGGTTTTCACTTTCCTCTTTGGACCCTGGCCTTCAAAAGTCACTGAGTTTCATAAGGATCGAACTCACAATCTCCAAGTCCCAAACCACCTTCTTACAGCCTGAGCTACTGGATCAGACAAGTATGGTATGGTTCTCAGAGGTGTTCACTTTCCTCTTTGGACCCTGGCCTTCAAAAGTCACTGAGTTTCATAAGGATCGAACTCACAACCTCCAAGTCCCAAACCACCTTCTTACAGCCTGAGCTACTGGTCAGACAGGTCAGGTATGGTTCTCAGAGGTTTTCACTTTTTTCTTTGGACCCTGGCCTTCAAAAGTCACTGAGTTTCATAAGGATCGAACTCACAACCTCCAAGTCCCAAACCACCTTCTTACAGCCTGAGCTACTGGATCAGACAAGTAAGTTATGGTTCTCAGAGGTTTTCACTTTTTTCTTTGGACCCTGGCCTTCAAAAGTCACTGAGCCTCATAAGGATTGAACTCACAACCTCAAACTTTCAAACCATCATCTTACAAGCTGAGCTATTGGTTCAGATGGTCAGCCTTTGGTTCTCTGAGGTTTTCACTTTTTTCTTTGGACTCTAGTCTTCAAAACACACTGAGTCACATAAGGTTCAAACCTACAACCTCAAACTTCTTAACCACCATCTTATAACCTGAGCTATTAGATCAGTTGGGTGCATGCTGGTTTTTTGAGCCTTTCTTTACATTTTCAACAACAACAACAAAAAAAGTGTCAAACTCTGATCAACACACCTGATTCTAATGATCAGGTCGTTATCAGGCTTCTGTAGAGGCTCGATGACGAGCTGATCATTTGAATCAGGTGTGTTGGAGCAGGGAAACATCTAAAATATGCAGGGCAGGGGTCCTTGAGGAACAGGGTTGGGAAACACTGCTCAAAAGTTTTACAGAGTGCTCCTCCTTGCTGAGTTTATGGATTGACTTCAGCTCTTTTTGTTTGAGGTTTTCACTCTTTCTTTTCTTTTGGACATCAGCTTTCAAAATGGACCGAATCACCCCTGAGCCATTGCCTCAGATATCTGGGTTGTCTTTCTTACAGCCTATGAGTCTTTGCTTTGGACAGAGGCCTTCAGAACTCAAAGAACGACTGATGGATCGAACCCACGACCTCAAAATTTTCTGACAGTGCTTCAGCGCACTAAGCCATTGAGTCTGAGACACTGGGGTCCTTATTTCTTGGAGCTTTTTGGTCTTTCCGTTGAACACAGGCCTCAAAAGTCAGACATCCTCAAAATTTCCAAGGAGCGCTCCATCTTCCTTAGCCAACAGGTAGATATAAACACTCTGTCTCAGAGCCTTTTGTATTTGTTAAAGTATGTCTGTGCAGATAGCTAAAATCAGGCACCACACACACATCACCTGACAACGTCACTCACAATTTCCACACAGGTTTATTCAATGAGACGCAGCATTTCAGAATGTTGCTTACACAGGGAGAACACAGATAATAACCTGTAAGCGTTAATACAAATCTTACTGCACTTGTTATGGCACTGCTGTATTCTCCGCTTTAGACCGAAACTGATGGATGGCAGCTTTACACCAGTGTTTGTATCGTCTCTCCGCTTTTAAACTAGCTGCAGTGCATTTACTGTTGTTGAATAAAAAGAAAAACAAATAAAAAGCAACAGTGCATAGACAAACATTTATGGCTGAATCCTATTCAGATATCTGTACATCAATTTATTTGTTTGCTTACTATGTGCACAAACTTCACGGTATATCATTGAGAAACTTGTCCCATAACTGTTTTCAGTAAGCTCTACACATCCCTGTGTAGGGTTCGCACATTTGCTTTAAGTATTTGTTATTCTTTCGTGAAAGCATTCACATCACACATTATTATAGCTGAACTAGAAAATGCATGGTTTATAAAAAATAAATATCCCTTTGTTATTGCTAAAAATACAATTTGAAAATATCTTCCCATGTAAGACAGTCGCAAAAATTAAAAAAAACAGGCTATTACTCAAGTGCTATGGGTTACAGGTAACATCAGTGAAAAGGAAAAGGAGTTAAAAAACATACATTTCATATACAATAACTCTGATAACTATCTGGCATTTTGGACGCTGAAATGTGTTGATGATGCACCGTTTTAAGAGATATTGACAGATCAACAGTTTTAACTGACAATTACTCCATTTTCTACTCAAGTACAATACTGTAAAGAAGAAGTGAATGTGGCATATAAGGCACAGGAGACATTGTTTAAGACATTGTTAACACTGCTTTTCATTTGGTATGTTAATGTTTTCATGGTTAAACGCAGGCAGGAAGACGAGGTTCACCTCACTTGTTCTCGGTCCACAGTTAAGACATCATTTCTACATATGATCACAGAGGTGTATCCGTCAACGAGATCGCTTTAGTTTTCTCTAGTCAGGACATGCGGACATGTTTTTTTTGTCTGAGCTGCTGTGTAGCAAATCATGCCAGAGATAGTTATCATTCATTTTTCCTCCCAACACAATACAGCAGTCACAGGGCTGAAGAATGACAGAATGTAACAGCACCGTGTCTTGTTTAGAAGCCAGTGTGTGCCTCTCATGTATGAACATTATATTACAGTCATATATTAGATAAAAAGCAATATCAGATTTTAATACATGATTAGCGTAATACAAAAATGTTTTTAATCGCGATAGCTCTTGTAAATAATGCTATCAGTCAATTTCATCTTTAACCTTTTTATTGTGCAGTTTTTCTCTTTTTTGGCAAATGAATTACAGTCAGAATACAAGTGTAGGGAGGTGGAGGCAGGGTCTGTAACCATAAACATTCCTTTTTTTTTTTTTTAACATATTACAGTTATTGTCAGTAGTGATATATCACAACACCACCTAGTTGTGACCCTGTCTTCTATTCAGGAAACCAGAAATGATTATATTTAAGAGAACAGTTACTGCCCTTTTATTTGAATTCATATTCTTTTACATCGTTATTCTCATTTTCATGGAAATTTTTTTTTTTTTTTAAATGATTATGGTGTGATTTTTTTTGCAGGGATCTGTAACAAACCAAGGTGTTTTCTTAGGTCTGCAGAATATAATGTGCAAGCCAGCACCTGTAGCACCACAATATTTTATTTATAATGGTGTTGTGACTCACATTACCAAATATTGCACCTTCTGGGACCTGAAAATTGCACTAGGCCATATTGCGACTTCAATAAAATTTTGATTAATTGTTCAGCCCTACTGCAAAAATCACATAACCATTTTAGTACTTAATTTGAATTAAAATAAGAATGGTGATGTGAAAAATATTAGTTAGATATTTTGTAAAAATCACTTTTGTTAAAACTTGCCAGGTATTTTTTTAGGACAAGACAAGGTCAAAACCTGGTATATAGCTAGACTGTTTACAGTATGAAACGCTATGGGGCTTTTATTTGAGACGAGGGCTTTTAATTTGAAACAAATACAAAGGGAAACTCCAACACTCGAACGACTAATGGAGTCACAAAAGTTCTCATATTCCTTTCCTGTAGTTGAGACAAAAAAAAACAGATGCTTTTCTCTGACTGAATGTAATAGTCATACATGAGAGGCAAAATCCATTCAGCACACTGTTAACAGTTCTGGAACTACATTCTAAGGAGGAAATAGTCCCAATGAAAACAGCTGACCTGTCTGTTCTGTTCTGTTAATTATCCAGAGTAATCAGTTCACCTCCATTGTGTTGGGTTAGAGGCAGAGATCTCAGAGACAGATATCTCAACACACTAGCTAGCACCAATCATGCTAATTCCAATACTTATATCAACATTATAGCGACTGCTAACTGACAAACAGCAAAGAAATAAAGCGTTTATGTTCACAGACAACAAAGCTTTTGGAAAGAGTTAGCTTTAAGGCCACCGTTGCCTTCAAAGTTGTGGTCAATATGGCTGCTGGAGGGTGTGTTACTGTTTATCACCTGAGCTTAACTTAGGTTGTGGAATAATCCTGTATAGCACCATATAGGAGGGGCTAACACATAACTAATTATTCATAAGAAAAAACTTATTTACAAAACACCACATATGGTGCATGTGGACAAAAGCACGACTGACTGCTCTGGGATTTCCCTTCGTCCAGTGTTGTGTGTGTGTGTGTATGTGTGTTTGTGTGTGTCTATCTCCTGGCGTGGCCGATGTAGCTGTTCTCGACGCACAGCACGATGTAGGAGCTGGAGCAGCTGCTGGAGCTTTGCTGGAGCAGACTGCCGCTCTGCAGCGACGACGCCATGCCGGTCAGCGCCTGGTCGCCCACGCGCCACGTCTCGCAGAAGCTGTCGACGTGACGCTGCCCGGCACCGGTTGACCCGTGCCACATCATCTTCTCCGGCCTGGGATAAAACAGAAAGGTTAGCATAGATGGAAGATGTTTTTGTCACTTTTGAATGCTTATTTTTTTCAAACAGTTTTTTGCTTTCATTTCAGAATATCTAGAAAAGTTTATATGACTGTGTTTTATACGTATAGGTCATCATTTTCAGCTCACCATGTGCTGTCACTGAGAACGTCTTTGCCATCAAAGGAGTAGATCGGCACATTGTCCCTTATTCTGCCACCATTGAAGATGGCGTCCCAGCTGTCAAACAGAACCTCGTCCTGCAAAGATTTGACGACAAGACTGGATGTTAGTTAACTGACAAATCAAATTCAAAGGCACAAATCAAATTTAAATAGATTACTTGCAAACACACAATGTAATTTGGACTTTAATTTCACAGCTGGAATTCTATTTGTCTCTCTTTTTTCTAAATATTCCAAACTATCTGAGATTGATGCCACAGTTTTCCTAACTGTGTTTGTTCAAAGACAGATGCTTATGTCCAAACAGGAATCTGGACTTGCATTGGCAGGATTTACTGGCTCCACATGGATTGTTTTCAATCGTTGGAAGAGTCATGCTGTTTTGGTGAATGGTTAAAGTCCAAATGAAGGCATCAAGCTTTGTTTTATTGTGGTTTTACACGGCTTATATATCTCACAATTTAGCCTGTTTCTTGTTTTTACATGAACTCATGACTCATGACTCAAACTGAGTTGAGCCAAGCAGCACTTATGGAAAAGGAAACTAAAACTACTGACTACTGCACAGTCACGTGACCCAGGAGTGAATTCTGATTGCACTCTTTCCAACTGAAGACAAAAGCTCGATGTTTGCAGGTGTTAGTGGTTGTTTTTGTTCCAATGCAAAAGGGACTATAGTTAAAAGCTGTCTGTTGTTTACCTTCAGGTTGACTATTGGGAGGCGGTCCCTGTCGGCCTTGCGGACGATGCTGTAAAGATCTTGCAATTTGGCGGACAGGAACGCCCTGAAAGTTCCCTTCATCCGATGGCCTGACCCTGAGTGAAGCACATGAAGTCTGCGCCGCGGATGCCCCGCATGGAGCCAGTCTGAGGCATGTTCAGGGCGATCAGGTGGAGCTGCGGAAACATGCCCATCGGTAAGTAATATTTAATTTGACAGTAAAACAGAGCAGAGATGCAAGTGCGATGGCCTTAAAGTGGCCTTCTCGTACCCCTGGACCTGAAGTATGGTGGTGGACTGGAGTCTCGGGCACGGGAGGAGGTGGTCTTCGCTGAGGAGTGACTGCGTAGCGAGTGTCCGGGTACGTGGGGCGTTCATGGGCCGTATGTACAGTATGCCGACCGTCTGGTTGATTCAACCGGTCTGAGTAGCTTGGAAACCTTGGATCTGTGGGTGCAGGGTACCGTGGATCAGGCTGATGCCGTGAATCAGGTTGGTAGCGAGGATCAGGCTGGGTTGGGGTATCTTGGATCAGGCTGGGTCGGGTATCTTGGATCAGGGTGGGTCGGGTATCTTGGATCAGGGTTTGATGGGTACCGAGGGTCCGAGTGTGTTGGGTGATGCGGGTCTGGCTGTGGCTGATGCTCAGAGTCGGGGTGGACCGGAGTCTCAGGAGGCCTGTGGGAGTCGTGCGCGGAGGTGTCGGTGTTGTGCTGGTGGTGGTGATCAGGGGAGTAGGGGATGACCGGTGGGGGCTCAACAGCTGCAACCTCATTACCCTGAAAATAATGTTTATGATATGTCTTAAAACAAGACGCTTTATATGTTCTGGCAAAGAGAAAGAAGAAAAATTACTCACATCCACACTGGGCAAAGCGATGTAGGTCCCAAGCTGAGAAAACAAAGACAAATACAAATATATACATGAGAAAAACTGAGAAATCAAGGTGTCTTTATGTCTCTCCTGCTGATTTATGATCATAAAAAGGTGAATATTTCACCTGGACTTGACGAACTCCATCTCGGACTCGTAGGTAGAGATCTGTTTGGTCTATGATGTACACCAGAGACCCCTCAGGGTGTCTTCTTGCAGTGGCTGTCATGGTATCGTAAGACCTCAACACTGTCACCTACAAACACAAAATAATGTGTGTTATTTTCATCTTGCTATAGTGTCGTGTCTATATGTATGGCAATAGAGTGCTGCAGGAATGCAGTAATCCTATAACCAGGAAGTCGGTTAGCGTATTTAGCACTTCCGGTTCCTTGTCTCGAAGGCAGTGGGTTTTTTGTTATTGGCCTGAAATAAGATCTGTTTTTAACACAAGCTTAAGAGATTTTCCGGTTTGTTCTACAACATAAAACATGAAAGTAAATATCCCATTCAATAATTCTGGAGCTTATACATGTCTTAAAGAAGGTGGTTGCTCACAAATGACATTGTTTGTTCATTCCTTTATAGCCTAACGTTAGCTTTTTAACTTTCACTTCTTAGAATTAAATTTAATGCAAACTTAAAAACCATACTGGCGAAAATATTAAAGATATAATGGAAAATTATTATTGATATTAAACCCAAAAAAACCTTAACCCAGAACAAACAATTGAGAGAATAAACAATATTCCTGACAGTAAAATACTGAGTTAGGTTTAGGGGTGAGACTGCAGCGTGATAATAAATTACACCAAAACATATGCATTTGACAGTTATTTATGACATTACAGTATAATCCTACAAAAGGAGAAGAAAAAAACATCCAAAAGTCCTTTGTTTAAAAAATTCAGTCTTTATTAACAAAATTCAATACTTTTAAGACCTTAATTTTAGATTTTTAAATTTAGTACCTTTTAAATACTTTTAAGACCCCAAGGGTACCCTGAAAAAGGAGTTAGAACTTCAAATAATAACGTATCTCTTAATATTAACCTACTGACCTTAATTTATGAGAAACTATCTGAAAATAATGACTTTGGACTTTTGAGAAAGGTTCTCATTATTGTGAATTACTAAGTCATTATTTTAGATACAAACTCATTATTTAGAGAAGGTTTCTCATCATAAAGACTTTTATGATCTTTTTTTTTTAATCACATTGGCAGAAATGGGCTTCCACAGTCACAGAAACCAACAACAGACACTCAAGTCTGCAGTGTAGCTAGTTCATCCATTTCACTGATAAACCTTTGCTAATTCGCATGTTTATTGATTTATTTATTTATTTAGAACATTAAAAATAAAATAAAATAAAATAATCTATACTAATCCATCAATAATCAATCTATTCCATAAATCCACTTTCTTCCCCATTGATCTACCCTGCAAACACACCACTGTACTTCTTAACGCCTGATCAACTTTACCCCGTATATAAAAAATACGAAATGAGAAAAAGCGATAACAACAGTATCAGCCTTAGCATGCTCTACATTCTCTTTAAATTATTTCTGTACCTTGCAAAAAAAGTTTCTTTGTAGATTTTTTAAACTGTGATATTTTTACTTTGTTTGATTTCTTCACCCAATGCATCACACAAATTGATCTGTACATGCTTTTCTGTCCAAAAACATTTTTTGTAAGCTGCCAGGAAGTTATTTCGTGCTTTGTACATGACTTGAGCAATTTGAAAGTCCACCAGATTGATAACTGTCAATGCATGTGACTTTAAAAACAGGTTATTAGTTTTTTTCCTGATATCCAACATTGTTTACTGTCCATATGGCTCTTTTTTGCAGTTGTTGGGTGGTAAAAGTGGTGTTGGTATTTCATGATTTATTGTTGGATAATAAGGAAATACAGCAGAAGAATCTGATGGTGTAAACAACTTTTCTCACCCCTGACGAGTGTCCAGGTAGTCCAGGTGCTCCAGGTGGTCCCGGTGGTCCAGGAATACTGATAGCTGTCATTCAAAGGGGGGTCGTATGAGCTCGAATGGAACTTCATCTTGAGTATTTGAGTGTGTTTATGATTATAACTCACTCTGTGTGGACCTGTGCGCTCCAGGGAAGGAGGCTCCTGGAGGTCCAGGTGGACCTGGTGGCCCAGGTCGTCCGTCATAGCCTCTTCCTGGCTGACCAGGTGGCCCCTCAGGGCCTGGTGGGCCAATGATGGAGTCGCCTTTCGGGCCCTGATGGGACGAGGACAGGAAAGCGTTTAGATTTCTAATTTCTCTGAGCATAAACTGACATTGTGAAGCTTCATGTTTTGGATCTTACAGGAGGTCCGCGCTCTCCTGGGGGTCCGCTCAGTCCTAGCGGGGGTCATAATATCCTCCGCCTGGTTCTCCTTTCTCTCCTTTAACGCCTTGACTCCCTGGTTCACCTTTCATCTCATTCTGGACACATAAACATAAAGAAACATCCAAGAAATACGAACAAGATGGACAAAAAACTTTGACCCATAAAATCAAAACTGTAAGTAGAGTTGAGGCTCACCCTTAAAGTGTAAATGTCAACGGTCGACCCGTAACCTGGATCAGAAACAGAATTGTTTTGAATTTGTCTACAAATTGAAAAGGTAAAACATTCACTTTTAAGCTTTTTCTACACGCATGTGTACAGAAGTGGTGCTACCTGGGATTTCAATTGTCCCTGGTGGTCCGCGATCACCTTTCTCTCCTTTCACAGCTGTAAACAAGAGCAGCAACAGCATAATAAAATAAACACCAGAAGTTTGAAATCTTTGGAAATATTTGCTTTCTTGTTGCCGTTTGATAAGATTGAGACCAAGATTGTTTGAATATATTGTTTTCTGGGTTTTTTGAATATATTGTTTTGAATGTGGCTTGACATTTTACCCATATAATATGATTAGTGGGTTACTGTTAAAGGGACAGTTCACCCCAACATCAAAAATACATATTTTTCCCCTGGCCTGTAGTGCTGTTTATCCATCTACCTGTTTTGGTGTGAATTACTGATGTCAGTGGTTTGTCTGCGGAGCTAATGTTAGCAGTTGGTCTGTGCAACTAATGTTCATGGTTGATCAGTGTAGCTAATGTTAGCAGTTGGTCTGTGTAGCTCACATTCGCACTTGGGTCTGGTGTAGCTACATTAGTGGTTGGTCGTGTAGCTCACATTAGCAGTTGATCGGAACTCACCTTTAGAGGTGCTGACAGGCAGATTTTGTTACAGACAGAGCCACACTAGCTGTTCTCGCTAGTCTTTATGCTAAGCTAATTAGCTTCATTTTTTAGTGTACACACATAAGAGTGGTGTTCATCTTCTCACTTACCTCACAGTAAGAAAAGAAATAAATGCATTTTCCAAAATATCAAACTTTTCTTTAATTCATGGCACTTAAAATATGAAGTGAATTTACCTGGGTAATACCTGGCGTAATCCTCATATCCCTGAAATAAAAACAATAAGTAACAGCACATCTTAAAAGTGTAAATTAACATGTTAATCTACTAATATCATGTCCCACCACTACAGTCGATTTAAATTCACTTTTAAATAAAAAATATTAATTATCCACGAGCAGTTTTACGTCTTTCGACTCACTCTGAATCTGTCACTGGGAAATTCAGGTCCAGGAGGTCCAGGGGGGCCCGGTGGACCTGGAGGACCCTGGAATGAAACAAATATTGATTACTGTGCGTTGATATCTTGACCACAAAAGGTGAAATGGGACAAAACCAGTGATACTCACAGGATAACCATAACCACCAGATCCACCGCCTGAATCTCCCTTCTCTCCTTTGGCGCCGTTCAGCCCCGGTCGACCCTATAATAAACATTCAGCATCATATTTAAGACATGGACATACTAGAGGAGGTCACTCAGGAGTGTGCAGATCTCTGCCAGGCAGCAGATGGTGAAACACCTACTGCAATGTCATCACAACTGCCAGATGCAACACAGAGTTTGCAAAGTTTAGATATATAATATTTTTTTTGCATGGTATACAAACAGTTTTCTTTAAGATGTGTAAAATAGTGCAATGGTTCTGTAGTCAAGTGTCCTGGGCTCACCAAGTCTCACATAGCCAGATCTTTTTCAGCGTGTAGGTTGCAACTAGGAGATTGTTCTTGTTTCTTGGGGACTTTGAAAATGTAGATAACAGACGCCGTGATGCTGCTTGAAGTAAGCAAGCAAACACTTGAGAGGAGGTTGGAGGCTGAATGTCCCAGTGGAAGTTGTATATTCAGAAGGTTAATGTTTTGGCATAGAGCTGATTCGATCACCCCCTGTAACTGAATCTAATTCCAACAAATAACCACTATCATGTTCAATTTCCCACATTTATAACAAACCAAATTTCATGAAAATCAGTTTCGCAATTAAATGCGTTACAGTCGATAATGTAGTTAAGTCTGCATTTCTTGTTTTTTTTTTGACTAGGGGACATTTAACCCTTCAACCGCACAGTGCATGGCAGGGATGGCAGCGGCAGTGCTAACGACTTGTATCATGCCTAACTTTCGTGGATCATTATGTATCGGGTATGGAAATAATCTGCAGATGATGGGACCAAAATTTCCAATGGATGACAGTTTTTGAGCCATGACAAAAGACAAAATATGGCCTGCAACAGACCAGAATGTAAGCCTTGTTGTTGATGACTTGCAGCCCTTTAGACACTTTTAGTAGTAGTATGCACTTGTAAGTACCATTTTAAAACTGACTTTGATATAAAAAAATCCAACATTTACAAGAAGTGTACATACCGGTCTACCTGGAAAGCCAATATCTCCCTTCGGACCTGCAGGACCCTGTGGACCCTGAAAATCAAAGTTGAAACAGGTTTATTATACTGATGTGATGCTGGTGGCTGATCACCAAAGCTCTCAAAATGTGGTAAATAAAGATATGGTAACGCACTATAGGTCCCTCAGGGCCAGGAGGTCCACTCTCACCCTGAAATTGAAGGCACATGCACACTGTCAACACTGACACTTCAACAATTAATCACTTATTTTTCCTTAATTACAATCAATAGACACTTAAACAGAAGTATAAGTATGCTAGATGTCATATAATTTGAGCTTTGTTGCAAAAATTGGTGAATGCATCCTACTAGCTCAATATCTGGTGATTTATGAGGATCTTTACCGGCTGTCCAGCCAGGCCACCAATGTACCGAGGATTCCCATCAGGTCCCAGAATGACACCAGGCTCTCCTTTCTGTCCCTGAAGAAAAAAAAAGGGTTAAGGTTAGAACTGCCATCGTTGTTCATAATCCCTGTGTCCAGATTAAGATTTATTGTATTGTTATCAACATATGTCTATGTAGGTAACGTTAGCGGTTGGTTTAAGTAGGTGATATTAGCTGTTGATCTGTGTAGCTAACGTTCATGTTTGGTGTGTGTAGCTATTGTTCGTGGTTGGTCTTACCTTTAAATATTTATTTAAATTAGATGTTGAGATAAACTAATGGCAAAATTTCCACCACATCAAAGTATTTTTTCAAGAGATAATAAATTATCAACTGTTTTAGCAGGTTTCACTGAGACCAGAGTTGTGTTGAGAGACTTGTAAAGTGCTGTAAAGTGTGCACACTACACATGGTAACATATTGTTCTTTATTTTAAAATGTATTTTAAAATTGTAATCCTGCTAATAATCCGCATTTTAATCCTGTTAAATCTCATTACATGTAATCTGTTACTTCCCAGGCCTGCTGAAAACATGATGCCTCTGGCCATAAAAACATAAAGACATGTTTAAAAAGTTTTTTTTAAGGTTTTTCAAGAATTGTGAATCAGAGAGGTCCTTCAGCATACAATCATGACTGTGCACGAAAAAATTTAAGCTGATTCGTCCAATAGTATTCAAACTTAACTGCAGACAAGCTACAGGTGCGTCGATTGCGCACATGCATGCAAGCGATTACCTGATGGATATTTTTAATCAAAATGTGGATTATCTTACTTTAGGTGCATATCCTGGAGGACCGGACTCTCCTTTATCTCCTTTTGGTCCCATGGGCCCCTAAATGAAAACACAAACACACTGACTCTCATCCATTTTGACATATGGATTAAACTTGTCCAAACTGAACTGTGTGATAATGATGGCGATACTTACTGGGAATCCTGCTCGACCTGGAAGACCATTTCGTCCCTACAGAAGACAGAATGAAAGCACATGAAGAAACAGAACAAATGCTGTGTGAACGTGTTAAAATAGCTTTAGTTTAGTGAGGATCATGGTGAGGTCAGTTAAGGGGACGACTCACCTGCAACTCTTCGTTCCAATATACGTCATTATACTAAAGCAAGACAAAGTTAGGTCAGTTAGTGAGGAGGTGAACAGGCAGTGACTGTTAGTGGATATCAGTGACTCGAGCACGATCTGAATGAGTGATTTAGTGATTATATGGCAGGCTGTTACGTGAGGGTTGCATTCATTTTCTATATTCAACCTCGGACTCACATCGCCTGTCTGGTAGGTGACCTGTCCTGGAGGTCCGGGAGGCCCTGGAGGTCCAGGAGGTCCACCATCTCGTCCTGGTAGACCCTGACACACAAAAGGACATAAAATTATCCATCAGGAGTCTTCATTATCTATATTATTTGGCAATTTACGTGGCATGGATGGAAATGTCCGCCAATTGGTGCATCATTTTATTAATCTCAACCTCTCAACATGTATTGGATGGATTACCTTGAAATTTTGTATCAATCCTACTGGCTTTGGTGATCTTCCTCCAATGCCATCATGTGTCTCATATTTGTAGTTCTGAGTGAAATATCTTGAAAACTATTGGATAGATTGTTAAGAAATTTGGCATAGGCATTCACGGTTTCCAGAGGATTATTTGTACTAGTTAGGTCACCTCTAATGGCTTAAGTCCGGCCCTGTTTTGGTGAGTGCTCTAATAACAGTTGAGCAAACTTGGAACCTCAGTCAACTTTGTCCTTTCCTCTTTCCTGTACTTAGATGTGCTATATGCTGGGCAAGACAAAGAATTAACAAAATTTTGAAGATGGTTAAAAGATGTGTTGCTGGGTGACCAGCAAAAGCAATATAGTCACATTTCAAGTTAGCTTAAGTTAGCAAAACTGGCTAACTAACTGGCCAATGACTGTATGTAACTAACCAGATTAGGCTAGTTAGCTAGTGTTTTGCTAACATTAGCTAACTTAAGATGTGACAACGTGTGTGTGTGTCTGTGTATACAGTACACACACTCACATCACTTTTACAGGTCTCCAGTATCTTTTAAACATCCTCAATTTTTCATTTTCTTTTCAACATAGTAATCATAGCCCATCACATATATAGTATATAGGTACATGAAATAGGACAGTAAAAAGCTGAGGTTCAAGAGACTTTATGGATCAGTTACGATGGAAAGGATGAGATCGGGTGGCTAAATGGATCAAACACACTCAGGCGTTCACCCAGGAGACCACTGTTCCTGCTCCGTGTGAAACCACAAATCAAAGTTGACTTTTTTTCAACTTGCGTACACAAGTTAACTTACACAATGTACTTTGTTGAGGTCACATAACTTTACTAATGTTTAAAACCTAACTTGTGTATCTTAACTAATGTACTTTGAACCCAAACCATGATGTTTTCTCAAAACTAACCAAGTCATTTTGGTGCCTGAACCTGACCGGTTTCGCATCACATGACCACATGACAACAACGGTCTTGTACATCGAAGGTCCAACACATCTGTCGCTGGTGCTCTGCAGTGGCTCAATGTAATTTTGGAACTCATTAGCAAATGACCTACTTTGTTGTTTAGATGTGAGGACGTGTTGAAATTGTAATAACTTTGGTGATCCGCTGACTTTTTCAGGCCAGAAGTTTTTTATTTGTCCAATACTTTGGTTTATGACCAAATATCCGCAAAACCAATGGCATTTCATTGACAAGCTGCCACCAAAATATGATTTCCATTGCAGCTTAAAAAAATTAAAATACATCGGCATATTGCAATATGCAGTATGTTGCATATTTACATGTGACTCACCATCTCTCCTTTCTGTCCTCTGTCTCCCTTATCACCCTAAAAATGAACACAAGTAGTTATTAGTGCCACAAAAACAAGTAATTTTATAAATGTCATATGTTTAATTGTGTCTGAACCAGAGTATTGTTTATACAGTATATCATCTGGCAAAAGCAACTAAGCAGCAAATCCAAATTCCTACCAGTTGCCCGGGGAATCCGTCCAGTCCTGGTATCCCAGGAGGTCCTCTTGGTCCCTCTGATCCTTTGTCTCCGTGGGTGCCTGGCAAACCTGGTTTACCCTGGAAATAAAACATTACTAATATTCATACTCAGGACTTTTACAAACATATTCATTAATACGTATTTTATTTTAGTTTAATAATTTACATTGATTTACACATACACTAAGAATACACCTTCATTATTAATCACAACAGCTTTATTTATTTATTTATTAAATCACATTTCCAAAAAGAGCCACCCATTTCTGTAATTTAGAGAAATATTCAAACAACACAGAGCTGTGCAAAGTCTGCAGTACTTACAGGCAAACCTGCAATACCAGGTGGACCCTGTAAGACAGAACACAGGAGAACATGTGGTGATGGTTCTGCTATAAAGAGAAGGTCAGACATGTCACATATGGCTGATGGGGTACCTGTGGTCCAGGTGGGCCTCTGAGTCCAGGTAAGCCATTGTTCCCCTCATATCCTTCCTCAGTACCCTGTGAGGAGTGAAGAGACGAGGGTTTGAAACAGAGATGAACCTCCTCCAGAAACAAATCTATCATCCAGCTATACATCCGTCCACAGGGTGACGTCTCTTTCCAGGACAAATGTGATACAGCCTTATTTCAAACATTAGTACATGACATTTCCTGACTTGCACTGGCTTACTTTTACATGTTTCTCTGGATTAATTATTCTAAGACCAGGTTGCACCAACAAAGATAATTTAATCTAAGACTAGTTCTAATCAGAGTTCAGCAAAACTAGGTTTAGAGTGAGTAAATAAATGAATAAATAAATGAATACATTTAAGAGCTGTTGGGACCTAGGAAGTTTCAAGGAAGGGGGAAACGCTTAACCTTCAGCTGTTATTTGCCAGCTATTTAAAAAGTTAAGAAAAAACTTAAATTGTTTGCTAGCCAGCAGCAAAGTAAAAACAAACATTACATTGTTTGCTTGCTAGTTACAAGGTTAATTAAAAATTGAAAACAACGTGGCACTCAGCACTGTAAAGACGCAGATCTTTAAACAAGGCTCATCAATTCCCTAAAATAGTGGGGAACTGTAGTTTTATTTTTAGCAAATGTCAGTTACACAATAGTAAATTTATTTGGGACTTTTTTTCAGCTGCACATTCATACACATTTGAGTATTTGTGGCAGCACAACAGTGTAGGCGGTACTGAGTCAAAATAAACTATAGCCTTAACTACTAATATCACTGCTGTCTCCTGACCACACAACCTAATCTAAATGAGTCCTTCATCAGTTCAACGTCTACTCACAAAACCAACGCGGTACGGTGGCCCTGGAGGCCCAGGCGGTCCGGGGGGTCCAATTGGTCCCATGGGACCTGGAAGCCCTGCCAGCCCAGTCTGCCCTGGTGTTCCTGTCCGTCCTGGGTCGCCCTGAGCACCCTGAGGTTTGAAGGACAAAAAATTAGCATCTTGTGTTTCTTTGCTGAACTAGTGAATTGTTAGTTAGACACGCCTGTTAATGCATCAGCAGCAGAATAAGTGAGGAAAAGACACATCAGATCATATGCAAAAGACGTGCAGAGCTAGAAAGCAGAAGTGAGTGATAAAAAAAGTGAAAGTAAAAAACTCAACATTAAATCAAACAACTGATGGAAGTATTTCTCCTCATACCACTGTAGGTTTAAGAATATATGGCTTAAAAGGTGAGGTTTAGGTTCTCAGAAACTGCAATTATTTAGAAAAATATGTTAAGAAGGGAAATGAAAAATGGAAAACAGATGAAAACCTGGGAAAAAGAAGGGAAATCACCAAAGCAGAGACGGCCCCCCAATACCTGTGACCCATTACACACCGTAGAAGATGGAGTAAAGTAAGAGAAGAGGCCCGTGAAAAAGTTGGAGTCTTGCGAGTCTTGCTAGAGGCAACAGACATGGAGGAGAGAATCTATCTGGATGCACCCGCCACAGATTTGCCAATTTCATTTCAGTTCAGTAAAAAACTCTGATTCAAAACATCCATGTTTAAAGACTAGTCGTAACTTTTAAGGATAAAAAAGATCACTTTTAACTCACCTTTTCTCCTGATGGTCCTGGAAGACCAAGCTCACCAGTGTCTCCCTGGAGATGAACGATATTTAAATAAAAATGAAAAGGACATTACATGTTTTTTAGCCATGTTAGCTGGCAGTTTATCTCACTGAAATATCTCAACAAGAATTGGATGGACTGTCATTAAATCATCTATAGACATTTGTGATCCCCTGAGGAAAAATCCTACTGGACTTTGCAATCCATTGACTTTTCCTGAGGCACCACAAGGATCTTACATTTGGGTTTTGAGTAGTATGTCTCAAGAACTATATGTGTCAAGTACTTTTCCTATGGCAAAACACCTGCAAACCTAATGACACTCCCATAAGCCTCTGCTGTATTTGTATCTTTGTTGATTTTTTTTGTTGTGGTTTGTTTGGTTCGCATTATGCAGCTCAATTACATTTAGCTAACGTTAGCTAATCCCACAACAATCTTTTAAGACAATTCTTTCATTAGCTTTTTCAAAGTAGCACACAAAATGTCCCCAGTGTGTTAGTATGCTAATGTTAGCATTTAGCTCTAAGCACCACTGTGCTACAGTACAGCCTCAAGGAGCTGCTAGCATGGCTAGTCTCGTTTTATGTACAGTGCGCAATGTTTTTTTTACCACGATGGAGAAGGCATGACCCACCCTACTCTGCCTCTGATTGGCTTACCCTGATATTCTTACCCTAACCCTACCCAAACCCAGCATATGCACAAACAAGCTAAGCTCAGGTACATTTCTTAGCTGTTTGGAGCTCCTCTATGATGAGACCATGTTTTTTTGATTGAATGCTCCAGAACATTTACTAAACAGATGTTGAAGTGAGAGTGTAGTCTGTATGAAATATTCAGCAGTTCACATCGATCTGTGCTCTCTTACCTTTGGTCCTCCAAGTCCTGGTTGACCCGGTGGACCAGGAGGACCAGGAGGGCCCTGAAACAACAGACGGGAAACACACAAACAGTCAGTGTTTAATATCTTATCAAAATCCTACAAACAAATCCTCAGATGTAATATTAAAGAATAAAAGGATATTCTAAGCCTGTAAGTATTGTAACAACATGTCAGATGATTTTTAACATCATACACGAGTAGGCTATAGTATATAATACTATAGTATGGAAGCCCATTTCCACAAGTGAAAGAAATGAATATGCCATGGTAAGTATGTATGAGATTAAAAAAATTATAATTATGAGAAATTAGGTTGAAATTACTATTGTATAATAGATTTTTTCATCTCATAATTTTGACTTTTAATCTCAGAATTTGACTTTTCTTTTACCATGGGGATATTTTTTGTTTCACTGGTGGAAATGGGCCTCCATACTGTAGGGCTAATCTGGTCATTTAAACATCACAAAATAGTCAAAAATGTCCTTCACAAGATCCCAAAACCCAAAGTAACATGATCAAATTAGAGCCAGACAGAGCAAGACACCAATTGGTCTGGTATTGGCCTTGCACAAGTACATTGTTATAAATCTTAATTCAAGTTGTTTGTGCTTATATTTCTAGTTATTTAAAATGATTAAAAATACCAATTAAAGTTTACTGCTTTGGTGCCCTTAAATAAAGAATGTTGGCCTACAGATTGATATCAGAATTGATTTATGTCCTAATATTGGTATTTGGGCTCTAGTTCAAGTTTCTTGACTTTTCCAGACAAACAGTCCAAAGCTCAAAGATATTCTGTTTCTTTCTATTTTAAGACAGAAAACAGAGCAAATCTTCACATTTGAGAAGTTGGAACCATCATTTTTGGGGTGATGCTTGAACAATAACTCCAATCAATCACTTATCAAAAAAGTTGCAGATTAATCTTTCGAAAATCAACTAATTGCTTAAAAGATTGATCGTTTCAGCTCTATATCGCATGTCACCGTAAAACAAAGTAGACATACTCACCGGTAGACCAGGGGCTCCATCCTGTCCAGGTGGACCAGGAGGTCCGAAAGCTACTGGACCGTTGGGTCCCAGTGCCACTGAAGTCCCAGGAGGGCCGGAGGGCCTGGGGGGCCCGGAGGACCACGGGCACCCTGGATAACGAATCATAAAATGATGTTGTCTAAAAACCTGAATTCAAAACCCTGTGAAATTTTAAAGATGATCAGTGTACCCGGATTTTGTCCAAGTCTGGGAATCCTGAGCCCTCCATGTCGAAAAACGTCTGTCAAAATACAGATAAACAGAATGCAGTGACGAGTCTTGAAATAATCAATACTGAAAGAAAGGCGTGTTTGAAGTGTGGACGTACTGGGCGGTCACCGGTGCCATGTCCAGGAGGTCCTGGTGGACCGGGCGGCCCTCTGGGTCCTGGTGGACCCTCCCCACGTTCACCCTGGAAATATTCAGAGGACGAACATTATCACACAAATAAATCCTTGTAAAACAATATAATACTAGCCCCAGGGTTGGAAGGGTTACTTTAAAAATGTATTCCAATACAATTACTAATTACCTATTTAAAAATGAAGTAAGTAACCTAATCCAAGCATCAAGTATCACAATAGTAAAACTTATGTTTGAAAACAGATAGCAAACTAGCTACCTCATGTTAGCAAAACACTGGCTAACTAGCTAGCTAATGATTGATGGAGGTTAGCTCAGGTTGGTCTGACTGGGGGTACAGAGTACTGCAAGACATGCTTATGCCACCCTCTGGAAACAGTGGCAGTTACTTTACATTTAGCCAACAAAAGAACCTAGCTAATGACTGATGGAGATAGTTAGCAAGCATTTCTCCAATATTAGCTATCAGATTTAACAACCTAGCTAACGACTGATGTATATTACAGCTAGTTAGCAAGCATTTTGCTAATATTAGCTATCAGAATTTAACAACCTAGTTAATGACTTATGTAGGTTACAGCTACTTAGCAAGCATTTTGCTAACATTAGCTGTCAGATATAAGTAGCTCATGAACAATTTATGCAGATATTAGCTAACTTTAAATGTGACTGTATTGCTTTTACATGTTTTGTAAAAGTTTTGTTTATTTTTTACACGTATTTTTTCCAACATACACAAGCCTAGCACATAGCATATCTAAGTGCAGGAAACAGGAAAGGAGGAAGTTGACCAAGGTGCTGTGACAAGGGGCGGGGCTTAGGATGGGTCAAATGGCCACTGTAACTTGAAGTGTTGTAATGTGTGCACACTGCATCCACTTATTATTCCACTCTGTACCTTTTGACCTTTGGCACCAGCAGCTCCTGGCTTTCCTGGGGTTCCTTGTGGCCCTGCAGGACCCTGGGAACATGACCAAAAGAATTAAATTACACAAGTCATTTTTTGATTATACAACTAATTCTGTGTTTATAGAAACATGTCAATCTGTTCAATAAAAAATAAAGACACTTACAGATTTTCCATCCTCTCCTGGATCACCCTAAGAGATCAGAAACAATCAGTGAGAGACTTTAACTTAAAAACATAATATTTATGAAAATCAAAGTTTTTCTAAGACTCCACTACTCACAGGCTCTCCATCAGCTCCTGGAGGTCCCATGGCGCCATCTGACCCTGGTGGCCCTGGTGGTCCAGGGGGTCCAGACAGCTGCTGCACAACAGAGCCGTCCCCAAGTCGAACCACCTCGGCTGCAGGTCCTGGAGGACCGGGGCGCCCAGGAGGCCCCTGAGCTCCTCGTTCCCCTTTATTGCCAGGGTACCCAAAGCCAGAACTACCCTGGTGAGGAAGACGGAAAAAGTGATATTCAGCATTTTTCATCACTAAATATATCTGTATTTGAGAAGCAGGTACCATTAAATGTTTGACTTGGCAACATGACAAACTGCGGGTAACATACCTTTGCACCTTTTTCTCCCTGAAACAAAGAAAACATACAAACATTAGATATTTTATGAGCTGATGACACAGTCAGTCATGAGTCACACAGGTTGACCTTCTACCTTCTCTCCTCGGCCGCCCTGAGAGGAGAAACCAGAGCCTGAGCCCGAGCCCGAGCCAGGTTCTCCCTTCGGTCCTTGGAGACCTGTGTCCCCTTTGATCCTTTCTCTCCTCTGTCGCCCTTCTCACCTTTAGCACCACCAGGACCTGAAGATGACATCATTTAGTGTGAGGGGGGTTACTTACTGTAATGCCACTTTTTTGTGAACTTTAATGCAGTATGCAGAGATAACTGAAGTATTCAGCAATCCTACTTGCAAATGCAAAACAAAAGCAAAAGAACACACACTGTGTGTAATATCTGCTGCCAGGGGTATCGTATACAGGGTTGAGAGGGCTAGTTGGTAATCCAAGTATCACAATATTGAAGTAATGTGATTTGATTACTTCCCAGTACTTTCGGATTACCTCAATACCAGATATGGTGAAATTATTTACAATTAGCGGTTGGTCTGTGTCACTATCATTATGCTTATTGGTCTGTGTACCTAACAATAGTGGTTGGTCTGTGACGGTAATGTTAACGGCTGGTTTGTGTAGCTAATATTTGCAGTTGGTTTGTATCGCTACAGTTAGCGCGTACTGATTGGTCTAATGGAACACAATTACCTTTATTTGTATCTTAATTACATAATCCAGTTACATGCAATCTGTAACTTCCCAAGCCCGCTCAGTGCTCACATCAAAACAATAAGAAAAGACATAGTTTGTTTTGTAAAGTGGCGTGGGATCTTTTACAACAACCACTGCCGATGAAAATCTATTCTGTCACTCTCTGATGTATCCTGTGTTTCCCCTAAAATTACAGCAACAGTCAACCAAATGAAATGCACGTTACCTTGAATAAAATTTAGATTTCCCTGGTTTGAACATTGAATAATGTTAGGACATAGGTAAAAAAAAAATAATATATATAACGTAAGTCTAGCCGTCTTAGACATAGTGCAAAAAATGTGACATGTAATGTATTTATTTATTTATTTATTTAAATTAATTTATTATCATGTAAAGCATATCATTAACAATTTTGGAATATCACAGAAAATATGTTCATTATAATTTGAACAGTTTTGACACAGACACGTGTGCTACGTTAAATGCATTGGTATCAATAAAATCAATTCCAATCTCTATACAGCAAAAATACTGTATAAATTCATCTTTTATCTTTTATTTTTGAACTGGGATATTTCTCTTAACAGTGATAATCACCAAAGTCATTACTACCACCACCAAAATGCAAACACATAAAGGCCCAAACAGCAACTCAAAAGTACACAAAAGCACCCCCAAACCAAAGCAAAACCCAAAACAAATTTGTAACAAAAGAAACAGAGATCCACATCAGTTTATGTGGATCTAAAGCAGGGGTGGGCAAACTTTTTGATTCGTGGGCCACAATGGGTTCTAACATTTGACAAAGGGGCCGGACCAGGAGCAGATGGATGGAGTGCTTTGGTAACCCCACCTCATAGGAGAAAAATACACATCTTGGGATATGAAGAAAACATGTGCTTTAATTTCAAATGAAAATGAAGAAAAGCATTACAACAAAATATCTGACTTTGGAATGAGTCATAAAACACTGAAAATCAAACGAATAAAATGTGCCTTTTTTTATTACTAACCATTTCTATTTTAAAGCACTGAAAGTTCTGTTATCCTTCAGGATATCACCATCACTCTCCTCCTGACTGTCTTTTTTTTTTTCAAAAACGGTAGGAGATGCAGATGTAGCCTATTTGTCCTGCTCCTTCTATTCAATTTGTTTCCCCGGTGCCAAAAGTCAACAACGACCAGTGCAAGGACGAAACAGTGGCAGCAAGTCAGTCTGTGGAGCGGAGTTATATTTGATCTGCGCGCACTGTTTATTTTGAGAACGTGCGCATCACGGAGACACTTTTAATTTTAATGGGAACAGTGCTGTTGGTCTCCTTTTTTAGCCAGCGCATCAAAGTCTGGAGTTAGTTTTGTTTGTGGCGATTCTCAGAATGGATCTGAGGTGTTGGTCTGTTAACTTGGATCTGTGGCTGGCTTTGTTGATGTTCATGATGCTGAAAGTCTGTTCACACACGTAGGTCGAGCCGAACAACGCCAGCATCTTCTGCGCTGTCCGCCGGAGCCTTGGAAACGCTGCTTCATTGAGTGAAGCATAGAAGTCATTTAGCTTTAGAGAGTTGAACTTCTCTTTTAAGACAGGGTTGGACTGAAGGTCGATCAGTTCGAGCTGCAGCTCCTCTGGAGCTGTTTCGGGATCTTGTGACAGAGGACAGGCCACCAACTGAAGTGACTTGTCAATTTTGTCGAAATCCGAGAACCGACGGCAGAATTCTCCGTGCAGTGCATCCAGTGACTCACTGTATTTCTTCACTTTTGCTCCGGCCTCTTTCAGCGTGGCTAGTGTAGGAAAATGAGTGAATGACTTGTTCAAAATTTGCCTGGAGAATAAAGCCAGCTTGGATTTGAAGGCTTTCACGTTTGTGTACATGTCGTGCACAAACTGATCCCTCCCCTGCAGTTTCGTGTTGAGCTCATTCAAGTGTGAAAATACGTCCGTAGCAAACGCAAAGTCACAAATCCAGCTCTTGTTGCTCAGCTCAGGAAATTCATCAGCCTTCCCCAGTTGCTCCAAAAACACACCAATCTCCTCTTTGAGCTCCCACACGCGTTGAAACACTTTGCCCAAACTCAACCAGCGGACACGGGAGTGATAAAGCAGGTCCTGGTGATCCGCATCAGTTTCCTCCAGGAACGCAATAAACTGACGGTGCTGAAGTCCCCTTGCGCGTATGAAGTTGACGAGTTTCACAACAGGATTCACAACATGATTCAGCTGTAATACCGATTTACACAGAGATTCCTGGTGGATGATGCAGTGGAGGAAAATGACATCCTGGTCAGGGTTTTCATCTTTCACTTTATTCTGGATTCTCCTCAGCAGACCAACGTTTTTCCCCGTTAAATTCGGAGATCCATCTGTGGTGACGTTGACAAGCTTACTCCAAGGAAGCTTCACATTTTCGATGACAGCAGACACCCGGTCAAACAAGTCCTCTCCCCGTGTTTGTCCTTTCAGAGACTCCATAGTCAAAAACTCCTCTGTTATTTCAAAAGTGTCACTGATACCTCGGATAAAAATGAGGAGCTGAGCAGTGTCTTTGACATCGTTGCTTTCATCCAGTGCTAAAGAATACAACGTGAATGACTCCGTCTTTTTATTTAAGCTGCTTGTGATATCTTCATCTATTAGTTCCACACGTCGAGTCACTGTCCGCCGTGATAAACTGATTTTCTCAAATTTGTCTTTGCTCTCCGGGCACAAAATACCTGCTGTCTCCACCATACATTCTTTTAAAAACTCGCCCTCAGACAGAGGTTTGCTGGCCTTTGCTATTTTGAATGAAAGCATAAAACTGGCCTTGGTACTTGACTCTTGAATGGCAGTTTGACGGTGAAAAAAACTTTGTTGAGCCTTTAAATTAGCTGCCAACTTCTGAGCAGCAGCTTCCCGTTCTTCTGTTGACAGCTTGTTAGCATAGTTGGCATGCTTTGTGGCAAAGTGACGGCTAATATTATACTCTTTAAAAACCGCCACAGTTTCTTGGCATATGAGGCAAACAGCAGATGATCGGTGTTCAGTGAAAAAATATTTAGTTGTCCACTCCTTATTGAACACTCGACATTCTTTGTCCACTTTCCTTTTCTTAGGTCCGCTCATCTTTACAGAAGGGGTGATGGGTCAGAGGGTAAAGTGCAAACGTGGAGTAATAGGCCTACGCTTCACCTCAACAAAGCCAATGTATCTACAGTGCGCCATCTAGTGGGAAAACATCAGAATTGCAGGGAAAATAAAACATTAACAAGGTTTATTCATTTAATTTTTTCAAGTTCGGCGGGCCGGATTAAAACGTTTAACGGGCCGCGTGTGGCCCCCGGGCCGTAGTTTGCCCATGCCTGATCTAAAGTGACTCTGTCTGGTTGAGACTTGTCTCTAACTTGTCTCATACCACCTAGTGGAAACATTGAAGTCTGTGGAAGCAGTAAAACAATGTCCTGCAGAGGGCACTGCTGCATAATTCATAATTCTCCCTTTCCTCTCCATGTCCGCTACAGATGCAACTTTTAACTGTATTTTTGTGTGGTTCTTTATGTAATTAAAAACAAATTGATTAACTAAATAGTCTCCATACTTGGTTTTACCTTTAATCACACACTCAACTGCCTGCACAGACTGCCAGTCATGGTGAAAAAAAAAAAAAAAAAAAGTTTAGTCCTTTTCTTCCTAACCATCACTGAGACCTGAATAAAGAAATAAACTTACATTCTGTTCAATCTGGTTGGTATTTCATAGATCCTAAATGCCAAGATGGTGGATGAATAATTATGTATTTTATCAATTTAATCCTTTGTTTACAGCTAGTGTTCTTATTTGTAATATTTCATTTATACATAAAAACATTTATCCATACTTGACTGTCACTTATAAATTGTTTGAACAACCTTTTCTGATGGGAAACTGACATTTCAGCTAAATATTGCTATCTCCAATCCAACCAAACCACATGCACAAAAACAGTAATTTTACCTTGCAGAACACTAAAGCTGCTGATCTACCTCTGCCTCGATTGGTTAGTTAGTTTGTGTTATTGTGCAACATTGGTGAATCTGTACTAATCCTTTATCACACAAAAGTCACACAATAACACAAGCCAACTAACAGATCGTGGGAGCGGCAGACCAGTAACTCCGGTTTTCTGCAAGGTAAAATTACTGTTTTTGTAAATGGAGTTTGGTTGGTTTGGAGAGATTCTATTTGGCTCATATAACAGCAGTTTTCTGTCATAAAAGGCTGTCTGACAGCAAGGTAAAGAAGTGAAAATATTCTAAATATAGCTTACACCTTTTTTAAATGGTTAAAATATGTTTTGCACCAACAAGATGTCATCCAGCCTCCACCAACATGCTCACAGCCCCATCCATCATAATAAGAAGCTACAGCAGCTGGAGCTCATTCTATACTGTGATAGGATGGCCACATGTTGATTAGGAGATAATCCTAATCTTAATCTGCACTTCTGTGAGGCATGACCCTGGTCCGTTTGCCCCCAGCGACCCACCTCTGGGGCCTGGCGATCCAGGCCGGCTGTGGTCCACCGATGGCTGTGGATACCTGACATCTAAAGTCAACACAAACACAACTTTACCAGCAGCACGAGGCCTGCAAGTGTTGGCTTGCAGAGAGGGGAATGTGTTGAGTGAATTTCTTGGAAGAGGTGATGGGAGAAGAAACTTGTCTTCATTTAATAGCAAGACTGGACTAGACTAATGTCTACATCTGGTATTTAAAGGAGATTTTACAGCCAAAACAGAATTCTATCTCCCTTTCATTAGCCACTTATTCAATGCTGTGTAACAGTGTGAAACCATACACTGCTCCACTTCTTTCCTTTCCACCACTTCTTCTCTATCCACCAGGGGGAGCTAAAGAGCTTCAAATCATAACAACATGCTGGAGCCCTGCATCACAGGTCTCCACACTTTCAGGTTCAGACAAGCATCTTTATGCACATATTTCTACATAAAAAGCACAGTGATTCTCCAGGACGTTTCTTTGGCAGCAGCTGCTGTATGATTAAAAACTTCCATAACACTGTTTCTGTTGACAGCGTTGAGAGTCTTGGCAGCCACACGCTGAAGATTTGCAGTCGTAAGTGATTCCACTGAGGATTTCTTACCTGTTTCTTTTACTCTGTTTCCTTGAGAGGTGATCACAGGAGGTTCAGGTACTGGACGGAAAGAAGCAGGCGTGGTCTGGAAAAAGGACAGAATAAAATAGTTTACAGTATCTGAAGCCATCATGGAAAACCAAAGTGCCGTATCTGAGATGTTTTCACTGACTTAATTCTGTGATTGTGTGATTGTTGTTGTTTTTCAACATTGTGAACTCACCTGCAAATCAGAATCAGAATCGAATACTTTATTGATCCGGGGGGGAATTGTTATTGTTAATTGGACAAATTAGTCGATTTCCAAGAGGTGTTATCAACAGGCGCACATCAACATGTATGTGGACAGAACTGGGTAGACCTACAGCCAATTAGAGCAACAAAACTTGACCTGTAACCAATCAGAGCATTGAAATGTAACCCCAACCAATTAGAGCAATGCAACGTGGCCTATGACCAATCAGGGCAACGAAACATGACCTACAACCAATCAGGGCAACGAAACGTGACCTACAGGGCAATGAAAAGTGACCTACACCCAATCAGGACAATGAAGCATAACTTAAAACCAATCAGAGCAACCAAATATGACCCAAGCAGGAAGAAAATAGCAGCCTGGTCGCAGACTTTCTCAAATTACACCTAAACAGTCACTAAAATTTGAGGCGAGAAATAGGAAATGTAGTAACAGAATCTTGAATCATATTTGTTCTGTTCTACTTAGTTTGACAGATTGATCTCAGTTTTGTGAGCCAGGTGGGTTGCACTTGAAACGTGTGACTTGTGCTTGGCCCAACAAGAAACAGGACAGGAAGAAATCTGAACAGGGTGGCCAAATATATCTGCCAGAGCAAATGAAACATGAGTTTGCAGAGTTGTCTGGTTCCCAGGCTAACAAGAATTTATACTGAGTAGATATTTCATCTGAATGACAAAAGCCCAAATTTCAGTCTGTGGTGCAGAAATGAAAACACAAACGACCTTCACAGTGTGTCCCGTCTGTCTCCTGTCGCCTTCACCGCTGCCAAAGTCACCAGAGGCCTGTGAGACAGAGAGAGATATTACACAAATTCATTCAGACACTTTGACTGAAATTATAAAAACCAAATACTCACAGCATCGGAGTCGTCCTCGTCATCACACAAACGCTCAGCTGCCCGAGGGTTTCCCACCACCTTCAGCTCTGCAATCTCACCCTAAAAAACACACAAACACAGACATACTGACTGCATTTCATTTCACCGTGATGACAGGACTTATTGTTTGCAATCAGTCCTCACATTAGCTTCCTCTGAAACCTCCAGAGACATAAATATGAGACAAATTAGTCATTCAGAGCAGAATACTATCAGCTGCATTCTGACTTTGAATGATCTTCTTAAATCTTCTACCAGGGGCTGAATTCTGGCTCTATGTGGATTCTTTCAGAAAAATCATTGTTATTAATGACACTGGTGACCATTAAGGGAACTAAAGACAGCATCCTGCTGGTCACGAGCATCATCCTGGGCATTGGCCAAAACAGTCACATGACATACACCAGACTGAACCCTGAAGTGAACACTGACTGGTAGAAAATAAATGACAATCATATTTAGAGTAATGTTTCTGCTTTCTGTGATGTTTGTGTTTGGACTTCATAGTGCTGCAGGAATGAGCCCTAAAACCCTGAAATTAGTTAGCATATTAGCATACTTTTTCTTCATTATTTGCTTGTAATAAGATTTTGGGTCAACACAAACTTAATACATTTCCATGTTTTGTTTTACGACCTAAATTACATTAGTAAATACCCCACTCAGAAATTTTGAGACTCTTACGTGTCTTATAAAAGGTGGTAGCTAACAAGAGGCTAAATTAGGCTGCAGAAGTTGTCGGAGACACAAACATTCTGCATTAATCCAAAATCAAATGGAAAAATCCAATTGGGTTTTGTGGAGGGAACCAGTAGGATGCTCACTTCCAGGTTGGACTACAAAAATATGGCATCCCTGTAGCACTCTGTTGGCTTGCCATTTTAAAATTTGTCAGCATTAGTTATCATTAACAAAGCAACAAACGGCATATCCATGCTGTGTAGACAAGTTGTGCTAGCTGGCTAACCTTATCCTAGCTTAGTTTACAGCTAGCTAGCTGGCCAACCGGCCTTGCATTGCTCTTGGCTAGTAGAAAGCAATCATCAGTTATACACCTTTGCTTTGTACTGTCACATTTATTGTTAGCTAAAATCTCAATACAGGTTATTTTCTTGGATCACGTTAAGTATTTTACTAGCAATAACGATAGCAAGCAAGCTAAGTATAGCCAACTGCAACCCAGCCCCAGGAGTCTAGATGAATTAGCTGACGTCATCTACTTGTAGGGCTTCAATTAACGATTATTTTCATTATTTTACATGCTTTGTGTTGTTAGCTTTGACTTTGAACTTTTTGTTGGACGTTTGTTGTCATGTCAGTCCATTTATAAGCTAACATTAGCTAGTGTTGCACTCTGTTGACATTATAGGAAAGCAGAAGAAAAGGCCCTCAGGAGGATGTATAAACATCACATCCTTTTTCCATTTTAGCAGAAATTCCTACCAAGTCCTTAAAATAGAAATCAGTCGACATGTGGACATTTTAAAAAAAGAGTCTGGGAAGTTCTTCATGACACTTGACATATGAGAGTATTCTGCCTAAGAGACACGCTTGTGCCCTTGAAAAGGTATTTTTTGAATGATTTTGGCGGAAAAAAAGCCCAGAGACGCAACAGAATTGCACGAGTATTTGGACAAATATGGAGTTTTAGCTTTTATCGTGATTTATATTAACTTCAAAAGCCGTGTGACCGTCACATGTGGTCACTGACTGGGTGCAAGCTAAAGGTCAGAGGTCAGAGGTGAGAGAGGACGAGGTGGGGTTAGGTCACCTGCAGTGAGGTGCCACGGGGAACTGAACCAAAGAACGAGGTCAGACTTCCAGAGACGAATCCTCACTCACACACCTGCTCGTTTAGCACACAGTGTATTACTCTGACTTTTCCAGGTCCCATGGGTGACATTTGGAAGACGATTCATTGCTGTTTTTCATTCGATTCTGTCAGAAATGTGATGATCAAGATCTCTTCAACACTTGAGCATTTCCTCTGCTGGCACCCTGGAGTTTATGGTTAGAAAAATTGACTTCTTTTCCAACTGATAGTTGCTAAAACAAAAGTGTTAGGCTTGTTTTTTTTGGTATCTCTAAAAAACAAATTGTACAGTCTATAAAGTGAATATTTTGTTCATCAAATGCATGTTGAGTTACACAGCAAGCATGTTATTTTAAAAGTTGGTCTACAGACATTGCTTCATTTATAAACCATGTGTTCAGCAAAATAATATTTTGTTTTATTTTCATCATATTAATAGTTGAATATGTTACGAATTCTGAAAGTCATATAAGGTCATAATGGTCCTCAAAATGTAGTTTGGTGGGAAATGCAGACACAACTGGTATATCTTCATCATATATCATATATCTTTTTTTTTCCCCACTGCTGGTTTCGCCATGTTCCACTGACTGACAGCTAGTGTAAAATAATGTAGCAATACAGCCACAAAGGCACTGAAGGAGAAGACTGCAAGTTATCAGATATGAATGTAAACATGCATGATGTAAAATATTCAAAAAATATACTTTACAAATGTTTCATGAGGAAACGGTCATGATAACTTGGTGGACTCTTCTCATATACATACTGAGTCCTAGTCCTAGTTGTTTGAGATAGGGTTTGAAATTTTTCAAAACCCAGTCAAAATATCTGACAGCTGAGACTACCCTCTTAGAAATAAGGGTTCCAAAAGGGTTCTTCCAGAAGGGCTGGGGTTCATGCCGGAACCATTTCGTTCTGAAGAGCCCATCTTTGAAGAAACGGTTCGTCAAGAGTTCTTTGTAAAACTAAGAGTTCCATTAAGAAACCTTTTCATCCAAAGAAAGAGTTCTTCAAGTATTGTTGAAACCCTTGGAGAACCCTTTCATCAAGGGTTCTTTGTACCATAATATAAAAGGCTGCTTGGTAGAACCCCCTGAGTGGGTTCTAGATAAAACCTTTGAAATATAAAAGGATTCTTTGTAGAACCTCTTGGGTAGGTTCCAGATAAAACCCTTGAAATATAAAAATGTTCTTGGTACAACCTCCTGGATGGATTCGAGGTAAAACCCTTGAGATATAAAAAGGTTCTTGTTAGAACCTCCAGGGTAGGTTCTAGGTAAAACCCTTGAAACATAAAATGTTCTTGGTTGAACCTCCTGGATAGATTTTAGATAAAACCCTTGAAATATAAAAAGGCTCTCAGAAGAACCCCCTGAGCAGGTTCCTGTTAGCACCTTTGAAGATGAAAAGATTCTGGAAGGGTTCTGTTTAGAACCTCTCATAGGGGGTTCTGAGAAACTTTTCACAGATGGTTCCTATGTTAGGTTCAAGGTAGAACTCTCTTACAGAGTTCCAAGGGGAATCTTAATAAAAGGTTCTACCAGGAACCAAAAAGGGTTCTCCTATGGGGACAAGCAGAACATTTTATGGTCTTGTCTGTTTGCTGCTCTAGTTTATTCTCAATTGAAATATGTAAAAAAAAAAGAGCATTCTTGAGAACGTGATATTTTGAAGATAAAAGAACCATAAAATGTGTCTCTGACTTAAACTCACTGAATACTCTTGTTTGTGTTCCACTTAAAGGTGCAACACCATATTTATACCTTTATTTGATACATGAACGTTACCTCAATTTGTCGAGTGTCGGCTCCTCCTGCCTGACCCACAAAGATCCCGCCCCTGCGTCGAGCTCCATGGGATCCGGCGAGCGCTCAAACTTCACCACCTGCGGCTCGGAGTCGCAGCCCTGGTAGAAGGTCACCTGCTCCTCGAAGATGGACAGCGAGAAGCGACTCCAGGTGTCCACCAGGCTCGGCACGTCGAAGCTGGCCGCCTCGTACGAAGCCTCGGAGTCCGGCTCGGTGTAGAAGAACTGCACCTTCTGGCGGCCCGACCGCACTGCACTGAGCTTGACGCCGATGTACATGAGCTTCTGGGCCGTGTCGGTAATGGAGAAGAGGACGGAGGCGGCGGGAGAGGAGGGCTTGACGTGGAAGACGAGGGAGAATGGCGGTAGAAAGGATTGGGGACATGAGCCAGAGCCGGCTGGCCCTGACGCGGCTGCAGGGCTGAAGACGTAGGCGGCCTCTCCCCTTGGCCCGTAGACCCTGGTGATCGCATCTGGCGGAGGGTCTCCTATTAGCTGGAGCAAAGAGACGCCGCTCTCCGCTACAGGAAAGACAGAAACAGGAAATTAAGATTTAGACTCAGAAAGTTGATGTGATTTTAAAAAAGAAACTCAACAAGTGCTGCCTTCAAGTGCAGCTGTAAACGCATAAATTAAGCACACACAAATGACAAATACTAGCTAGAAAAGTCACATTTTTTGTAATGTCTTTGTTTTTAGAGTTTCCTCAAAGAATCACCATTTTGTTCTTGTTTTCACCCCAAATGCAGCACTAAAATGTGTGCAAAAAGTTTCAAAAGTAGGAGCTAATGAGTGCACTTGAAGGCAGCATGAGTTCCAAAGACAGAGTGAGTCTGAAGCACAGAAATGATCAGCAAATCACAAGTTCTTTGGAAAAAAGAAACTGTTAAAGGATTCTTGATTGTTTGTCATCCAAATGTTATGCTTTGAACTGCTAAACAAAGTAACTTCTATAAGAAGATATTGTGGATATGCCACTTTCTGTGATTAAATTAAAGGGTAACTTTCTCAACCTAGACCCTATTTTCCCATGTTTTTGTGTCGAAGTGACATAATTTCAACTGTTTATTCCATAGATTTGGTTTTAACTCTTTTCATCTCATTATTATAGCTTTTTATCTGATAATTCCTCTTTTTATATCATAATTATAATCATAATTATAATTTTCTAACCCATAATTTTAACTTTTTACCTCATAATTTGATGTTTCTATCACATAATTTTGGCAGAAATCAGTTTCCACAAACAGCACTAAATGCAAGTAAAAAACTGAGCTTATGATTTGCACTTGAAGGCAGCATGAGCTACAAGAAGAGTCAGTTGAAGCGCAGAAATGATCAGCAAATAAATTAATTCATTCTGTTTAATGGTCAGAGAGACATGTGATACAAATCTAAAAGATTATCTAGACCATTTTTATACATATGGCTCTTATTGGTAAGTCAAGTTGTTCCTTTCGGATTTCAGGACTATTTTTACAGGTTTATAGAAAACGGGTTAGGATTTGTTATAACTGGTTAAAAGCGAACGTTTTTCACTGCATGAAGTGCAGGAAGTTAGAAGACTCGTTGAAATGAGTCACTGACTCAACTAATCCATGACAAGTGCCTCTGGACCAACAAACCCTCAACCACACTGACCCTCCAGGTCAAACAGCAAACCACAGTGGCCTTTAAAGGGGCAAGAGTGCTTATCGGATCATTGAACTGTAGTGAAATCCCCTCCCTGCACACCGCATTGACGTCAGAGTTGGAGAAGGCTGCATCTCACGATTTCTGTAACTTTCCAAACCCGACAATTCGACAATCAGGCATACTTTATACAACTGGCCAGGTGTGCAGAGGTGACTACGTTCCCCACTTTTTGGTCTCAAATTAGTGCAACACCATGAATACCTTAGAGCAGAGACAATTTGTGCCATTCCGACATCTAGTTCCTGTCTATAAAGGCTTCCTTCAGGAGTTTGGCATACCAGAGCCTTAATGCTTAAAGGGTCATTCAGCAAAATTGCAAAAAAAAAAAAAACTTGAAGGTCAGTCAGAGAGCGCAGACCTCCACCAAAGCCCCATCTTGCAATGTTTGCTCCAAAGTTAAATGGGTTCCTCCTTGGACCATGCTACACCCTTACACCAAGTTTCATGAAAATCAGGCCAGTACTTTTTCCATAACCCTGCTGACAAACTGAGAGATACTTCTGTAAAAAAAATACTCAAAGTTTAATGTAAAAAAAACAACTCTTAGGTCTTGTTTCGTCTTTTACGTTGTTTATCGTCTTGTTACGTCTTTTTGTCTTATGTCATTTTCGTCTTTTTACATTGTTTTTGTCTTGTTACGTTGTTTACATTACTTTTTGTTGTTCGTCTTTTACATCATTTTATGTCTTGTTACATTGTTTTTAGTCATTATGTCTTTTTTGTCATTACGTCATTTTTGTCTTGTTGTCGTTTAGATTGCTTTTTGTTTTGTTATGTCTTTTATGTCTTGTTAGACTGTCTTTAGTCTTGTTAAGTCTTTTTGGTCTTGTCACATTGTTTTTAGTCTTGTTATGTAATTTTCCTGTTTATACAAAATAAAAATAATCAATAATTCCTCTCAAATACATTAAAAGTAAAGTAACTAAGTAAAAGTGTTTTGAAAATGCAAGGAGTAGAAAGTACAGATATTTGTGTTCAAAGGTGGGGAGTGAAAATAAAAAGTTGTCAGAAAAATAAATACTCAAATAAAGTACAGATACCTGAAAAATGACTGAAGTACAGTCACAAAGTATTTGTACATAGTTACTTCCCATCTCTGTCCTTGGCCGAGGTAACAAAACAAAACAAAAAACATTCAGTTCATATTTTTGTTTGATTTTTTATTTTTTATTCTTTTTATTAGTTCATATCACAATACCACTAGAGCTAGAGGCACAGGTGGGAGTATTTGCAGAGTTTATTTAATATTGCTCCTTAGGTGGTTTACTAAGTTGTCAGTAAGTCAGTGTCTGTGACTGGGGGTCACATTAATGGAAAAACTGCTGATATTTCAGTTCCCAGAGATTCAAACAGTCCAAAGGGAAAAGAGCAGCAATTAGACTCTCATAAATCGGCATCACAAGGGAGAAACGATTTGGCCTGGCGGACACTTCCACTCAGTGATCTCCTGAGGACGGCCTGTCAGCCCAGATTCATGGCTCAAAGTGTAATCTGTGCATTAAGGGGTCACTGAGGTTGCGGTGATGGGGCTTCCCAAAGTTTTTAGTGATGTGAACGCAGCTTGTTGCATGTTCAGTCAAAGCAAACTGTAACTCTGACAAAGACCAGCTTGAGGTTGTTTGGGAGATGAGTGCAAAGTAAAACATTCATGATGATGTGACACAGAAAAGTGGCAAATCTTCACATTTCAGAGGATAAAATTAGCAAACTCATAGTATTTTAGCTGGGAAAAAGTATACAAATGATTGATCAGTTATCAAAATTATCACTGATGCCAACTGGATAATTGTTTCTGTACATATATATATATTATATATATTTATATATACATATATATATATAAACTGTATAGGTTGAAATCCTATTTAATATAGGACGACTCGAGGAAGCTCAGGCAAGTTGCAGAAACACTGCAGGAGTACAAGATGAGTGCAACATTGTAAATTGACAATATCAAGCTCCACTGTAAGTTGATCAGCTGTTTCTACCTGTCAGTGTTCTGTTAATGTAAAGTTAAGTCTGTTATCCTGAAAACAAAACACACTCAACTGGAGGTTGAGTTCAGTGGCTGCCTGTCTCACTGCCTGCCAAACTCCATTAACATTTTGCTCAATTTAACAGTTATAAACATCTACTCCTTCTAAAACATTATTGATTGATTTCTTATGACTCATAAACAGATACTTTACTCATTTGGCGAACATTCGGCATTAATTTGAAGTCAAGCTAAAATGAAACAGGTAAACAATAACACAAGTTACAGCCAGAACAGAAATTTTAATGGAGAATACAGCTGTTGTGTGAGCTGTTGTCAGAGGAACAAGTATTTCAACTTAACGTGCTTCCTTTAGCTCTGATGGCATGTCATGGTCATTTTATGATAAATTATAGTAATTATATTAATATACCGTCTATGTTACATTTTGCTCCTTTAAAATAGAAAGTTATCTAATCTGTTTTTATTATGACTGTGGGAGTAAAAGTACCCAGAAATCTGCTAAAAATGGTAAAGATTAGAGAAACGTGACAAAATAAACATAATTTGGAGGGTTTGGGAACCACTGATTCACGCTTACTTTGCATTTTGGTCCACAAGAAAAACAAATAGAGTTAGAGCCTGAGACTGAGATTGTAACTCTGATAAAGAAATGGGAAGAAAACATGCATAATTGTTACATATTACAGATTTCTCCTTTAATGTCTCAACAGACATTAAAATTACATCATCATGTTGCTGTTAACTGTGTGTGCACACTCTCACTCAGTGTGTTTTACACACCTTTCCCCCTGCTGAGAGGAAAGTCACATTATATTGACCAACACTCTGCTTTGGAAAGTGATTTATGGGACAACCAGCTCATAACCAACTGCACATCTGCACTCGCCAACCCAGCGCTGGCAGGGCGTAATCCTAAACACATGTTCTCACGTGCACACACACACACATTTAACATACACTGCATGAATGCTGGGTATGTGTCTCGACCTGCACGGCAGCTCCAGCTTGCCCTGGATCATGTGGGATTTCATCCAATTGGAGCTCTGAGCGGGACAGACTGGGTGGTCAACTTCCCACTGAGGGCACCTGCTATTGGTTAATCTCCCTGTCACACAGCTGCTGCAGCTGTTGCACAAATCAGGTGGGTCAAATTATTTATGCAGGAATCAATTTTTGGAAATGATGAACGACAAAAGGAAACTTCCTCTTCTGCACCAGCGTGTTCGTTTGTTTCCTGGACATGATTTTCTCAAACATCGTTCACATCTGGAAGATGTCCAGTCCGACCACAGCTCTCCCACTGAACAGGCCCGGTAAGGCTCCCATGAACAAGAACAAGGTCTGCCAACTATTCTTTCATACCCTAACATTGTGGTTACAAGACCATCATATAACAATTACACACACTTTTCTAATTTCTCTATCAGAGGTCAAATCTCAGTCTCAGGCTCTGAATTTATTTATGTTTTCTTCCGAGAACCAAAATAGAAATGAGATGATTAACGAGAGAGGGACTCATAAAAACATGACTTTGTTGGAATAGTTTCACCTATTTGGGCCTCTAAAAGTAAACAAAATAGAAGAGCACCTTTATTTTTATGAGTTAACCTGCAGATCCATTGATTAATAGATCAAAACATCACTGAACGTTAATACTGAGACAAAGGAATGATCGTCCTCTTACAAATGAAAAGATGAATTCATGAGCACTAAAGTGATTTTCAATCATTCTATCCTGCGAAAATATCATAATTGAAGAGATCAACTTTTGGTTTAATGAATCTCAACTGGTTGCTTAGTTTAAATCAATATGTCCTCATACCAAACAACAGAATGAGCCATTTGACTCATTTTTTATATTTTATTTTATTACAAATTCTTCTGTTTTTGTTTGCCCGTTTCATGTTAATTAGAGATCAAATTAATGTCGAATGATCACAGAATGATTAAGTGTCTGTTTATGAGTCATAAGAAACCAATAATAATCTTTTAGAAGGCATAGATGTTTATAACGGTTAAATTGAGCAAAATGTTAATGGAGTTTGGCAGGCAGTGAGACAGGGCAGTCACTGAACTCCAACTCAAGGAGTGTGTATTTTCAGAGCAATGGGCTTTTGTTTTCAGGATAATGGTCTTAACTTTACATTGACAGACAACTGACAGTTATAAACAGCTGATTAATTTTATTGCACTCCTGCAGTGGTCTGCAGCCTGCCTGAACTGACAATAACTAGCAAATATATTATAATTTCTCATTTAATATACCGTCCGTTACATTTTGCTCCTTTAAAATAAGAATCTATTTTTATTATGACTGTGGGAGTAAGATTATCCAGAAATTTGCCAGAAAAATGGTAAAGATTAGAGGAAAGTGTGACAACATAAGCATAATTTATGGGGTTGGGAAGCACTTATTCATGCTTACTTTACATTTTGGTCCACAAGAAAAACAAATAAAGTTAGAGCCTGAGACTGAGATTATAACTCTGATAAAGAAATGGGGGAAAAACATTCGTAAGTGTAATTGTAGCTGGTGGACATTGCAGTGCAGTGGGAAAGATGACATTTAAAATCTTACTCCATGTGAGTGATCAGCTGTTTCTTTAATTTGGCCATCCTCCAGCGGACAGATGGAAGCTAGCACAACACCCGAACATGTGAACTTCGTCTCTGAAACCCTCGTCATGTTAACCCGGGCGTCTGCTTCTGTCTCCTCCCTTTCTTCACGCTAAGAGCAGCCATTGTATGGAAGAACAACATCCAGCAATGTTTCACGGCCCTGAAGGCATCGTCGGCAAATGAAAAAAATGACCTCATGGATTCTGTTACACAGGATTACTCTCGTGCCATGTCTGTGTTTTCCAACATTTCACCGCAGAGAAATTCAACGCCTGTTTCACTGTGCGAAGAGAAAAGACAGAGACGGACAGATGGACAGACGGAGGCAGAGGAAGGAAGGAAATGCGTGTCAGATGTCCATGGGAAAGTGGACCATGAGGGACTCTAATAGGATGAAGCACACAGACGGGCTCAGTCCCAGAAGCCTGCACGGACACGACATGCCAGTTAAAACAGGCTGAAATGTCATTGTGTGAGAATGAACTCCTCCAGAGGTTTAGGAGTGTAAAGTTCCTCCCCAGAGGCAACAAAAACAGTTTCCCTGAAGGCTGAGAAACAGCAGGGTTACTTTGAGATTAAAATACCAAACATGTTGAAATTGTTGAGCTGAATATAATGTTTCAAGGTTTATTAATTGTTTGTTCAGATATTGCTTCTTTTTTAATGCATGCACATTTAGATTATCAGCAGGAATTATGCATATTTAAATGTACTTTAAGTATGGTGTTCAAACTTCACACTCAAAATTTGAATAAATTGTCATAAGTAGTCGTGTATTTACAGGTTAGCTAACTGGATTTCAGTAGCTAACATTAGTAGTTAGTCTGAGTAGCTCAAGTTAGCTGTTGATCTGTGTAACTAATGTTATCAGTTGGTCTGTGTAGCTAACATTAGCAGTTGGTCTGTGTAGCTACTGTTAGCAGTTAGTCTCTGTAGCTAACATTAAGGGTTGGTCTGTGTAGCTAATGTTTGCATTTAGTCTGTGTAGCTAACATCAGTGGTTGTCTGTGTAGCTAATGTTAGCAGCTATTCTGTGTTGCTAATATTTGCGGTTAGTCTGTGTACCTAAAGTTAGCTGTTGGTCTGTGTAGCAAATGTTAGCAGTTGGTCTGTGTAGCTAACGTTAGCAGTTAGTCGTGTAGCTAACATTAATGGTTGGTCTGTGTAGCTAATGTTAGCAGTTTTAGTGCTCTGTTGCTAATGTTCCACGGGTTGGGTCTGTGTAGCTAAAGTTAGTTGCTGGATTGATCTGTGTAGCTAACGTTAGCAATTGGTCCTGTAGCTAACATCTAGTGGTTGGTCTGTGTAGCTAATGTTAGCAGTTAGTCTCTGTTGCTAATGTTCACGGTTGGTCTGTGTAGCTAAAGTTAGCTGCTGATCTGTGTAGCTAATGTTAGCAATTGGTCTCTATAGCTAACATCTGCAGTTGGTCTGTGTAGTTAACATAATCACTGCCTGGATTACAGTCCAGATGAACCAGCATTTCAAGCGTATCTAGTTTCCGTATTGTGATATTTTTCCAAGTGAAACAGGTTAGACAGAGGATATGACATTGGATGAAATTTGATTTGAATAATGAAAATTGAACGTGTCATAACCTGATGCACCGTGCTGTTCCTAGCTAGCTAACTAATGAATCTTGACTCTGTGAAACTAAAAGTTGAAGACTGACTGACAGGTGGTTCAAGCCTACCTACACAAGTACAAGCACACATCATATTATGTGTTACAGGAAGAAAACATGTTTGGATTTTGATATAAAAATATTAAGAAATTATTTTTGTTTGTTCGTTTTTTGCATATATTCTTAAATAGATGCACAATGTGACTGGTGTGATGTTTGGACTTTGACACTGGGATGGATTCGAATTGAGTCCTGCAAATGGTTAGGTTTGGAAAACAAAGCAGTTTTGCTAGGTAAGAAGATCATGGTTCCAGTCAAAAGTTAATAAAGTCAACATGCTGTGTCTATTCTGAATTGAACCAGACCTTACGCCTTGAATAGGTGCCAGTGATCTCTGCAAAATCTGACATTTTAGAGGAGTTCAGTGAATATTTTACAAATGCAGCTTTACAGATTATGATAATTACCAACAGTTCCTTATTTTATTCATTAAAAAAAATGCGGAAAAAAACACTTAAATTTTCTTTTTATGGCCAGATTTTGCATGCCTTTTAGTCTGTATTGGCCTAAAAAACATCGAGTATAATTGATGAAAGGAGGTGATGACTCAGAACAATGTATCTGTCTGACTTTTTTTTTTTTTTTTCCAGCTTGTGTTTCTTGCAAAACGGACTTACTGTTGTGCATTAGTTGCACATAAAAGTAATCTCTAGGACACAGAATGCATGTAAATACTTGCAGGGCCACACCACATGGCATACAGATCAGCTTCTTCTCATGATTACAGCAGACTGCAGCATGTTTCAAAAAGGCAGAATCAGTGTCTGAATTTTCAGAACCACAAACTTGATTAAATACTTGCAGAAGAGTCATGCAGCTGGATATAACTCTACACAGCAATAAAACGAAGCTGAAAACAAAGAAAATTATGGTATTTATTGTGCTGGATGACCCTTTATGTGGCTCTGAAGCCTCATACTGTACTGCCAAACTGACATTTTATCTCCAAATTGGCAGCTCCACATCTGTACAAGCAGATCTTCCTTTTAAAACACTTGCAAAAGGCTGCAGCAGTGAGTTTTTCCTGCTCATATACGATGTGCAAAGAGCAGAGTGCATGTCATCTCACAACACAATGCCAGAAAACATGCAAGTGGCACCAGATTTGCTTATTGCATTGTATTGCTATACAATACAATAATAGTATCAGTGTTGCAGTGATGGTGATTTTGGAGGAAGACTCGTCATAAAAACCTTCAGTTAAAGGAACTAGAATTTAACTCCACTTTCCGGCCCATTGCAACCTGTCATGCCCACATGTAGAGAGTCTAAACCAAGTCATTTCTTGTCTGTAATTACACACAAAACATCTCATGACTTCTCATGACGTCAGTCTTTTAGTTTGGTACTTTTAGTTAGTTGCGTGCAAAAGATTAAGGAACATTACACCATTATCAAAGTATGCCTCAACCAGAGCTTATTTTACCTCCATCTGAAAGCTGCAGTCCTTATTTGGAAAAGTGAGCACTGCAATAACAAGCTAATCTAATTGTCTGATGATACACTATAAGGAATCTAAGGTATTTATACAGTTCAAACAGTCAGCTTCTCAACCGTAAGGCTGGGTTGCACCAACAAGGAGTCATCTTTTAAACCAGATTAAATCATAGTTTAACTTTAAATTATGTTGCACCAAAAACTATTCAGTTTAGTCTTTACTCGAAGATGAAATGCAATTCTGCTGCTCAATTCTTTGAACGCCACTTTGATCTTTGATTATTACCTTTGAATAGGAGGTAACAATAGCTGCCTTTTTAAAAATGGATTTAGCTAACTTTTTAGCTAGCTAACGAACATTTTGTCAACTTTTTTTAGCTAGCTAACAACCAAACTGCATTTTATGATGTGTCTCTTTTTTCTTTCATTTCAGTTGATAATTTGTAAAAGTTTGCAAACTTTTTAGCTAGCAAACAATTTTAGGTTGTTTTTTCTTTCAACTTTTTAGCTAGCTAGCAAACAAACAATATAAAGTTAACTTTTAGCAAGCTAAAAAGCAAGTAAATTTATTTGCTAGCTAGCAAAACCTATGACTTTTTTTATTTTTAGCTAGCTAGAAACCATGTAAGATTTTGTTAAACCTGTTAGCTAGCTCGCAAAATATAACTTTTCATTTAACCTTTTAGCTAGCAAGCAAACATTGTAACAATTTGTTACATTTTAAGTCAGCAAACAAAATCTCTTTTATGCTTACTAGGTCCCAACAGAAAAATAACACAGACTCAACCTAGCTAGCTTGCAAACAAGTTAACCTTTTAGCTAGCAAGCAAACAATGTAACATTTTGTTAACTTTCTAGCTAGGAAACAAAATCTTCTTTATGCTTACTACGTTCCAGCAGCACTCAGTTTTATTTTTTATTTATTTATGTATTTTAATTTGTGTAAGCAAGAATCTCCATACAAATTAAACTAATTTTACATGGATAAACTTCTCTGCTTAATTTTAAATCTGAATTTATTCATTTCAAACTCTGATTAGAACTAATCTTATGTTTAATTCATCCTTGTTCATGCAACCCAGTCTAAAACAAGTTGAAAAAGCATGGTAAGCCTCTGAGTCTCAATTGCCTCTTTAAGAGATGTGAGACATTCAATTCACACAACAAGTGACCCCAACTGCCAATTAAACCAGTGGGTTCAACCATTAACACCCCCAGCTGCAGTTCTACCCTCTTGGGACAGAACCAACAGGCTGTGTGGCATCAGTTGACACTTCAAACGGAGGCTGTGACAGCTGCTCCCCAGTCAGACCTTAATCCGTGTTTGAATAAGCCGAGAGCTGAGAGTAAATTAAAGTTGACTGACGGGGGGCTCCGTGAGCGATTCTTTGAGTTCAGATGACATCAGCTGGATTCTTAGAGCATCAAGATCTGACATAGGCTGGTTTCTTGGCTGCAGTCCAGAATAAATGTTGTCACAGTGTGAAGAATTCAGGCAGTGTGAAGAAATGTGAGATGTAACAGGTATAAATTATCAGCAGCTAGAGCAATGTGTGTATATTTAACTTTATTTCCTTTGCACTGCAGTTTATTGCTGGTCCCGTCTCTCCACCTTCACATTCTGCCTGCTAGCTATCTTGATCATTTGTCCTCTTTGTAGCTGATGTAACTGACAGGCACAAATAATTTTGCTCAAGCCACTCCAGCAATTTAATACAGTATTGCATTTTAATGTAGTTATGGGATGCACAAGAGACAGATTAAAAAAGGAAAGTCAAAATTGAAAGCAGCAGAGGCTAAGTATGATTTTCAGTCTTTAAGTGGGTCAGACTCCAGGGCTATATACAGGCAATATATCATGTTAAATGTGCTACCAAGGGAAAAAGAAAGAAAAAAAAAAAAAACAAAAAAAAAAAAAAACGCACTGTGGGTGAAATCACAGCAGTAGCACCCAAGCAATACAGCTTTGTGTTTCTGGCAGAAAGCCCGAAAGGCTAACTTCCCCCATATGCTACAGTCCAAACATCCAACACCTATTCCTCAGGAATGGCCACCATGTTGGTACAGAGTTGCTCCTCTTAAGCTTTTTTTTTTTTTTTTATTTTTTTTTGGCTAACTAGAAAACTTTAAACGTTTTAGCTAAGTAGCAAACAATGTGACATTTTGTTAAACTAGCAAACAAAAAGTATAATATTTCTTAACTTTTTGGCCAGCAGACAAAGTATAACATGCTTTTTCTTAAACTTTTTAGCTAGCTAGCAAAAAGTATAACATGGTTTTTCCTAGCAAACTTTTTAAAAAACTTTTTTAGCTAGCTAGCACTGCTGGGAGTTGGCAGTGACAGGGACAATACATGGGGGCAATTGGAATTAGCAACGACTAAATTGGGGAGAATAAATAAATAAATAAATAAATAAATAATACAGCCTAAACCCCGGGCAAAGAAAGAAAGCTCTAGTCCTACGTAATTAGTTTAAGGATATTCTTGTTTCTTATGCGTGGTGCCAGCAGCTGCCATGATTTCATTTTGTCAAGAATTTTGGAAATTAACAGACTGTAACAAACAAAAAGTTAAAGTTTAAAAAACTGGAAACAATCATGTAGTATTTATTGTGCAGAAAGGAAAACAAGAAATTGCATAGAAAAAAATTTATGCGGAAAACCACAAATTGATGTTTTTACTCGTTGGTTTTTGTACAAATTAAACAAACATGTTAATCAGTGAGATTTAGAGGGGGTGGAACGCAGATTTCGTTACCTTTGAACAGAGAAAAGCTAGCCGTTTCCCTCTGTTTCCTCTCTCCATGCTATGCTAAGCTACACAGCTATTTTCTGCAGTAACATATTTATCACACGTGAGAGTGGTATCAATCTTCTCATCTAACATTATGCAAACTTGCAAAAAAAAACTAATGACTAGTGAATTGACTGAAAATTGAATTGAAATTGCTTTTTGTTTTCCTCATGCTGTTTTCCATCTTTGCTGTTGTTGCTATGGCTGCAAGAGCTCACCACTAACTGGAAAAAGCTGATTTCTGGCAAACAGGAAGGACTCCAATTAATGATACGTAATTGTAAATTGGCCCAATATGCTGTTTTTGAAGAATACTGTGCACTGACTCTTCCTCACGAGTGGGTAATTTCCTGCTGACATAAAAGTCTCTCTTAGACGTTGTCCCACTGTCTCTGTCTCTGCTCATCTTTAATGGTCAGCTGAACACTTGATTACCACCCATCAAGTGTTACTGGTGTGTGAGGGTGGGCGATTGGCTGTGCCCCCTGACCTCTGGCAGAGACTCTGAGCCGCCCCGTCTCATCCCGGTCACAAGGCTCTCTTGTTACTTACCACGACACCGTTGCCCTCTCTCCCAAACCGAGCACACAGTCGCCATGCTCTTTCATCGGAGCGGACCATTTTCCCACCCACAGCCGCTATCATAAATGCCATCCGCAGCCCATCCTCCCCGCCACAGATGGGCCAATTGTTTCCCTCGCTGTGACTCTGGAAGCCAAGACACCACTCGCCTCTAAATCCACACAAAATTCCACGCCAGCTGATCAGAAATTGTGAAGCATGATGTCAAGTAGATAACCCAGGACAGAAATGCGTGATCGGCATGCAAGAGTGGGATGTGATGGGAGAAACAGAGTGATTATTGCTTCAGCAGACGTATGCTGCATGTATGAAACCAGCAATTCTCCTGTCCAGCCGAGACTGAATGAATATGATGATAATGAGCATGAAGACAAATTTTACAGCTGACCCTTCCTCTCATCCTCCTACAAGCCCCCACCTCCCCTTTTCTGCGCTCCATATTAATTGAGCAAGCTTGGTACCAAGCGGAACTTTGGTCAACTTTCCTTTTTCGTGTACTTAGATATTCTACTTGTTAGACTCAACTGTGTTGAAAAAAAAGACCTTTAAGATGGTTAAAAGATGTTCCTGGGGGACCTGTAAAAGTGACATATATATAGTCACATCTTAAGTTAGTTAATGTTAGTCAAACCCAAGCTAACTAGCTAGCTAATTTACATCAATCATTAGCTACCTGGTTACATCTGATAACGAATGTTATAGTACATATGCTACATTAAAATGGAACTCGTTATTACAACACGGAAGTCGTGAACACAACCTTTTGGAGCTAACATGACGTTCAAATGAACTCAACTCATAAACACGGTAAACACGACCTCATTTGAACAGACCAACATAGACCGATCTTATATTACCTAATGTGAGTAAAATGTAGCTAGCTCATGCTTTGTTAACATGAGCAGTCAGATATAACTAGCTAGCTAACAACTGATGTAGATTATCTAGATAGCTAGCATTTTGCTAGATTTAACTAGTTAGCTAACGATTGATGTAGATGAACAACATATAGTCACATCTTCATTGAGCTGATGTCTACAAATTGCTAGGTAATTAGATAGCAAACAACAGATGCACATTAGCTGCCTATTTAGCTAGTACTTTGACAACACTGGCTATCAAATGTGACCAACTGACTAATGACTGAGGTAGATTAACTCACTAACTAGCTAGCTAACTAGTGTTTTGCTAACATTAGTGATCATATATAACTAGCTAACTAACAATGGAAGTAGATTAACGAAATAGGCCCGTCATCACATCTTAAGTTAGCTGAAGTTAGTAAATAGCAATTGATGTAGATTAGCGGTGGTTGGCAAGTGTTTTGTTAACATGACTATATGTTGCATTTACAGCTCCACTGGCAACTTATCCTAACCATCTTCAATATTTGGTTTTCTTTTCAATACCAAAGAGCCAAGCATTTAGCATATTTAAGCTCCTGCAATATTTTTTCCGCAGGATTTTTCCATTCTACTCTGCCCCTGATTGGTTTACCCTGCTATTCTTACACCCTCATGCCTAAACCTGCCCAACCCTAACAACCCAAACAAAGACAATGAGTACTAGTGCATCAAAGTCAGAGTAGGCGAGGTCATGACTTCACCATCCTGGGAAAAGAAATTTTGCATACAGAAAAACTGAAAGAGAAAGTTGACCAATGTTCTGCCGGGTACCAAGCCTGTTCAAATGTTATTGGATCACAGAGTGAAAAGGGTGGGACTTAGGATGGGTCAATTAGGACCTCAATCAATCACAATTATACGGAATACATAGAACTAATACATATGTACCCTGGATCCCCTGATAAAACATATCCTTAAAACGAAGTTAGTAATAAAATACTTGTTGTTATAGTTCAAATCTACTGAAAAATAATTAACTGACAAAACTCTAAACGTCCTATTTCTCCCCCTTTTTTCCCCTTTTTGTCAGGGCAAAAGAATGAGGAAGCCAATGCAGGTGTTTGGAAATTCTCACCCAATAAAAACAGTCTAACGACAAGAACCCTGATGTGTCATATCCTGAACTGCACATGCAGCAGCATATATGTAAAAAGCATCCATTTAAGAGTCAACTGTAGGGTAGTCTCATTCACCACACTTATCTGTGTTTTACAGCTTTCCAAATTTTAGCTTCAACTACGGTTTATGTCTGAGTTTAAAGGTTATCCAAACAAGAGGGCTACTTGTGGCACATGGAAAATAACAAAACTATCTGCCACTTAAACCTGGAACATTTACGTTAAATATTCCTGTGGGAAAACATATGATAAGGATGGTTTTTATGGAGCAAAGGTCATACTGTAAACCCCTGAGAGTAGAGTCTATATAGCAAGAATCCCCCCTGATGAAGACTCCATACTGCACAATTTATGAAGCCACTGAAAGGCTGGACATGGGGCCTCTGGAGCATTTCCTGTCTTAAGGGTTTATACTGGGGGAAAGGCTTTTGAACTGTGTATATTATATGTATTTCTAATGCTTTTCTTAAAGGGATAGTTCAGATTTTATATAAAGCTGTTATTGCTCTGTCTCACTCAACCAGACTCCTTTGGCATTAACACTCATTTTACCTCACAGAACACGGGAGTTGCTTGTTTTCCACCTCACTAAAGTCACATAATAACACAAACAAACAGAAAAACAGGACCTTTGCCAACAGGAAACTGCCATTATATTAGTCAAACATCACTCTCTCCAAAGCACCCAAATCCCATTTGCAAAATCAGTAATTTTACCTTGCAGAACACAGGAGTTGTTAATTTACCACTGCTTCTATCTGTTTGTTTGTGTTATTGTGGGACTTTGGTGAACCCAAGTTAACCTTCTAAAACACCAAAGTCACACAATAACACAAACAAACTGACCAATCGAGACAGTAGTATAAGAAAATGTAAAATGACCGTTTTTACCAGTGGAACGTGGCAGCTTTGCAGAGAGCGGTATTTGGCTTATATAATGGTGGTTTCCCATCAGAAAAGGTTTAGTTTGCCATCAGACAGCCTTTTCTGATTGGAAATCACTGTAATATAAGCCAAATATTGCTCTCTGCAAAGCCACCAGACCGTCTTGGCAAAATTTGTAATTTTACCTGACAAAACACCTGAGGTTTTGGTCTACCATTGCCTTGATCTGTTATTCTGTGAATGTGGTGAATCCAAACTAACCTTTTGAAACACAAAAGTCAGACAATAATAGGCAACCTAACCAATCAAGGTAGCGATAAAGATGCCACTCCAGTGTTCTTTGAGGTAAAAATTTTTTCCAATGGAGTTTGCTTGAGTGAGACAGATTGGAATTTGGCTTCAAAATTAGTGGTTTCCCTTTGGAAAAGGCTGTCTGATTGCAGTAAAAACATTCTAAATATAGCGTACACTTAACTGATATTGATTTTTTGTCCACAGCAGTTCCTTGCTGAGCTTCCTATACCAGTACTCCTGCTGCTTCTCAAAACTGGGGGCCAATTCACCGCCATGTGCTGTGGGTAATACACTGGCTTTGGATAAATATGTCATATAACCTCACTTCAAAAAATCTGAACTATCCCTTTAAGTGCTTCATGTGTTTGATGCAGCCAGAATGGACTTGGGTGCACATAATCAGAATATTTTGTTATATATTAGAGTAATTTTTCAATTTAGTTTGGTATTCACAATAACCTTGTAACAAAGAAAAGGCTACAACTGTTTTCAAAGAACCTGTAACGTTGCTGTTGCTGACCATTGCTGACTCATCACACAAAAATGGTGCTTTTGCAGATGGAGTTCTGCACTGTGCAGCTGACAAGACAATCACATGAAGGTGGCATGCAGCCTGGGACAGTGACGTGAACTCACGTGTTGCGTCATGCGTTCGTGCTAAAACAACCTCCTCCGGACACGTGCAGTGGACACAAAGTGACACCATAACAGTAGCAACAGTGACTGCAATGACCACACCGCTGGTTTTGCATGTTTTAACACATTAGTTGCAGATTGTGAGACTTAACAATATCAGCAACCATTTCCCACCTTCCAGGCAGCTCTGGGTTCAGTGCATCCATTCATGTCAGTATATTTTGGAAATTCAACTTGCAGAGACTTGAAACATGCCTGAGTCAGAGCATATATCACAGTAGTCATCATGTCTACTTTTATTTCTGCCCGTCGACTTATTGTTGTGTGCCATTCAAATCACTCTGCACCTACAAATGCAACAAAAATGTAACTTTGGCAGCAATAAAAGCAAACATGTTCACTGTGATGGATGACTTTAAGGGGAACTCTTGGTGGGGAGCACTACTACAAGAGAAGATTTATAAAGGCTTATGTGGTTCAAGAGCTGAATAAATTCTGATAAATGATGATTTGGGTTCCAGACTACATTCACTGCTATGAGCATAACGCACCTCAGTCTAATAGTGTTTTTACGCCAGAATTACCCCGTGACTTATTGTGAGCAGTTTCAATCAGAAACTATTTCTTTCAACAGTATCACTGCGCAGAAGGAAGCGTGCTTCTGCTCATGGACGTTTTTGTCTTGTTGCATCTTTTACGTTATTTTCAGCTTGTTCCGTCTTATTATGTTGTTTTTGGCTTGTTACGTCTTGTTATGTCTTGCTAGGCCTCACCATGCCATTTTTGGCATGTTACATCTTTTAATGCCAACTTTATCTTATGTCTTTTACATCATTTTTGTTTAGTTACGTCTTTTACGTCTTTTTTGGCTTGTTACATCTTGTTACATAATTTTTGTCTTGTTACGTTGTTTTCACCTTGTTAGGTCTTTTACGTTGTTGTATTGTTACATCTTTTAAGTCGTTTTCGTCTTATTATACAGTATCTTGTACATGTTTTTGTCTTGTTGTATCATTTTTGTGTTGTTACATTTTTGAAGGCATTTTTGTCCTGTTACCGCTTTTACATCATTTTAGTTTTGTTTAACATTATTTTCATCTTGTTACGGCTTGTACACATTTTTGTTTGATGCCGCTTTCATCTTGTTACATCATTTTTGTCTTATTTTGTTTCGCATTTTTACCTTGTTACGTCTTTTACGTCGTTTTCATTTTGTTGTCTTTTACGTAATTTTCCTGGTTCGTTAGGTCTTTTTCATCGTTTTCATCTTGTTACATCTTTCATGTCGTTTTTATCTTGTTACGTCATCTTATGTAGTTTTTGTCCGTCATTTTTGTCTTGTTACGTCTAATTATGTCCTTTTCATCGTGTGTCTTTTGTGTCATTTTCGTCTTGTTACATCTTGCAATGTCTTTTATGTCGTTCTCATCTTTTCACGTCTTGTCTGCCATTTTCACTTGTTATGTCTCTTATATAATTTACGTCATTATTCTTGCTACATCTTTTGTGTTGTTTTCATTTTGTTTGGAATTTTCATCTTGTTACGTCTTTTGGTTCCATTGTTGTCTGAAAAAATAATCAATAAACTAAAATAACAAGCCTGATTTAAAAATGTATGGAATATAAACTTCAGATATTTGTTTTAAAATATAGGGAGTACAATTAAAGTACAGATACCTTAAAACTAGTACAGCAACAAAGTATTTGTACTTTGTTACTTTCCATCTCTGCATTTAAAATACTATAACAGCTGTAATGTAAAGTACTTGCAATTGCATTTAAAATGGCTAAAACATGCAAAATCAATCATTATATGGGCAAATATACCCAAAACAGCAAAAAGTACTTGGACACGTGTGTTACCAAAACAAACACCGCACAAATACACACAGACTAACGCTTAAACATCGACAACAAGTGACGTGACATCGGGTTCAAAATGTATCTCCACACAGGATACATTCTAACCCACCGGGGTTACCTTTCCAGTTACTAACTGACACGCACGCAGCATGCCCGGACTCCTGCGCTCTTTCAGGCAGGAGGTGACACTCCACCGGGAGACGCCCGTTTTCCAGAGACGCCCAGCAGCTGTCCTGCAGCACCTGGCAGAAGCTGCGACAGGGCAGGTGCGAGGGCGCGGCGGGGGAAGGGCACCTGGGCGCCAGCAGGAGGCAGAGGAACCACTCTGCGCTGTGGTGACACCCCTCCCTCGCAAGCCACGCCCACTCCTGTAGGACCGCCCCCACCTCCTCCACAGATGTGTGGTTGAAAAAGTTGGGCAGCGTGAAAAATTTGGGTCGCTTGCCAGAACAAATGGGCCAATCAGAAGGCGCGGGAAGACAAGGTGGGTCAGAACCATTGATGCGACTATCAGGGGGGGTTAGCATGGAATCCAAAACACCCTCAGCAGTCTTATTGATTTCAGAAACATCATCTATAATCCCGGTTTCACCTTTCAAGACATCTGACCCTGACACATTCCCTACCCCAACACCAGACCCCTCCTCCACCCTCTCCCCTCTGAACCCGTTTGTATTACCCGTTGTGTTAGGGTTAGCGCTCTCCACCTTCTCTGTCAGGCCTCCGTTAGTAGTCCTGGCGGTCGGGGTTGCGTCCCACGCCTCGACAAACTTACGGATTCCTGTGGCCACGTTGATGATTTCTTCCCCAACCCCGGATAAGTCGTCATCCTCCACCTCCTCCTTCTTCTTTGTGGCGTTGGCTGTCGTGGCTGTCCCTGTTGTCATGGTGGCACCTGTGATCCCTGTGGGCGTGGTGGCGCCTGTGGTCCCTGCGGTCCCTGTTGTCACGTTGGTACCTGTGGCACCTGTGGTCCCTGTGGGCGTGGTGGCACCTGTGGTTCCCATCTCAGTTGGGGCCTCTGTGGCTGGTTCCTTATTTAAGACCCAAAACCAGGCCTCCAGGTTCCCGACACAGAGAACCAGGAGCAGCAACCACAACCGGATCATCAACATGCTGCCGGCTCCAGCAACAGTCCTCCGAGTGTGTCAGCCTGCACTCCACACAGTGCTCTCACTGTTTCCCCCGAATGCCACCTGTTAGCCAGCCGGTCAACAGTTAAATCCAAGCTGTTCAAGGGCCACTGAGCATCCACTGAGTGAAAACAGAGACATAAAAACTCTCCTCACACTCAGAGACCCTCCCTCTGGATCTCACAGTGCATGGCTGCTGCAGGGGGGAGACCCCGGTGTGGAGGCAGGCCTGCTACACCGCTGATGGAAGTCATTGGTTACTCAGAGTTGCCCCAACACACACCAAAACTCCTCCTCTGTGTGAGTTGATGAGTGGGTCCCCTAAGACCTTTTCTTCAGCATGAAGAAAAAGCATGCAAGCGTGTGTGTTACCACAATGACACACCCGTCTCTGCACAGAAATAACCTCAGTAAAATATGTAGTTTTTAAATATATACAGGCCATAATAAACAGGTTTAGTTCACATGGTGCTCAATGTCTAAATTCCAAGTGGTCATGCATATCGAAATGGTCAAGAACATCAAGTTCAGAGAAGCAAAAAGCTGAACTGAAGCCTGCTCGGCCATCAACAAGTATTAAAGAAACAGTAAGAAGTTAACTGTGGGTTTTTATTGAAGAAAGGCAGCAGTGATGCACAAGTATGGAGGCTCATTTTTGCCAATATGATGATGAAAAAAAAAGAAGCTGTGAGTCATTAAATGAGGTTTTTTTTTTTAAATGAGTTAGTATCTCAAAATAATAATTAGGGTAAGGTTAGGGCAAAGGTATTCTGTGGTTTTCTGTGGCGGTAATACTATTTTTCGACTGCTCTGTTTCATACGACCATTGTCAGCTGACTTCTCGCTCTTCTTAACCGGCCACTAGGGGGCGCAAGTGATCAACAACTGCTTCAGTTGAGGTCACGTTAATGTTGGTGGAACTTCACAAATCTCAGCCTGTTGCATCTGGCAGTTGTGGTGACATTGCAGTAGGTGCTTCACCTAAAAAAACTGATTCATGCAATACATGAATTAATAAAAAGTTATCAACCAAACATGTACTTTTGCCCACCATGTTTTTGCATACACAACTTTAACAGACAACAATTCTGCAACTCGTGTATCAAAATTTTCATCACCTTTCCCAGCTGTTGTTCCGACTTGACGGAACTATGAATTTTCCCGGTCAGGAACTTGTTTGTCACATTCTTCCGACCTATTTTAAGTAGTGCAGTTTGTGACAATCCTAAAATTTCTGAAGTTTGAAATACATCTCAGAGAACAGTCCTCTACTTTTATTTCCTCATTTTCCAAACACCACTGCTTTTCAGCAGCTCTTCTTTCAACTCCAAAATGACTAACATGCAAGAAATGTGGCTTTTGTCTTAATGGTTTCATTCTGGAATGAAACCACAAGGAACAATTTAAGAATCAGAAAGCTGAAAACCCAAAAGCCAGAAAACAGAACTTATGGTTCTCTTACCTGGGGGTCAGGAACCCAAAAGGGGTCGTCACACGAAATGACAGTGTGGGATTATATACTCTTAGAAATAAAGGTGCTAAATAGAACTTATAAGGGTTCTACAGCTTGTACCCATTGCAGAATCATTTTTGGTTGTTTGTAGAACCTTTTGTACAGGTTCAACCAGAGAGTTCAACCTAGAACCCATAACAAAGAGTTATAGCTAAAACCATCTGTGAGGGGTTTCATACGGAACCCTCTATGAGAGGTTCTACAGAGAACCCTTCTATGGTTTATTGCTTCCAACCAGAACTTTCTCTGGGGGTTGTATCCAGAACCTTTTTACCTTCTCAGGGGGAAAGAGCGTACAACAAGAACCCACTGACAGGGTTCTACCGAAAACCTTTATATATTCCAAAGGTTTCATCTAGGATTCATACAGGGGGTTCTATTGAGAACCTTTTAATATTCCAAGGGTTTCATCCAGAACCCACCCAGGGCGTTTTACCAAGAACCTGTTTATATTCCAAAGGTTTTATCTAGAGTCCACACAGGCAGTTTTACTGAGAACACTTTTCTATTCTATATAGTACAAAGAACCCTTATGGAACTCTTTCTTCCAGTTAGGGTTCTTTGGATGTAAAAAGATTTTAATATTATACTTAGTCTTACAAAGAACCCTTGGAAAGCCCTTTCTTCGAAAAAGGGTCCTACACAAGAAAATGGTTCTGGGCAGAACCTCAGCCCTTGAGGAAGAACCCTTTTGGAACCCTTATTTTTAACAGTGTTTGGACTTCTCTCTCATCTTTGCTTATAGCTTGTGAAATATTGAACAGTTTTACATCTTCAGGCAACTAAAATGTACCTGAGACAGTGAACAAGTGCACGTGGCTTTGAGGAAAGAGAGATTCTGAAATAACAGACAGAGCGGCTGACAGGTCAGGACAACACTGAGGGAACCTGCTGCAGAACAAGTGCAATTTATCACCTCGAAGAGCGGAAAAACCAAAACAGCGACAAATTATGTTATGTGCGATGTAACTTTCTGGTAGTTTGTAATGTATACATTGTGATTTATAGCAGTTGGAGTGTGAGGGATGACTGATAGGCAGCAGCTGAGACAGCGAGGGAGCCGGGGAGGAGGGCGTATCTGATTGGATCGATGTCTTAAGCTCTGCTCCCGGGGGACCGACTCCATTGCCTCATCGGAGAAAATCCTCGGAAAATGTACCACTTCCAGGTTCTCACAGATGGATCCCCCCACCGGCATACCCCTCTCGTCCCAGGCCGCCGCCGCCTCCTCCTCCACATGGCCCTGTGTGCCCCCATCATCCAGCTACCCGTCTCATCTGCCAAGCTAGGACATCCAGCTGTTACACATTCCATCCCTCAGACCTCCCACACCCACGCCGCATGACATTTGGAGGTTTGGAAACTGCTGCATTTTGATAATTTGTGCATTCATACAACGCGGCTACTGCTGTCAGCATATGTGCTAAATGCATCCTGTCAGAGTGAAAATAAGAGCTTATTCTTCAGATCGGAAGATTTGGGGAGTGTGTGAAAGCCAGCTGTCATAGAAGAAGTGTTTTGGCTCTGAGGTCTACAAAGAAGAGGAATGATGTTAGTCAGTGCATCAGTTGTTCCTCAAAGCCTCTTAAAAAGTTTAACGACTCAAGAATCACTTGATCAAACTGTTTAGATGGATGTTTTACAGTTAAAGGAGAATCTGTCATATATTTCCTGTAATAAATCATAAAATGTGTTGTCATAGATGAATGCTTAGTTGAAATACTCGCTCCTTTCGCAACAGTGTTACTGCTGCAGTGTCCTCCTTTCAAACTTGTGTTATTGTTTGTCCATTTCAGGTTTATTAGACTCCAAATTAATGCAGAATTTTTGCAGAATGAGTTTATGAGTTGTAGGAAAATATTAATAATCTTTTAGAAGGAGCAGATGTTTGTAACTGTTAAATTATCACCCAATTATTAGCCTGACCTCGGCCTGTATCTCAGCTTTATTTCTTTCATTGTTGCGAAGAAAACTAAATGACAATGTTGTTTTTAAAGTTTAGATTATTTAAGATATTAAAGAAAATCTCACAGGATAAGAGCGCAGTGAACATTCATTCATTCACTCATTTAATACAAACTTCCTGTAGTTATTGTGTTCATTATTTGTGTTAAATTGCAGAGCTCAGCAGTTGTTCTGTACTGTTATTGTTATGCACTGAATAAAATATGAAATATCCATAAAATATGTCTTTTAGTCAGGGGTTGTCAGGTTACTCAATAATAGAAAAAGGGTCACTTCAGGAAAAAGGTTGGGAACATGAAGAACAGTGTGTTCCTGCAGCAACAAACACAATAACTTTTGGATGCATGAGGGCAAAATCTGGGACAAAACCACACAAAACCCTGTTGAAAATTATCTTAACTGATCTGCTCTACTGAAAAAAAATGTGGATACAATCAGACAAAAACAGGCAAAATCTGAAGACGGTAGCCTTCCATATATTCTGACAGCCAGGAGATGTATTTTCATAAACAGAGCATGAAAATTAAAACTGTACAAAAGAAAGTAGTTTTTCGTGCTGACAAATAATCAAACAAAAGCTCATGTCTCAGTCTTGAAGTAATTACCAAAAGCAATTACAGAGACTGTGTTTGGGGAAAAACTAGACTTCCTGTTTGGTTTGTTTTCTTTCTCTCTTTTCGTCTACGCTGATTGTGCCATGAGATTTCTTTCTTTCCCTCTTCGCTGCAGAGGAATAAAAACATGTACATCTGAAACTGGTTAGTTCATAAATTTCCTTAGTAAAATGTCTCATCATCTGAGGAAGACAAAATGTATTTTACCACCTAAAAAAAGACAACAACATCCATTTACGTGTACGCCATATTTAGAATATTTTCACCACTTTATTTTGCTGTCAGACATCATTTTTTGATGCTGTTTGTATATCTGTTACAGTAGTTTGTGTTTGTGTCAATGTGCAACTTCGGTGAATCCAAACTAACCTTTTAAAGCACCAAAGTGGCACAATGACACAAACGAAATTAAGCAATCAAGGGCCAACCAGCAACTTCTGTTTTCTGCAAGGTAAAATCTGTGTTTTTGCCAATAGAGTTTGGTGGCTTTAAAGAAACTGATATTTGTCTTATATAAAAGGCTGTGTGATATATGAAATTTGGTGTAGAAATAGTGATATTAATTTTTTTCTAAGTGGCTAAAATTACTGCTGACCCTGTCCACAGCAGTACATTGCTTAAAGGAGCTCAAGGAAGCTCAGGCAGGCTGCAGGAATGCTTCAGGAGCACAAGGCAAGCTCAACATTATCTGCCTGCCAGACTCCATTGACATTTGCTCCTTCTGAAAGATTGTTAATGATTTCTGATGACTCATAAATAGACACTGACTCATTCAGCGAACATTCGGCAATAATTTGAACTCTAATAGAGTAATAACCTCACTGAATATTTCAGTTTAACATGTGTCCTTAATCTCTGTGTTCTCACTTTGGATAAGTACCTCATACAACCCCACTTCAAATAATCCAAACTATCCCACTGAGACAAAACACACAGATCTTCCCGGATGGCGTGCTCATGTTCACTCGTCAATATATCACCATTAATGCCCTGCAGACTCTCCCACATACATGTTAACCCCCCCACCCCCACCCCACCCTGTGTTCCCTCCACTTTTCATCACTATCAGCTGACAGCTGCTCTGACCTGCACAGGGCCACGAGTGGGGCAAGTAAACACACCACCGCATTATGCCTCAGTGAGTTAGTGGATGTCAGCTTGTGACGGCACCTGGTGCTTTCCATGCACACTCACACATACATACATACATACATATGCATGCAGCTATACACAACACAGAACATTCCAGCACTACAGCTGCACGTTAAAGCTCCGGTGGGAATGTGATGTCTACTTAAAGAAAATATGTCCTCCTTAACCAGCCAGATATCATCAGTTTGTGACTTTTACTGTCTTCTACTGTGATTCCTTAAATTTCCCACAACGCCTTTCAGCGGCCCCCATGAATGTGCATCATCTGAACATGCTGAATTTATTTTGGGAGGAAGCCCTCAGGTTGTTTTCTGCTACTTTTTAAAAATGATTATTTCCTGAAATCCTCTACCTAGATATGCTGGCAGGCAGATTTTGTTATCGCTGGACAGAGCGAGGCAAGCTGTTTCCCTCCGTTTCCAGCCTTTGTGCTAAGCTAAGCGAAGCGGCTGCTGGCTTTAGCTTCATATTTAGCCTGCAGACACAAGAGTGGTATCAATCTTCCTATCTAATCTTGGCTACAACTTATCATCATTTGTCATATATTATTACATTTATTATTATTTAAAATCTGCAGCAATTAATGTTTCAATTTCTGGCATTTTTGCTGCAATTTATAATAAAATTGCCATGATATGTCCTCCTTTTAAATTTCTTTTCCAACTCTTTTTGTTTGCTCTTTTCAAGTTAATTAGAGTTCAAATGAAGGCCGAATGCTCGCATGAATGACTCAGTGTCTGTTTATGAGTCGTAAGAAATCATGAATAATCTTTTAGAAGGAGCAGATATTTATAACCATTAAATTGAACAAAATGTTAATGGAGTTTGGTAGGCAGACAGCAGGCAGTCACTGAACTCCAAAGAGTGTGTTTTCAGAGCAGTGGGCTTTTTGGCGGGGGGCACAACTCTGTTCATCTCTTATATTAAATATGATTTCAACTTATTTGGACAGCGGTACTGATTTTTGGACCCCCAAATGCTACATATTGCAAGCTTAAGAAGTAGGAGAATATTCTCAACACATGGTGAAGCATCACCAATTTGGAGATACATGGTTTTAACTGGACAGAAAGGGTATGAAAAATTATAATCTGAAAAGTAACTAGTAACTAAAGCGCTCAGACAAAAGTAGTGGAGTACAAGTTTAAAGTTGCTTTCTACCACTGGTTTTAACGATGAATGAGAATGTGTTACTGAATAGGACTGTGGTATATTTGTGTACAAGGGAGAGAAAAAAAGAGGTAAAAAGAAAGAGGGAGTGTAGAAGTTGCAGCTGTACTAAATTACCAGCAGTGGAGGGTCTACATCTCCCAAACCTCAAATAGTCACCATGGCAACCAGATTCCTCCAGAGCTGTGAGACTGTCAGGGGACTTTTGAGCCTGTGTGTTTGTGTTTGTGTGTGTTTGTGTTTGTGTGTGTTTGTGTGTATCACTTTTTTTTTTTCACATCACCCAGCCTTAACTTCTTCCTTTTCACTCTGTGTTCCAACAATGAAGAAGTTTGGTACCTGGTGGAACCTCAGACAACTTTCTCCTTTTCCTGTTTCCTGTCCTTAGATATGCTATGTGCAATTTTTGAAGCTGGTTATATAACATGTGTAGGAAAAAGTTACAATGTGCCACATTTCCACATTAAAATGTCTAAAAACACTAAACATATGTAATATTTTGTTGAGCTGTGTATTTGCATGACCCCTAATTTATTAAAGATAACAGTGTGTTTCCAAACTACTTCAAGTGGATGACAAGTGGCAGAATTTGCGTATTGTGTTTAAGTCAGCAAAATGTTGTCTCATGAGCCAGCTGATCTGCATCATTTGTTGGCTAGTTAGTTAAATCTGAAAACTAATGTTACCAAACAAACCCCTACATAAAACATATTCAATTAACTTTGTTTTATGTGTTTTATGTTTAACTTTGTTATAGTCACATGTGACTATATGTCTTTTTTACTGTTCCCCAGCAACAGCTTTTAACCATCTTCAGAATGTGTTTTTCTCTGTAACACTGACAGGCTCAGCACATTGGCATATCTAAGTGCAGGAAACAGGAAAGTTGACTGAGGTTCCGCTGGGTACCAAGCTTGCTCAACTGCAGCACAGAGCAGGAGGAGGTGGAACTTAAGAAGGACTTATTCATTAAAATGTCCATATTTGGGATTCTGTCTCTGTTTGACACCGTGAGGAGGAGGAGGAGGAGGAGGTACAGAGTTCATACCTGTCACCAGGATATAATCAGACAGTGATTGGTTGCATTTCCATCTTTACAACTGCTGCAAACAGACAGTAACAACACAGACCACCAACTTAAAGGTGAACATACTTTTAGAGCCATTTATCAACTCTTTCTTTTTCTCTTTGCCTCATTTAACCTCCTTATCTACAGTGTCTTACCTGATAAATACATAGATCCAGATAACGGGAGAAAGTGTGTATGTGTGTGTGTATGTGTGTCCCTGCTAAGGTTTCTCAGGCCTGACAGCTTCATCATCTCATGTTTAATTGCTGTATCATGTTTCTGTCTCACCGAGCTTGTTTTCCCAGAGGGACACCCCACAGTTCTCACACGTATGATCTTTAACCATAAAACACACACAGGCTCTGCAGTTGATCTCAGCAGGAAGGTGGCAGCCGTGAGAGACTGAGTCCCATGTTTTCTGGTGTTATTTATTGAAAGCCTTGAAATAATGAGGCTGTTGGATCTCATGAGGCCCAAAACATATTTTGTCAGGGCCTGTACGTCACAGCATTAGTAAGTTAAGGAAAATATTTGACTTCTACAACAACATGAAATCGTCTGAGAAGCGTGGAATTTGGAAGGAAGAGTCCTGACAGAAGGACAAAACTAAACAGCTTAAAGATGTAAACATGACTGTGACACTATGTGAGCGAATTGTGCAAATATTAGTGCAAAAGAAGAACTCTGGCAGCTATGATTCATGAATGTGGGTGCAGCTGCAGAATGATATAATAATCCATCCATCTGCTGCAGTACTTCTTTCAAGCCACCAGATGGCAGCAGCACAGAGGCTGCAGGAGTCACCGTCAGAGACTGTTGATCACTGCTATAAATCAATTATTACATTTTATTCTTAAGTAAGTAAATAATCTACTGCATCAACTGTTTTAATTTGAAACAGCACTTACAGGAAGTTTTTTTTAATATTCCTTTTTTTTTTTTTTTTTTGGCAAAAACTTTGATTATGGAATCAAAAACTATTTTCCTGTCATTAACTCTTTGACTTCTTCTACCAGAAACACTTTCTGTGCATTATAAAGGGGCTTTGCATATGGAGGAGTGAAACCAATTAACCAGTTAACTGACTCAATAATTAAATATGCCATTAAATGCACCACAAATTATATTGAAAATTAAATAATGAAATATAATCCATTTTATTTACTGACTTGTTCATTTTTATTATTTTTTTATTTCTGTAATATTTTCTTTTTTCATTTTCTTACTTATCCCTGTACTTTTTCTCTTTTTTCCCCTAAAACTCAAAGTTTCAAGTTCATCTAAAGAATAAAAGTAAATTATCTCAATAAAAGATTAGTTGTTGGTAAAATGTTTTCAGAACTTTTAGTTTTAGTTGGTGTCAAAATTCAAAAAGTTTGAGTTTTCCCAACTTTTGTTGTTTTTACAGTGTATTTATGGGTAAGAAGCTTTAAATCAGAATCAGAAATAGTTTATTGATGCTGGGGAAAAACTGGTCATGTTACAGCTGCTCTCATTCAAGAATAAAAAATACAGAGAAATTTTAAGAATATAAAACAGAAAATGTGAACTTAGTAAAAATGTATACATTCTACTACAATACACTGTAAGAAATTTCACTGTAAAATTACAGTAAATTATTGGTTAATAATTGCATTACTTTCACAGCAATTCGCTGTAAATATTTTCACAACAATTTACCGTAATTAATTCACAGTACTTTACTGTAATTATTCCACAGTAATTTACAATAAAACAACAACACTTTACCGTAAATTCATGGTTGCCATGCCCAAGGAATTACAGTGATATAGCAGTAATTAGCTGTGGACTTACTGTAAACTAATGTGAAATAAATACAGTAAATTGCTGTGAAAATATTTACGTTGAATTACTGTAAAAGTAATGCAATTATTAACTAATAATTTACTGTAAATTTACAATTTAATAAACAGCGTAATATATTGTAAAATCCATTTGTTAATTGTAATTTTACTGCACCCTCTCACTTTATGCTCAAAAAAGAAAACAGAACAAAATGATGATTTGTTTTCACTTTTTAATCAAGCTTACGATAAGTGCAAAGTGCAATATTACATTTAACAGGAACATTCATAGGCAGTTTCCTGGGCAAACATGCTGCCAACATATCCAGAACAAATCGTAAGCAAAAGTATAAAATGTGCAACAGCAAAAATGTGCAACACTAAAAATGTAAACAGTAAAACCCCTCACAGGAAATATAGATTTTTTTGGCTCTTACATAAAATCAAAATGGCTGCAAATGGAATCGAGGGGTCATGACAAAAGGGACACCCTTTACAAACAGCTTTAAAAATTAACGATTTAAAATGTGCAACAGCAAAACTGTACAACAGTACAACCACTACAATTCAGGCATGTTTTAAAGGGATAGTTCAACATTTTGGCAAACTGGCCCATTGCCATAACCCCTATAGTCGTAGTAGTAGGTCCGTTACCTTTAATTGTCGGTACAAGCTATTTTTAGATAAGCGGAGCAGAGACGTGAGCTGCTCAGAGCTACACTACGGAGGCTAATGGGATTTCTTGGTTTCCCTCATCAAACTCATTAAATACACAATCCAACAACAAGCTATGAGATAATAACGGAACATTACGAGACGGAGTTGTTCTCACAGCTCTGCTCCACTGATCTAAAAATAGCTTGTACCGACAATTAAAGGTAACAAACCTACTACTATGACTGTAGGGATTATGGCAATGGGCCAATTTGCCAAAATGGAATCCACAGGTCAAAAAAGGGACACTCACAAGTTGTTAAAAAAGAAAAAAAAAAACATTCTACCTTCTACAACCTTCTACATTGCCTGCCACTCGAAATCTACCAGTTTGCGCATTAGAGTGCGTATATGTGCGTTGATCCCTCCACGCTTCCTCTTTGTCTTCGAGCCAGTTTCTGGATTGATACCCAGGAAGCATCTGTAAATCAACAATAAAGTATTAATATCAGGTGATCTTTTATGTTAAACTAGAAAAAATTGCATTTCCTAGCGAAAATGCAGTGGGAATGCTCATTGCTGAAAAGACAAACGCTGCTGAAAATGCATATATCTCACATATAATGCCTGAAAGATTTTAGTAATAGCAGTAGTAGTATTAGTGGTAGTAGTAATAGTAGTAGTAGTAGCTGAAAATGCATAAATCTCACATAAAATGCCTAAGAGTAATAGTAGTAATAGAAGTTATCATAATAGTTGTAATAGCAATGGTAGTAGTAGTAAAAGTAATAGTAAACGAGGCTAAATTACCTTCTCTTGTTCTCCGGGCGGGTGGCATCAAGTCCATGCACCAACTGTTAATAATATTTGAAAAAATCCGCGGCAGGTCCCACAATTCAGTGCGGTTCATGTAATTTGCTGTGTTTTTGCGTGGAGAGTCTTAATACAGTATTTTGCGGTGAAATAACACAATAAAATGCTGTGAAATCCCAGTAATAATTAAAACAACAAATAATACAGTAGTTTACTGTGATGGCACTGTTTTTAGAGTAAACTTCTAAATTACAGTGTCATACTGTGAACATTAAAGTTAAATCCTGTAAAGTGATAATAATGCAATTTAGTGTGAAATTTTACAGTTGACTATTGTGAAATCCTGGTAATTATTTACAGTGTATATAAAGGTATGTGCCATATTCTACAATATATACCTGCAATATATAAATATAAAAACAGTAATAAATGAAAAGTATGAGACAAAATAGAAATAATGAATATGAAATGTAATAATTATGTACAAAACTGCATCATGCTACATGGTGTAAATAACAATGCTGTATGTATCACACAGGTGAATTATTTCATAGAATTATTGTAATGACAATGGTGTCACAGCTGAGTATAAATAGATAATAAATAATGAGGTTATGGAGTTTAAATTCCAAAACAATAAATAAAGATGAAATGCTGCCACCTGCTGTCTAAAGTCTGCAGTGCTACAGAGATAAACTAATAAACCAATGTAAGAGTTTGTCTGCAGCAAATCTGTACTAACGTTTGTGTAAATAAGATTTAAATCTCACAGAAATCTGTCCAGTCTGGCAGTAAATCACTGACAGTCCTCACTGATTTCTATCTGTGCCTGCTGTGCTCCCCAGTTATCAAATAACTGAAATTCTTCAAAGCGAAGAGGCAAAAAAAAAAAAAGAAGAGCTCCCCGTGGGGCATGTTGGCAGAGGCTCGGCAGAAATCAACACCCATGACACCCCACCCTCCCTGCTCCGATCCATACACCCTGCGGTATGTCGAAGTGGGTTTTCTGGCACAGACAGAGGCAGGGCATTTGCAGACAAGAGGGTGTGAGACGGTTCGGTTATTGAGCATCAATGCACGATTCATCAAGCAACACAGGAGCTTGAGGACAAGACAGTTGACTCCTTGTCTGGAGAATCCTGATCGCTGAATGAGGACGTTTGTTGTAGAAAGCAGACATGAAGAATCATGGGAGGTGAGGATGGTGGCGTCTTTTCAGTGCGAGAAAGCCAAAATAAATGAGAAGTTTTGTTCCAGATGAGACGAGATAAACGCTGCTGAAGTGACTGACAGCAGAGAATTAAAAGTAATTATGAGCTCTTGAAGTGATTAGAGGATCATTTAGTCCCACATGGTTAAAATTTAAAAGGATCCTCCATCTTTGCTCAGCTATGGAAGCCCATTTCGGTCCATTCCATTTCATTTTCAGTGAAAGAAAAAAATATATCCCCACGGTAAATCAAGATTATGAGATTAAAACTTGAAATTATGAGATAAAAAAGTCACAATGAGATAAAGACTCAAAATTATGAGATAAAAAAGTCAACATTATGAGATACAAAGTCAAAATTTTGTGATAAGACTTATAAAAAAGTCTAAATCTAGTAAAATTAAATAGGATAAAATCATAATATAGGTAAAAGTCAACATTATGAGATAAAAAGTCTAATTTATGATAAAAGTCAAAATTATGAACTAGAAAGTCTAAATTATACGGTAAAAATGTAGAATTTTGAGATAAAAAGTACAAATTATGGGATAAAAACATCATAATTATGAGGTACAAAGTCAAAATTATGATAAAAAAGTCAAAAATGGGATAAAAAGTCCTAATTAGGAGATAAAAAGTTATAATTATGAGACAAAAAGTATAAATTATTAAATAAACACATCATAATTATGAGATAACAAGTCAAAACTATGAGATAAAAGTGATTTTTTCAATCTCATTTTTTTTTATACTTTTTTATCTAATAATTATGATTTACCATAGAGATATTTTTTTCTCTCACTGGCAGAAAAAGGCCTCCACACTCTCCTCTCACCTGTCAGATGTGCATTTTTGCGGCAAGAGCCTGAAGAAACGTGACATTCAAGTCAAGTGCAAAGGCCTCGTAACTTGAGGCCCTCAGCTTAAATTCCTGCAGACCAGATATTGTTCTCGGGGGCAAGTACAGCTCATAACCCTGCTAATGCTCACAGTGAGTCATAAAATGTCAAACCGCAACCTGTTTCACCCAGAACCACAGAGCAGCTACTGTATCGTCCCACACAAGAACTAACCGCTCAGATTTTCTCCAAAATATGATGTCAACACAACAATTAAAGCTGCTTCAGACTGGATTTTTACCAGACCTCGTTTGTCACTCTGTTGGTCACATCTCAAATCTGAATACATCTGTCTCTGTTACTTTCAGGGTCGGCCTTCAGTCCAAACTCCGACGTGTGTCCGCTGCAGGGAACAGGGCCTCAGCTTTGTGCTGAGGACAGAATCCTGCGGGGAATGTCTTTCTATTGTGCAAATGATGATGCCTGTCCATTGCTTTTTATGGCATCATCAACGTTGATGGCCTAATTTTCACAGATCTTTAGGCTGCAGAGGTAAAACAGAGACAACCACAGGCTGAAGGAACCTTTAGTAGTTCCTGGGACTATTTCATTCCATCTTGAATGCTTCCTGGGTGCATTTACACTCATGTTATTAGAGATCAGATCGCTCTCTGAACCACCCAAGACGCATGAAGTGACTGAGTGTAAAATCTCAGATTTCCACCATCCTACAATAGAACAGAGCTTCTCTTACCAACTAAAGAAAATTCCTGCCAGATTTGGACAAATAAAAATTTCATATGAACACTTCTCCAAAGGCAGGATGTCATGAACCAAAGCCTACAAGCTACATACTGTAAAAAAAAAAAACTACACCTTTCAGGCAGCAGTTGATGTTTCATAAGAGTGGAATGAACCAACAAGCTGAAAATTCACGAGGCGTGACAATAAAAACAAACACCTGCTGCCGCATCTGTCGAGACCCTCTGCAGATATGACTGCATAAATCTGACGTGACCTTGAAAACCGCTGATGCTTGACCTCCCACATTCCTCCATGTCATCCGCGAAATGAAAATAATGACGTGCACCATTTCACAAGTCGCTCCCTCGAGCACTTCACTGCTCTAGCAGCTAAATATTGTGTAGTGGCGTGTGTTAGTTGCACTGCAGAAAACCAGCTTTGGTTTTGTATCTACTTGCCGTCAGTAAAAAAAACACAGCTTGTGATACACAATGTTTGGCTCTCATCACCTTCCCTCATATCGCTGATGTGACCTGAACCTGTAACCATAAACCAGCTTCATGCACAAGTGGAATTCAGTCATTAATCTGCGCTGTAAAACTCTGACCAACAACAACAGAGCGAGGGCCGTCTCCTTTGCAGCTGTCACTTCTTCTCTGATTAACGGCGGCGTGAATCAGTCTCGAGAGGTTCGAGGCCTCCGCTCTTTGGCAGCGAGCCCGCCCCTCTGGATGATACGGGCACTGAGCGTGTTTTGGCCTCCCTGGTGGAGATGATTAAAAGCGTTTCCTCCTCTTGTCACTCACAAGACCGATGTTGCTGTTGGCTTAATGGAAAAGATGACAATGGATGACTCATGAGGGTCGCCTCTGGTTTGGGTTGTGGGCAGTTCAGCCTCACAGCCTGCAAACTTTTTAATGTTAGCTAGAAATTACCGAGCCAGTAAATAAAGCGGTTAATGTCTTGTCTGTTGTGAACAAAAAGCTTCTGTTTCTGCGGGTCGGGCGCAGTCACAAGTACCACGGCCTGTGCTTGTGCATTCAAGTGCAAGAAGGTACTTAAAGCCTTTTATATGGGAGTGGCTTCAGGCTGTGAGTGAGGTTGATCAGTTCTTTAGCCTGCACAAACCTGTACGTCACACAGAAGCTGGTAAACAGAGTTACATACACTTTACATCAGTTATTAATGGCTGTGAGAATAAAAACAGCTACTTTGTTTCTTACATTATAAGTAAGACACACGTATTCCCACGCATTGGTCTTGCCTCTGTTGTGTTCAATGAAAATATGAAATTACCAACACTGCTGTCCCTGGTCTTTTAGTGACAAACGGCTCAATTGCAATCTTCAATTTGTCTCAGTGGTCAAATGAAGGTCTTGTTGCTCCATACGATCTCCTGAGCTCAGGAAAAGATCTGCTTTTCTTTTGATTTGCTCCTCTTTCTCCTAAGGGGAGGTTTAGGAGGAACAGATGAGACTTGAGTGAGCTCAAAATAAGAAACTCATTCATTTCTCGTGAGACAAAGAAAAGACGATCGTGAGAAATAAAATTTTCCTCTGGGGGGGCTACAGCCATGTATGCCCAGGCCAGGTGACGCCCATAGTTTCAGCCTCAAAAATCTATACTATTTAATCTGAAATATCACATTCAACACTAAAGTTTATCAGTTTAAACATTAAACATCTTGTCTCTCTACTGTATTCAAATTAATACAAGTCAAAAAAAGATTTGCAAATCATTGCATTCTGTCTTTATTTATTTATTTTACCTGACTTTTTTTGGAATTGGGGTTGGTACAACACACCACCATTCTAATCATCCAGTACACTAAGATCAGAAAAGAAGACATGTGGAGCATTATAGCTGCAACAATTAATTAAATTAATTTATTAAATTAATTGCCACCTCTTTTGATGATCAACAGGTTTGAGTAATTTCCTAAGAAATAAGACTCCTGCACTTTGGAAACTTGAGACAACATTTTTCACCATTTTCTGACATTTTATAGACTATTAATCGATTAATCAACCATGTAAATAATTGTTATTTGCAGCCCTGTATAGTTCAGAATTTTCTTATCTTTACATTTTAAATCTCAGTTTACTTTACTGCTTATCAAAACAATAAAACATGTTTTATCGTCCTGAAACATACTCGGAAAAATCACTTCTGCACAGGAAGGAATTGGTTTTATGTTTTGTGATGGTCTTAATTTATTTTATTACAAATGTATTATTTTATACGCTGTTGAAACGTGCCGCCAGGCCTCACACAGGAGTCATTATAACCAAGAAAACAGAATCAAACTTGCATTATTTAAGGTTATAAGAGACACAAATCTCGTGTTCTAACCAGAGGCCAGATTTTGCAGCCTACATTTTGAAAAAAAAAAGCTAAAATGAACCCTTATCTTCACTGTCATTTGTGGTTAACTAGCTGATTAGATCTTAAAGAGCCGGGCAGGTGCGAGAAGCAAACCACAGCTCCCATTATCACCATTTTCACCACCTCAAAGCCACCAGGCTCTGCAGCTGAGAAAACAAAGCATTCCCCAGTAACACCGAGCTCCTTCTGACCGGCCGCTCCAGACAGCAGATCAGATACGCTGCACAGAAAGATGGAAGATGGAAAGCAAAACATCCTCTCACCCCTCAGCATGAGATCACACCTACACCTCGGCACTTCCGCTGTCAGCGGTAGAAAACACCCGCGGCTGCTTTTACGGGGCTTTTAAAGTGGTCTATAGGGAAGGCATCATTACTGACGTTCTGTTGTAAAGGGCTTTGATGTTTCATTTGTTACTGTCTGCAGGTCTAATCAGTCTGAAGGGGCCTGGCTGCTGAGTTCTGAGACGCACGCAGGATAAAAGCTGTAATTACAGATAAAAATGGGAGTTAACCGCACTGAAAAAATGTCCTCCAGGCTAAAATAAAGAGGAGTGCCAGGAGGTTGTTTTAAGAAGATTGTAGGAGCTGTTTATTCAACCTAAACATACATAATCTCTGCTGTGTACATATTTGGTTCTTTCAGGAATGACCAAATATGGACGATGAGCACCGACACACTGTACGGTTCACTTTACCAGAGCTGCAACGTTTAATCAATTATGAGTTGATTAATAAATTGAAGAAAAGGACAAACTTCCCTGATTCCAGCTTATTAAATGTGAATATTTTCTGGTCTCTTTTTAGAGCCGATTAGTAAATTAATCACCAACTATTCTGATAATCGTTTTGAGTCATGTTTTAATAAAATTCTCTCATTCACTGCCAGTCATTAACAATTATTAAGAGTTATTAACAGCTTGACATCACTGACAGTCCTTGACAGTTATTAACAGTTATAAACATCACTGACAGTCATTAACTGTCATTAACGGTCACTGACAGTCACTGACAGACATTGACAGTTATTAACAGTTATTAGCATCATTGAGTCTCTAGCTGTCATTAGCTGTCATTAATGGTCACTGACAGTCATTTACAGTCATTGACATTTATTAACTGTCATAAACCGTTATTGACATTCATTGACAGTCATTAACAGTTATTAACATCATAAAGAGTCATTAACAACTGTCATTAGCCTTCATTAACAGTCATGACATTCATTGACAGTCACTGACAGTTATTACGGTTATGAACAGCAAGTGAGAGTTATTGACCATTATTAATCCACACCCAAAACTAATGAACTGATTAATCAAGAAAATGATAAAACAAATTAATCAAAAATTGTTACAATAAAGACTTGAAAAATTTTTCAAATGACAGATTGTGACAGGATTAATTAAATTAGTTACAGCCCTAGTTTTCTGACATTTTTTACAGACCAGTCAATTAATCGATTAATCAAGAAAATAATCAACAATAATTATTTGATGGTCAGTGTAATTGTTTGCTGACGTCAGAAATGACTACATCTGCAATTAAGTGAAAAAGAAACGTGGAGTCGATACACAAGTTTGCACTGAAATCAATGTCCCCCTGTTGCAACACCGCCCGCCTGCTTCCTGTCAAAAAGCTCTTTGAAGCAGTCGTGGCGTCCAGTGTCCAGTCCCCATTCATTTCACCCACTCATCCTTCTCTAGACGAGCACTTTAAAACCTTTCATCTCAAACGGTGATGCACAAGAGGAGTCAATAATCAGAACTGAATCAGCACCCTTACAAAACGTTCACAACTACACTGAACATTACAACCTTCATGAGTTACTGCAGGACTTTTGCAGTCGACTGCATTAGTTTCAGCTGGGTGTACCTAATAAACTGGCACCTGAGTGAAAGTCAAGAAAACATGAGTCAAGACTAGTAAGACAATAAAGTTAAGATAAGTCAAGTATGAAATGGCAAAGTGCCATCATGCAAACTGTGACTGAATGGTTTTCTCTTTTCTGTCATGGTAAATTCAAAATCTTTGGGTTTTAGGCTAAATAAGAATCATGTAATAGACTTAACAATCACACTCGCATTATTTCCTGTGTGGCAGAGGATTTTTCTCCTCAGTGGTTGTTGAGAGCAAGTGCCGGTTTTCAGGAGCTGGATCAACTTTAAACCTTTAAATCAAGTGGATTAGACAGAAGCAAAACAGACAATTATTTACACAAAAACAAGTCGGATAATTACTTCAGTGTGTCAGTCAGTGTGGTGTCCTGGAATGCAATTTATGAAAACATCCATTGTGGTTTCTTCTCGTTTGAACTGCAATTAAGGTGTAAACCTGCGTGCTGCGGTGAAGTCATGATGAAGACTGAATGTTCGGGTTCGAATGGAAAACATGTCGGGCTTACGCAGCCTTTTCTGACAGGAAACTGCTGTTATATGAGCCAAATACTGCTCTCTTTTGCTCAATCAGACACCATTGGAGAAATCAACTAACAACTATTCTGATATTCAATGAAATGATTAATTGACTCATTGGTCAAAAACAAAATATAAAATAACTAACTATAATAATAACTTTTTGTGATTAATAACTTTTTCAGTTCATTATGAAACTGTGGCAGAACAAATTAGACTGTGGCGTCTCAGCAGATATGGGAAAGAACGGGAAGATGGCACTCTTGTTACTTCCATCAACTCCAGAAAACCGACGTTTGGTTCAGCCTCACACGTGAAGCTGACGTAACCAACGAACTGTTGACAAATAAATTCCTTGGCAACTAATTTCATCATCAGCAACAACGACTAATCGTATTGTGCGAGTTCAGTGAACCCAAACTAACCTTTTATTAAATCAATCAACCAAACTCCATCGGCAAAATCAGTAACTTTACCTCACAGAAGACAGGAGTTGCTGGTGTACCATGGCCCAAATAGTTCATTTTTGTGTGTTTTTGTGTGTCTTTTCTGAATTCAAACCAACCGTCGAAAATGCAGAAGTTACATGATAACATAAACAAACTAACAAATGGAGGCAGTGGTACACCAGCAACTGCTGTGTTTTGTGAGGTAAAATGACTGTTTTTTGCCAATAGAGTCTGGTTTCCTTGGAGATAGTGATATTTGCCTTTATAACTTCAGTTTCCCATCAGAAAAGGCTGTCTGACAGCAAAGTAAAGGGGCGAAAATATAAATATAAATAAAATATAAAATATAAATATAGCATACGCTTAGGCAACTAAAATACATTTTGCTGCTGACCCTGTCCATAGCAGTTCATTGTTTTGCTTCCTACACCAGTACTCCTGCTGCTTCTCCAAACTTGGGACATGTCGACCGCCATCTACTGCCGGTAATACACTGAGTATGGATAAGCAGCTCACTTCAAACAGTCCGTACTATCCCTTTAAACTTGGCCTGCAGCTATAATATAAATGTATACAAGTGGAACTGCCGCACTGACTATAATGTTCAAAATTTCCCCATGACGGCTGAATCAGCTGTGCATCCGGGAAAGAAACTGTACAAACATGAGAAATAATCAGTCTGACATTTCCTTCTGATGTAATTATCCCCACTATTATATTCTCTTTACATCCTGAATTTACACCACACAGTTTTGTGAGCAGCTACTAATTTTGCACGACTCACTGCACAGTTTTTATTAGCCCCATTTGTTGTCTGCTTTGGTAAAATACGGCATCATATATCAAGGAAACGGGGATGTTTGGCCACCCAGCCTGCTGCTTGTGTTCCAGCATACTCTCTGAAAGTTTACATGTTGTGTAAACACAGTAAATCTGAGAGGCGTTATATGTGGTAAGTGTAGGGAAAACAAAGACGATGTAAATTGTGATGGAGGAAAAATCAGACCTCAGATTCTCCGACACTGTTAGACAATAAATTATGAATTAATGATGCTCAGTGTTTGACAGGAATGACTTTATTTGGTGGATGCACTTTTCCACAACCGGATTCACCCTCTTATACTTCAGTTATTGGTCTCCAGCACAGTATCATGGTAGTTAGTTAAATGTAATCTATAGATTTGAGTACATGGACATGAACGAATAAGGACGCATGTAGTATAAAGTGTCACTGAGGAAAGGAAAAGTTAAAATAAGATCTCGTCTTTGTCCAGCCTCGACATAGATGAGCTCAAATTAAGATTAATAAAACACTAAGCGTGACAGAAATAATTGTATCACCAAAAGCAGATTTTAAGAAAGTGTGTTAAAAGTGGTTTTGAGCACCAGTTAAACAATGCACGTCTAAATTCTTGTGTGAAGTTTGTTAAAGCGTTTCTGCATATGTCTCTACATGAATGTGTGGGCATGTCTGAATGTCAGCATAATCTTTGTGTTTTCTTTGTAGAGTCTTTGCACATGTGTGTGTGTGTGTGTGTGTGTGTGTCTGCAGCCAGCAGAGGAGGGAAACCACAGCCAGGTAAAATTAGGCGATGAAAATGAAGTGTGTCTATTTATCTGGGAGGGACCGTCGAGCCCTGAAGAAGGGAAAATCTGAACAAACCGCAAATCACCACCCTCCGCACACACAGTAACACACACACACACAATCAGTATACTGTAATATATTGTATTACACTGGACCAGAGTCTCTGGTGAGGTCATCGTTATCATTTTTTGCAGGAAAAATCAATCAAATGATGACCAAAGACACAAAACAGCTACAACATGACACAATATGTCCACAACAAGCGTCAAAAAATCCAAAAAGAGACGTAAAAAGATGACAAAATAACAAAATCACTCACACACAAATCAACCGTATTGTCCACAAAGAGAAGCAAAACGACCACAAAGAGAAGCATGGTGGTCAGGAAATGGCAGCAAACAACCACAAAGAGTTGCAATTCTACTGCAAAAAGCATAAAACAACCACAAAGAGGTCCAAAGTGATCACAAAGAGTTGCAAAATGATCACAAAGACACAATAAAGGACCGCAAAGGGGTGCAAAATCATCACAAAACACTCAACGACCACAAAGACATGCAAAATGACCACAACAAGACACAAATGACCACAAAAAGATGCAAATCAACTGCAAAGAGACATAAAACATCCACAAACAAATGTTCTTTGCAAAACAACCACAAAAACACACAAAACAACCACAAAGACACACAAAATGACCAAGAACAGGTGCAAATGACCAAAATGACCAAAACAAGACATTACGACCAAGAAGACACTAAACACCACAAAAGATGCAAACAACTGCAAAGAGACATAACGACCACACCAGGTGCAAAACACAAAATGACGCACAAATGAGCAAACAGATGCAAATGACCACAATACACCAACAACCAAAAGAGACGCAAAATAAGCCATAAGAGGCAAAAATGACCACAGAGAGATGTAAAATAGCCACAAAGAGATGAAAATCAACACAAACAGCAAAAAATGACCAGAAATGCAAACAACCACAAGAGGTGTACTAATAAAAAAAAAGAGAAACACAATGACTACAAAAAAAGTTACACAAAAGATACAAACACAGACATGACAACAAAGAGACACAAAAAAAGGTTAAAGACATGCACATTGTTAACATTTGTTTTGCATCAATCAATCTGCCTCTGATGTAGGAGGGGTGGGGGGCCTTCTAATGTCTGTGCCCAGGGGCCCATTGTCGACTACAAAGAGACGCAAAATTACCACAAAGAGACACACATCCACCATAAAGAGATGCAAAACGTTGCAAAAGAGGCTATCATAACGTTATCATAAAACAATTATAATTCTTTAATCTGGCGGCCCTGCTCTGATGTTCTGTTCTTGCACATGTGTGTGCCCGGGGCCCCACTGTCTCATTATCCGTCCACGTACAAAACCGTGCCTAAAGCGAAGAAAAAGGGCATCAAGTACAATAAATGCAAAGTCATCAAATTTAAAAAACACCTGTGAGGTTATCACTATTTCAGAACAAGAAAAGCAGGTCAAAGCATGATGGGATTAATGCGGAGGCTCCTTCTGTTTTAAACCGACCCGACAAAGGCCGCAGACAGGAGAGTACAGTACGCCTCTGACTCTGGAGGGGACGTGATGAGCTATTCATAATTCCCAAAAGACAAGTCCAGACATTCACATCAACCACAACCTCATTCCGCCTGAAAAACCAGCTCTGAGATCATGTGTCAGCACACAGCCAGCTCATTATTCACACACATTCAGCAGAAATCCACAGGAATAATCATAATGTCAGAATTTAAATTTTAAATTGAAAGTATGCAGGTTTTCTGAAATAAGATTCGCTGAGGTCATCAAAAATGAGACGTTGCATAAATATAAACCAAAATGAGTGGTGGTTTATAGCATTTTAGAGCATTTTCACAATAGTTTTACAGCATTTTCTGCACTTTTCCTTTAATATTCCTGATGAAAATTTAAGTTTTGCAGCAACATTTTCTTTAAAACACACCACTGAACTAAATGAGGCGTTTGAAAACGCTCAGAAGTTGTAGGATGAATTAAAAATGCAGCATCCACTTACCACTGCGCTGTGATTTTATCTGTGTGACCAGCAGCAGCAGCAGGAGGATGCAGCTCTGCAGCTTCAGTATCGACCACCTGTCGCGCAGACGCATCCTTGAAGCGATTGTTTATGATTTTGGCAAAGAAAAAAAAAACAAATAAAATCCTTTCAGATGCTGTGAGGAGGAGCTCTCATCTCCGGCGGACACTTTCAGCAGCTGGTGGACAAAAAGAAATCACCGTGAGGACACTCTGAAGGACCTCTCGTCTACCTGCGCAGGCTGCGTGCACCTTGACGCGCAGCAATGAGCGAAACACGCGAGGGGGAGGGAGAAGCTGCAGGGAATCACGACTTCCTGCATGGGTTTTCCAAAGTAAAAGCTCTACTGATGAGCCCTCCAGCCCCACCCTTCCCCAAGTCGAAATTCAATGGGAGGCCATTTCCGCCAGTGAAAGAAAAAAAAAGAATACCCCTACGTCATAGTTATGAGATGAAAAAGTCACAATTATGTGATAAAAAAACATAATCTGAAATAAAAAGTAATAAGTAGTATTTTCAACTTTTTTAATCTCATAATTGACTTTTTATCCTGTAATTATGACATTTTATTTAATTATTTTGACTTTTTATCTTATAATTTCGACTTTTTATTTCGACTCTTATTTTATAATTATGACTTTTTATCTCATAATTGACTTTTTATCCCATAATTTTGACTTTTTTATGTCATAATTATGACAAATATCTCAAAATTTGACTCTTTATCTCATAATTATGACTTTTTAGCTCATAATTGACTTTTTATCCCATAATTTTGACTTTTTTGTTTTATAATTATGACATATATCTCATAATTTAGACTCTTTATTTCATAATTTAGACTTTTATCTCATAATTACGACTTTTTATCTCATAGTTTTGACTTTATCTCATAATTATCACTTTTAATCCCATAATTATGATTTTTTTAGCTCAGAATTTTAACTTTTTATCTCATAACTGCCTTTTTATCTCATAATCTCTACTTTTTATTTAATGATCATGACCTTTTAATTCATAATTATGACTTTTACTCCCATATTTTCTATTTTTAAAAATCTCATAATTATGATTTACCATGGAGATTTTTTTTTCTTTCACTGGCAGAAATGGGCTTCCATACATCATCGATTATCCCAGTGATAAAGAAAATGCATTTATCTTGAAAGCAGACACTTTTATTCCTGCAGGACTCCACCCGTTAACTCGCCAACTTCACAAATCTGCCACCAGTCAGGTTTCAGCCTCTGAGGCTTCACAGCTTCAGCTGACTTTATGAAGTTTCACAAACCTTCCCCTCAGGCTTCAAAAAGCTGTTAAACTTTATCTTACACTTCAATGTGTTCATGTGGAAAAGGTGCATTTCTCAAAAGTTAAGTGTCCCTCAGTACATTTTGTTAAACCTATAAATCCTGAGTTAAAACTTTAATCAAACCAGGAATCATCAGTTTATGAGGGCGTTTCATTATCGATTAATCTGACAATTATTTAACCATTATTCGCATAATCACAAAAAATCATGAAAAATGCTCATCACAGGTACTCAGAGCCCAAAGTGACATTTTCAAATTGCTTCAATCCAAAAATCAAACTCTTCTTTTATTGTAACAATGACAGAGAAAAGCAGCAGATCCTCACATTTAAGAAACCGCAACCAGTAAATGTTTGACATTTTGCTTCAGAAATGACTGAAACGATTGATTAATTATCAAAATATCAACATGCTAATGGTAAGGGTCATAAAAAATGTAAAGCGGTGACAAGGGAGAAAATCAGCATCATAGACTCGGGCTAATATAAGTTTTCCATGTGTTTGACTGTCTCTGTTCAGACATGTCCATCTGCAGTGTGGCACCTGTCTGTGGTCCGCGCTAAAAAAATGCATTCCATAAAGAGAGAAATGCTTCTCGTGATGACAGATGGTCCACCACCACCACCTGTACACACATAACACACACATGCATGTTATTAACCCACAAATCCACCTTTGACAGGAAGCTGCACAATCTCTCTACAAGAAATCAAGCCAAAGTTTGAGTTTTATTCATAAGGATTCCTCCATAAAAAGGCAAGAAGCTTCTATTTGTTTTTTTTTTTCACAGCTCAGCAGGCAGAAGGAAAGTGAGTGTCAGAGTAAAAGGGTTTGTCAGAACATGCCCTCCATACGACTGAATAGAAGAATCCCTCTGACACATCCCTCCCTGTGGTAGTCTGGATCCCCCGGCTCCTCATTTCACTGTTAATCCTGTGCGCACACGTGAAGATAAGCCCACTTTTTTCCGCCATCGGCCGTGTTCCCGGGGCATGTGTTGTTGTTCCGACCCCCCTCGCACACTTCAAATTTAAATTCCATCCATCTTCTCTCTCGCTCTCAGCTGTCAGAGCTCAGGAAGAGTCATCTAGAAGGTAGCACTTATGTTGTAGAAGAGTGCGACGCGCTGTCTGTCATTTTTTTTGTCTGAACAAACAATATGAGGGTTGTTGTCCTCACGCCCACCAGCAAGGAGAAGAATATTGGTCTTTGTGCCTCTTTTCCAAAAAGCTGCCAGATGAAATAAACTGTCCCACCTGGATGTCAGGAAGGTGAGTTACTGAAATGTCACAAACTTCTTGATCCATCATTAAGTTGTGAGATACAGTCTGCACCTTGGATCAGTCAACCTCAGAGGACAAGTAATGTCCAAAATAAGATGAGCTCAATTTAAGACCAATATGAGACTTAAACCGTTTATCATACTTCTTAAATTCTGCTCCTGAGAAACAGCCTTTGTCTCGTCTCAGCCCAAGACTTTCATCTCACTGCACTGATCTTCAGCAAAGATCTCCTGCTTTTCTTATGTCCTGCTCTTTTTCTCTCCTAAGGTGACGTTCAGGAGAAACGGATGAGAATTCAGTCAGCTCAAAATAAGAATCTGACTTATTCCTCAAGCTGTAAATACTCTCATAGATAAGAAGATAAGGTACGATATAATATGACAAGATAAAATACGATAATAAAATACATAGAGGTTCTCAAACAAATGGAATCAAATGTTAACATTGTTCGAGAAAGAGTCCAGTTTACATTTTGCATCATGCTGCACCTTAAAAATGATCTGCAGCTGCTTCATCAGTGACTTGATCAGATCCTCTGTTCTAACCAGCTACAACACAGAACACACAGGTGATTTCACAGCATGTCACAGTGCAAACTGATACTACTGTATCTGCCTGTGGGTGAGAAAAGACGTCCATGCTGTTATATGATAGTGTATTGAGTGACACTGTGACAATGGGCCGTGGAGACACCTGTCCTGTAGGTGTGGCGTCACATTTGTCCTGTTATAAACTCAGCTGGGACAATATTTGAACAACGAGTCGCTGTGTTTGTGTCTAAACCTGAAGCCACAATGTTCTTTCAATGCGCAGTAACAGTAAAGCAGCACAACCAGATATCAAATATGAGCTGTTAATGTGTCATTTCCTGCGGGTATAAGCACGATTTGATAGCGACTGCAAACAGTACTCATCATCAGCTTGCTACTGATCTGCCAGGGTTACTTAAGTATGGGTTTGCTGAGCCTGTTCAAACTGCTAACACAATCTTTACAGATGAACCAGAAACACAAAAGGTGAGTATGAAAAAATAAAACAGCAACAAACATGAAGGGGTGAGCTAAAGCAGGAGTTTAAGTGTGTAGAATTTGACACATCTAAGACGTAATGTAGCAGAAACAATGCTTTAGGGAAAAAAACACATCACATTAGTAAAGTATAGTTTCAGTTTACATTAGGCCACAAAAATGTCCTTTGGTCACCAAATGTGGGGGTTTGGAGCCGTGTCGAACCAGTGTTAAAATATTAGCATCTCCTGGACCTTGTTTTGTTTTTGAAAAAGTTTTTTTTTTTTGCAAATCAAACTTGTTTTATAAGGAAAAGACTTAAATCTGACTAGAACGCACCAGTAACAGTAACACATAAAAGAAAAGAGTAAGATGATATACATCTTTCAAATATAATTGCCCTCTCATTCCCTGTGTTTACCCTACAATTTCATATCAGTATGGCTGCCATCAAAATGGTCTATGACCTGTGTCTTAATGCTGGTGTGAATTAAACTGTTTAGCATCTTTTGTGAGAGGTGAGACAGACCTCACTAATTTTTTTTTAAAACAAAGATCAGTCTCTTACTTCAGCTATGAGATTATTTGGTTGGAAATGAAAAATAATAAGAAGCAAACAAAAACAAACTTTTTATTCCAGGCTTTTTTTTAATATATATATTTATTAGTATATGTAAACAATAACAATAATAATAATAATAATAACACAAGGCCAAAGTGGTTGAATATCCATCTTTACACATGTGCGTGCAGTGTGTCGTCCATGATGTAAACTAGTGTGTGAGGACCTCTGGTGGACAGATAAGAAATGAGCAGCAGCAGAGCAAGATGCAAAAAACAGCACGCACATCCTAAAACGATGAGTGCTGGGTGCTGGACGGGAGAGCAGATGCAAAAGTACAAAAACATACCAAAAGTCCGCACACCAGAAATTGCTCCTTTGAAGGTTTTTTAATGGCAAAAAAACATTTTAATGGTGATACCATTAAAAAACCTTCAAAGGAGCAATTTCTGGTGTGCGGACTTTTGGTATGTTTTTTGTACAGCAGCAGAGCAAGGACACTTTTTTATGAAACAAAACATGTTTCCAGGTGGAATAATGAGTAACAACATCTAAAACACAACACATTTCACAAGGATGTTTAAATAAAAAGGTTGTTCTCTTCCACTGACAAAACACTTCCTGCTGGTGCGTGATGTCAAGGCCAAAGATGTTGAACCTCTACAATATAATATATATCTTTCTTGAATTTTGCATGTCTAAAAATGTTCCTTCCACATTGCAAAACAAAAGTGTCTCTCACCCCAGAACTGACTGCTTCAATCATTAAGCCCCTGCAAGAGCAAACAACTCTGGAAAATGGCAGTGATGGTACAGGTAGGTTAAGTGCAGTATAGTTGGTTCAGGACTCCGTGTGGGATTTACTTGGATTTTCCTTCTGCAGTTTATATCACAAATACTTCATTAGTTTATTAAGAACTGTTCTTATATTTTAAAACGTTATGCAAGTGCCGTGGATAAATATAAAACAAAATGTGAAATACATGACCAAATAAATGATATGTGATAAATATTTCAATTATAACAACAATCTTCGCAATCTCAACCTTCGAGGGTGCGGGTCCTTTTCCATGGAGGAGGACATGTTGCACCGCCATGTTTCTTTGAGGAATGTTATGATTCCAAAAACTCAAGGTATGATAAAAAGTCCACAATGTGATATTTATTGCGATATTTAAAAAAAACACGCTCGAAAAAAAATCTTTTTTAAATAATAAATCTGATGTGTGCAGCATTTCGGTTCAATTTATTGCAGCTGTGTTATTTGACATGTTGCCATTGTTACATTTAAGTAAAAAAGCAACCAATGCAATGTACATTGGACATCTAGCCATGGCTAATTTGCTATCGATATTGCTATTGTTTTACTGCCCAGATACTGGGTTATTAGTTGGTTGCAATCTGGAATCACTCCGGCTCAACTCCATGTCCAAAAGACTGGCTCAGAAATAGGCTGAAATTGCACAGCGTATGGCCAATTTAAGAGCGAGAGAATCTCCGTCCTACAGAGAACACAGAGACACTGAGGAACTAGGCCAGGACCAGAACCCAAAGCCAGGATAAACAGGCTCAGCGAATCTGGCATTGAAGGTGTGAAGGTGGATCAGCATGTCAGAGGAGACTCTGTAGAAGGACAGAGCGCCGGCATGAAAGTCCACATACACCGCTACTCTGTTAGAGACAGAGGAGGAGGCAGAGTGGGAGGAGATGGAGATGGATGTCTCTCTGTTATTGTGACTGACAGAGTAATGATCATCATCATAGCAGATCAGTCTCCAAGACTGATCGTTCTCTCCAAACACACAGTCTTTGCTCTCTCCTTTCCTTCTGATTCCTCTGTAACTCACTGATATATAACTCCTCCCCTCCACTCCACCTCCCAGTAACAGCGACCAGTCAGACCATTTCTGCACAGCAGCTGAGGCCAGTAGTCAAATCTGTCTGGATGATCAGGATGTGCCTGATCCTCTTTCACATACATCACCTCCCTGTTGTCGTCGGACAGTTTGATGTCTCTGTGGACTGTGTTTGTGTCGAGCGTGAGTTCACAGGCATCTGATGGAGAGAATAAGAACACTTTACAATAACCATCAATAGCCTATATGTATCATATTTGATGCACACGTTTCTGAGACCTCAACATCAGTTTGAAAATTCTGTTGTATATAATCTGAGACATGTCTTCTGCCCTCTGGTGGATTATCGGTGCACTGCAGGCAGCAGCTGCCTTGTGACTGCAAATTCCAACAAGGCTTGCACGATTTTGGCAGTGAAATCTTTGCTAATTTTGGAAAACCTGCAGTAAGTGTCACCCTGCTTTGTTTTCATTAATCAAAATAAAAAGACACTTACGCTTCCTCAGACCTGGTCTCAACCATCGGACTCCACCAGGCTCCACCCTGAAAGGAGGATGGACAATTTTTGATGAAGCGGTTTCTCCCTGCTTTCAGTCTTTGTGCAAACTGAATCGATCCTCTATCAAACGTGTCTCTTCGTACCTGAGAGTGTCCAGTCTCCAGTGCGGATTCTGCAGTCCAGCTGACAGCAGTCTCACTCCTTCGTCTCCTGGATGATTGTAGCTCAGGTCCAGCTCTTTCAGATGGGTGGGGTTGGAGCTCAAAGCTGAGGCCAGAGAAACACAACCTCCCTCTGTAATCAGACAGTCCGACAGCCTGCAAACAGCACACACAGATACCATCTTGTTTGTTAAGGTACATTTGATAATTCTAGAATAAAAGCAAAAGCAAGATCCTCATGGAAAATAATTCTTTCTGCTGCAAAGGTTTAGTTAGATTTTCTGCCGCCCCCAAGAGTGACCAGATATGAAACCTGCTTGATATCTTTCGGTTGTCTGTGAGGCACCGGCAAGCTCTCGCCGAGCTCTGGATCGTGTCTTTCAACAGTTCACACACAGTAATCTTCACTCACAAGGGTGACCACTGATTCGCCTCTGATCTGAGGGCTTTTGTCAGCGAAAAATCTGCCAGCGGGACAAAAATCAGGCTGTAGAGAGAACCACAGGATTTTAAAAGTTCCTGTACTGTGAATTTTTGGACAAGATAACATGCTTTAGATGATTTCTGGCATCCCGAAAAACTAGAAAAAGTCAGTGGGACAGGGATGGCACAGATAAGGTTACAGCTTATGTTGCAACCGTTCATGAATAGCATTAACAGGGATGCTGTCCGACCACCTGCTCGGTCAATCCCTTTTTCTCTTCCTCGCTTTTCACATCAACTTCCACTTCAGTCTCTTTGCCTCTCTTGTGACGTCCCAACTGAGAATACAGGAGCCAGCTTTTTCTTATAGCTAACTAAAGACTCAGAGTTGGTGAAATGGTGCTGTAAAGTGTACAGTTTGAATCTACTCTAACTTTGAAGTTATTTTTAGTCTTCATTATGGTTGGTATTTGAATGGATTAACAAATTCTGACCTGAGTGTTTTCAGTTTGCAGTGTGGACTCTTCAGTCCAGTAGACAGCAGCTTCACTCCTGAATCCTGCAGGTCGTTGTTACTCAGGTCCAGCTCTCTCAGAGTAGCGGACTGTGAGCTGAGAACTGAGGACAGAGCTTCAAGACTTCTCTTTGAGAGGTTACAGCCACTGAGTCTGAAGAAGAAATCATGAACCAGACGACAAATGACATTAACATGTTGAGTCTGGACTTTTGGTGATATAATATACATCATCTCTTCCCAGAACATGTTAAAATCCTTGCTGTTATACTCTAAATATGTTGGAGACAATCATGTCTGAATTAGTAATAAAAAGACATACAATGATAAATGATGATGATAAATGATAAATGATAAGTCAATCTGATATTTTAGAATATTAAAATACTGAATTAAATGGATCTTAAAATTCAGAATTTAGAGAAGTCGCAAATTGTGACTTGATCTGACCTGAGAGTCTCCAGTGTACATTGTGGACTCTGCAAACCGGTGGACAGCTGCTTCACTCCTGAGTCCTGCAGGTTGTTGTTACTCAAGTCCAACTCTCTCAGACCAGAGGACTGGGAGCTGAGAACTGAGGACAGATCTTCCAGACTTTTCTCTGACAGGTTACAGCCACTCAGTCTGGAGAGGGAATAATGATGCTGGGTGAGGGAAAAATACTGATTTACCATCTTCTACCTATGACTGACTGGAACTTTCTTATTGTGTTGATTTTGGAGGCCTATATGGACAAAAGTGGCAGTGTTTTCACTATAATAACCACAAAATACAATGTCAAAAATAAAATTATCCAAAGACAAAGCTACCACCACTTCTTTTTAACTGGCTAACATTCTACTCACTGTAACTTTTTAAAAATTCCTAAATCAGTTTGATATATAAATAACTAGCACTTAGTCTGTTAGCTTGATGCTAATACATAATGTGAATACCTGTTATCACACAGGGTTTAACATTGCATTAACATTATCTTAACAAATTATGCATTTTACTACTCATGCTTATTATATAACGATGTGTTCCCATCATTGGTGGCATATATTTCCTATTGTCCGTGGAAATTAACTGGCCGCTGACTTCACATTGCTAACTTAATTAGTAATTGTATGCCAGTAGAGGGCAGCACATACTGTATGTAGGCTACACAAAATGAACAACCGCCAAGCAACAAATGCAGGCTAATTTTGGATTTGACAGATCGAGATGTAAACATATCATCTGAGCAGTATGTTTTACTTTGAAAATGATGTGACATGTACACAATTAATCAAGACTGAATCATGAAAAAACAGACAATCAGTAATCAATGTTGCATGGTATCAAAACATAAATTAAGTTCTCCATTTCAGCCAGTGTTCATATTTTCTGTTGTATAATATGTGAATGTAAACTAGAACAAACCCATTAGAAAATCCACTGAGCAATTTGAATTCCTAACATCAGAGTGGCTGTTTGGCTCTGACCTGAGACTTTCCAGTGTGCAATGTGGACTCTTCAGTCCAACTGACAACAGATTGACTCCCGAATCCTGCAGGTTGTTGTTACTCAGGTCCAGCTCTCTCAGACTGGGACGATTGGAGCTGAGAACTTCGCAAAGAGCTTTGCAGCTTCTCTCTGAGAGGTTACAGCCACTCAGCCTGAAGAGACAACAGTAAAGACAAAAAGTTATTTATTTACTGATGAACAAGGCCCACTCAAACATGTGCACAGCCGCATGTACACTGTATTAAACATGGCTTTTTCGAACAAATAGTCAAAAGTGAGTATATCTCTGACACTAAATCCCACTTACAGAGCTTTCTTGGAGGCTTTGACCACTGGCAGCAGCCTCAGAAGAGCCTCTTCTGAAGCAGAATATTTCGTCAGGTCAAACACATCCAGATCTTCTTCTGATGACAGCAGGATGAAGACCAGAGCTGACCACTGAGCAGGAGAGAGTTTATCTGTGGAGAGACCCCCTGAACTCAGGGACTGTTGGATCTCCTCTACCAAAGAATGATCATTCAGCTCATTTAGACAGTGGAACAGATTGATGCTCTTCTCTGTGGAGAGAGTCTCTTCGATCTTCTTCTTGATGTACTCGACCGTCGCTTCATTGGACTTTGAGCCGTTTCCTGTCTCCGTCAGCAGGCCTTGTAGGAGAGCCTGATTGGTCTGCAGTGAAAGTCCCAAGAGGAATCTGAGGAATAAGTCCAGGTGTCCATTTGAACTCTGTAAGGCCTTGTCCACAGCACTCTGGTACAAACGTGTTGATTCAGGATCGGATCTGAATAGTTCAGACCACCAGGATGTTGACTGTTCTTCTGACAGCAGATTGACGCCTGAGTTGATGAATGTCAGATGGACATGAAGAGCAGCCAGAAACTCCTGAACACTCAGATGGACAAAGCAGAACACCTTTTCTTGGTACAGCCCTCTCTCCTCTTTAAAGATCTGTGTGAACACTCCTGAGTACACTGAGGCTGCTGTGATATCGATGCCACACTCTTTCAGGTCTGATTCATAGAAGATCAGGTTGCCTTTCAGCAGCTCCTCAAAAGCCAGTTTCCCCAGAGACACAATCATCTTCCTGCTCTCTGGGTTCCACTGTGGATCTGTCTCAGCTCCTCCGTCATACTTGAGATTCTTCAGTTTGGTTTGCATGACCAGGTAGTGGGTGTACATCTCAGTCAGGGTCTTGGGCAGCTCTCCTCCCATTCTGGTCTTCAACAAATCCTCCAGAACTGTAACAGTCATCCAACAGAAGACGGGGATGTGGCACATGATGTGGAGGCTTCGTGATGTCTTGATGTGGGAGATGATTCTGCTGGCCTGCTCCTCATCTCTGAATCTCTTCCTGAAGTACTCCTCCTTCTGCTCATCGGTGAAACCTCTCACCTCTGTCACCATGTCGACACACTCAGGAGGGATCTGGTTGGCCGCTGCAGGCCGCGTGGTTATCCAGAGGCGAGCAGATGGAAGCAGATTCCCCTTGATGAGGTTTGTCAGCAGCACACCCACTGAGGCAGGCTCTTTAACATCAGTCAGGATCTCGTCGTTGTGGAAGTCCAGAGGAAGTCGACACTCATCCACACCGTCAAAGATGAACACAACCTGGAAGTCTTCAAACCTGCAGATTCCTGCTTCTTTGGTTTCAGCAAAGAAGTGATGAACAAGTTCCACCAAGCTGAACTTTTTCTCTTTCAGCACGTTCAGCTCTCTGAAAGTGAATGGAAATGTGAACAGTATGTCCCGGTTGGCTTTGTCTTCAGCCCAGTCCAGAGTGAACTTCTGTGTTAAGAAGGTTTTCCCAATGCCAGCCACTCCCTTTGTCATCACTGTTCTGATTCGTTCGTCTCCTCCAGGTAAGGGTTTAAAGATGTCTTCACATCTGATTGTTCTTTCTGGTCTCTCTAACTTCCTGGATGCTGTTTCAATCTGTCTGACCTCATGTTCATAATTGACCTCTCCAGTCCCTCCCTCCGTGATGTAGAGCTCTGTGTAGATCTGATTCAGAAGGGTCGGACTTCCTGCTTTTGCAACGCCCTCAAACACACACTGGAACTTCTTCTTCAGTTTAGATTTAAGTTTACGCTGACAAACTCCAGCAGCACTTCCTGAATAGATACACAGCAAAAGAAACAACAATTCAATCTCCCTAGAGAGTGGCTATATTAATATTTTCCTGCTGTTTCCTGTTGTTAAATATTTAAAGAAATTCTCTTACTGCTCTGCAGACAGTCAGCCAGCTCCTCTTGCTTCATTTTCCTCAGGAAGTGCAGCGCGATCTTCAGAAATGCCTCCCTGCTGCTCCTCCTCTGCTCTTCTTCCTCCTCACCATCCAACATCTCCTCTTCCTCCCCGTGACTCTGTAAGCATTCTGAGTTATCTGGGCTCAGAACCCTCTGGATTTTCTTCAGCTCGTCTTTCACAAAAGTGACAATATTCTCCTCGAGAAGCTGGATCAGAACATTATTTAAATGAAACAATCAAACTAAAATCACAATGACAATCTGGACTAAAAAAAGTGAAACACTTTTAATTTTTGAATGTAAAAATATGTTCAGATGCAGACCATAAATACTGATTCCGGGTTGTTTGATGTCGCAGGGCAGACTGACCACTGAGAATCTCTGTGCTCCGCTGGTCAACTCTGTTAGAAAATCATGAAGAATAAGCTTACATCATGTCTGTTTATGCAGAGACAAACACAAGATAAAAGTCCTTTGGGATAACATATTGATTACAACATTCAATCAGATTGTTTCCTCTATGATTTAAGTGTTGGCCATACTACTGATCCCACTGTGAATCAACACTTCAGTCTGTATTTCTACAGGCAAATCACACAACAGCTCACAGCACAACTCATCAGACCCATTTACATGTTTTTTGTGTGTTTTTGTGATATTCAAGCTGAACGCTGCCACTCTTTTTGCTACTCAGCGGGTGTAACTGCAGTGACTTCTGCATGTGCATACCCTTAGTACTTGAAATGGCACACAGAAGCCTGGTTGAAAGCATTTATAATTTAACTCCAGAGGATGGTACGGCAGCTTGAGTGGAAAGAGCGAAAACAAACTCCCCAAAAGACAGCACTATATTTGACGGTGCTGTGCACAGAAAAGCTAAACGTACTGTATGACTGTGGATACCTCACACCCACAACACCCCTAGGATCCCTCGGGCCAGCCGAAATACATTATCTCAAAGACTCAAAGTCTTTTTTCCCCACACTGGAGTTTGAGGTCAGCGGCTCCCTGTCTCACTGCCTGGCAGACTCCATTATTGCTCAGTTTATCCCTCCAACGACTTCTTAACATACACTTACTTATTTGGCGAACATTTGGTGTTGATTTTAACTATAATTAAGTGAAATGGGCATACAGTAACACAAGTTACAGACCAGAATCGAAGCTTAGCATGTTTCCTTAATTTCTGATTAAGGAAGGAATGATTTATTGCAGTAAATATATTATAGGTTTCTCCTTTAATGTTATTGACAACTTACCTCTTTGCAGCGGGTTGTTCTCCTTTAAAATTGACAAAGAGTTCATTTGATTTGTCGCTCTTGATGGACAGACAGCTGGGTTCAGTGTCATGGATCCTGTTGGACAGAAGATCAGGAAAATTCACTTTTTGTCTTCAGACACAGAAACCAGCAGTTATCAAGACAAGGATCAACACACCACAGTTTATTAAAACATGATGCTGAATCATTTCAGTCTGTGAATAATTGCTTCATTTTTTCCGTGAAATACTGGACCAAATTGGGGAGATTTAACTGTTACTGACATCGGCAGATAATATCTTAATGTTATTGACAGCTTACCTCTTTGTAGCAGAGGGTTGTTCTTTAAAATTAACAAAGAGATCATTTGATTTGTCACTCTTGAGGGACACACAGCTGGGTTCAGTTTCATGGATCCTGTAAGACAGACGGTCAGGGAAATTCACCTCAGACACAAAAGCTTCTGAAGAAACGAGCAGCTGTCAACAATGAGCGGTTCATTGTTCCATGACCAAACCAAGACCAAGACTTTGTATGATCTTTCTTTTGAAACCACAGTTAGATATGATCCCTTCAGGGCCAGTGTGTACAGGAGGAACAAATACAGCATCTAATAACCCGTTCAAGGCACATTTGGGCATGTCAGTGTTGTTTCAGAACAGACTTGAAAGATTGTGAACTTGTCCTTTAATACAAACTTTGCTTGATCCCTCATCATCGTTTTAGCAGAACATGGACATTATAAGAACAGCTGGTCAGACTGGATTTAGCATCAGCAGCAACATTATTTTCAGACTAACAGCAACTTACTTTGTGTCACATAAAGGTCCCGGTTTAAAATAAATGACAGCATCCTTTGACTGGTCACTCTTGATGGACACACAGCTTCCAGCTCCAAGTCCAGGTCCAGGTAGGAGAGTCTGCTGTGTGCTGCTGCTGTGGGCTTCAACACAACACAAACAGAGCTGTGAGTGTAAATTATGATGATGGACTGGTTTAAACAACGGTGTAGGTTTGCATATGGATGGTAAGGACATCTCCCTGCCAGAATTTGAGCAAACTTGTCCTCCCAGTGGCTACGTCTCCAAGACGACCAATTTAGGCATGCTATGCTAGCATTTGATTGACTGAAAGGGAATTTTTGAAATATCAACAGCCAGATAGAGAGAGATCAGTGACAGAATGAGGCTGAAAATAAACATATACATAAAAAAAAACAACTTCTTGGATGAATAACAACTCAAACAAGAAATCAGCAATAATTTAATGTTATTTTAATGTTTTTAACAGTTTACCTCTTGGCAAAAGAGAGTTGTTCTCCTTTAAAATTAACAAAGAGATCATTTGACTTGTCACTTTTGATGGACACACAGCTGGGCTCAGGTTCATGGATCCTGTGGAGAAATTCATCTTTTACTCTTCAGACACAGAAACTAGCAGCTTTCAACAAGAAAAGGATCAACACACCACAGTTCAACAAAACATGAAGCTGAATAATTTCAGTCTGTGAATAACTGATTCATTTTGATCAGTGTGCTGACAATAGTAATTTATCAGGGCAATCAATCCATACATCAGACCACCACATATGGGTAACATAAGATCCTATTGGGTAAACGTCCCTATTATGGCTGTTTGTTAAGTAAAATGCACTTTTTTATTGGAAGCCAACAAAGAGTCATAATCTCACCTCTGAGCTTTGGTCTGGCTGTCACGTTCCCCACACAGAGTGGCTTAGAGGAAGTGACTCCCTCCTCTCTGTTCTCACACTGATTCATGCTGCTGAACTCACACCCACATCAGCTCACACACACACACACTCTTTCACCTGGAGAGGAAACACAAGTCATTCATCTGCACATCAACAGAAATGATCCTTTACATTAGGGGCTGCAACTGGCGATTATTTTCAGTAGATTAATTGGTTGATTATTTTCTTGATTAATACTTATGTGTCTATCTATCTTCTATCTTCAATGTCCAAATCCTGGGGAGTAATGGATTACATGTAACAGCATGTTATTTTATAGACCAAACAACTAAATGATTAATGGAGAAAATTATTCACAGATTGGTCAATAATGAGACAACTTGAAAAATACGTACGACTATCTTTCAGCTGACAAGATTGTGACAGGATTACTTAACTGATTAATCAAAAGAACAATCGACAGGTTAATTGACATGAAAACAACTGTTGTTGCAGCCCTAACATTCAGTTTACTGTCACAGAGGAGTAAAGAAACAAAAAATATTCACATTTAAGAAGCTGAAATCAGAGAATCAGAGTTTAATATTTGATTAATAATAAATTATTTGCTCTAGTTTCTGTAAAAATATCAGCTGCTCCTCCACTGCTGTTATTTCCTGTTTAATATCAGTGTCAGTTGAATGCAGTCAGTCAGCAGTGTGAGCTGCCATCAGATGCTGTAGTTCTACTACCAGTCCACTAGATGGCACCATTAAGCTACAACACACACACAAGATGCATGGGAGACCATTTACATCCACTGACATACAGCAGGACTGAGACAGACTGATTTGATCTGACAGAATCTCTTCATCTGCAGTGACCATGGAGAAAATGACTTGATGCAACAAGCTACAGCTGTTTATTTCACAACAACAACTGCTGCAATATGACATTCAATAAAGCCTCAGTCTTTGAATAATAAAACATCATAATAAACATTCTTTTGTTAACAAAAAGAAATAATACTAACTTTCATGTGTCTAAAAAAAGGCTTCCTGTAACAGTGTTCAATTGGCACTAATAGTTATAAGAGTACTATAAGCTCTACGCTTGTAAGTAGATCAGCTGTTTAACTCCATCAGTTGTATTTCAATGCAAAGCTCAGCTCGTTATCCTGAAAATAAAAGCCCACTGCTGTGAAAATACACTCTGGAGTTCAGTGACTGCCTGTCAGACTCCATTAACTGTTATGAAAATTAACTCAATGATGTTCAGTTTACTGTCAGAAAGGAGGAAAGAAAACAGAAAATATTCACATTTAAGAAGCTGAAATCAGAGAATTTTGATACTTTTTCATTAAAAAATTACTCAAAGCAATTAATCAGTTATAAATAAATGCAGATTAATTTCATAGTCGATTATTAATAGACTCATCGTTGCAGCTCTCGGTGTTTTATGTTTATTGTTAGGTTCATTAGTTTGTTCAGCTGTTTCTTCCTTTGTTGTGCCCAGTTTACTTTTCACCCAGTGAAGCATTAGAGGCCATGATAATGAATTGTGCATGGTAGTATATCATTCTTTATTTAAAAAAAAAAAAAAATCCTGCTAATAATCCCCATTTTTACTAAATGTATGTAATCTGATTACACTTTTTTTTAACCTTTTTTGTATCCAGATTATGTAATCCCGTTACTCGCCAAACCTGGCTGTACAGTACTTAGTTACATTACACCACCATTACACACAGCCTCCCTCCACATCAGTCATGTGGTGTTTAATGACGGACCGTTACTCACCGACACATCAGCTGTTGTCCAGCGGCTGTCCGGCCGAGCACAGCCGCATTTAGAGTCTGGAACACAGCGGCTCGTCTCCGCTTCCTCCACAGGCTGGTTCATGAAGGAAGAAAGCTGCTTTAAATCATCAGAAAGTGGTGTTAGAGTTTATAATAAAGACTCTACTTCTACCCTAAACCACCGTTTACGCCCTCAAATATAATATAACACTCATCTGTTCATGACAGTTATGAACAGGTGAGTGTTATCAAAGTTGATAATTAACAAAAACGTTCATTTCAAGCTAACAAGGAGGAATTAAAGAGTGAAACGGTGAATAAATGTCGGTTACATTACCGTTAAGAGGCTGCAACACACTGAGGGTTATAGAAAGTGAAAGTAAACTTTAGTGTGTAAACAGATCGGGTCGTGTCCTTCTGTGATTGGAGGAGTCTACTGAAGTGAGGACAGGGGCGGGGCTTCAGGGGGGCCTGGGAGGGCGGCGCGCCCCCGGCCGGGGCCCCAGAGGGGCCCGGATAGGAGGTAGGACTTAAAAACCACTTGAGGAGCACAGTGGGACAGGAGAGACTGAGTGGACTTGCCATGTTGTCCATAGAGAATGAGAGAGCAAAGAAAATGGACATGTAGCATCGTGGACGAGTTCGCAGAGCGCAAGGCTCCTCGTATGCCCTTCAAATAGTGGTGAGTAGGCCTATAAGTAGGCCTACTTCACATTGAAATTGTGTTTGTGAACACGTGGGCCGCTGTGCCAGTTTTACTAAACTTTATAGCTACTGATACAGGCTCTGAGTTGAAATAGTTAAAGTGGGTGTCAAAATGATGCGCTCGCTATCCGTGGTGCTGAACTGCTTTGAATTTGTGTTGTTTTATTATTAGTGACCATGTAGCCTAATGTTTTTGTTGTTCTCCTGGTTTGTTATACTTCATGTCTTCAAAATGACATAGTCGCTCTCCGTGGTGCCGAAGCTTGTAAGCCCGGCTGTTGCGGGCATGTGTATGTTGTAAAATGATGTCATCATAAGCTTTATTATTTGGGTTTAAAGGGCCCGGTCATTTGCCCCGCCCCCAGCCCGGCTCTGATATGTTCCGCTAGTGATTGAGGAAGTAACTTAACTTAGTACAAATACTTTGTTACTGTACTTAAGTAGATTTTTCAGGTATCTATACTTTACTTGAGTGCTTCTTTCTCTGACAGCTTTTTATTTATGTTTTTTTTTTTTTACTCCCAACATTTGAACACAAATATCTGTACTCCTTATATTTTCAAAACAGGCTTCTAAGTTTAGTTTTAATCCATTTGAGAAGAATTATTGATTATTTTTAGAAAGTTGATCCAAGAGCAAGGTCTGTGTTTATAATGTCCAGAAGGGTTTTATGAGCAATCATGTGCAGTCCTCCCTTCTCCCACTGGCAACACCTGTTAGGACAGTGGTTCTCAAATAGTGGTCTGGGGACCTCCATGGGCCCGTTGTACTCTGCCAAGGGGTCCTTGAAAAACTTTCAAATTCATTCATTTACACCATTATGATAGCCATCATATTCAAGTCACAGGACAGGCATCTTCTTCGTCTTTTTGTGTTTTTATTAGGCCTATTTTATATTTGATATATATAAACAAAGGGGTATCGTAGCAACAGGCTGAAGCTGCTGGAAGCTGGCGTCTACACTTCACCATACTCAGTATGTAGCTTCTCAGTTTGCTTTAAACAAAGAAAACCCACAAAATACACATTCACACTGTCTTGGCTTAGCCAACAGCAATTTCGGCTATACATTCAGTTTAAAAACAAATATATAACATGCCAAGTGACGCTGAAAAATAGTTTTACGTCAGTGAATCTGAGCTAACCTTTCAAACCAATGTAGTCACACACTAACACAAGCAAACTAACAAATGGAGGCACTGCAGACCAGCAACTCCTGTGTTCTGAGAAGTAAAATGACACTAGCGTTTTGTTGGTTTGGAGAGCGATATTTGGCTCATATAACAGCAGTTTCTCATCAGGTAAAGCAGTGAAAATATTCTAAATATAGCGTACACTTAAAGTGATATTCAAACATGACTAACCTCTTCTTGACACTGATTACAGTCAATAAAACATCAATCAATCTGAGAGTGATAATAAAGTCATCCTGTCCAGACAAATTCACTTTTCTGAAAATAACCTGAAAACAGTGACAGACCAGAGTGTCTGAGGTGGAGTCTGGGTGTTTTCAGTTTATTGCCATCAAGTCCCAGCATCCTTTGGGAGAGTCCCGGTGAAGAGGAACCCGCCCTCTGGATTACAGAGGTGAGCTGTGTAATTAAACATGTTAATGACACACTCCACCAAACAGCTGTCATTAAAGTTATAAATCTGACGCAACTCTGCATCTAAACTGACAGTGCTCTCCTCTATACTTCTGCTCCTCTTTAGATCTTCATCTCAGATATTTAAATTAAATTTTATTTCTATTTTATGCTTTAAAATGCTTTGTGTGTGTCTGTTGTAGCCCGGTTTGTACCGAATACTGTGTGTTCTTGCTTGAAATAGCAGAAAATCACATTGAATCAGTACATAAAAGAAATCTATCTATCTTGCAACATATTCTTGATTTTAAGTGGTGTAAGAAAATGCTTTTGTTTTTTAAATATACAGAACGTCCCTATCTCAGCACTTTATTATTCATGTTAAAGAAACTAAATTAGTGTTATTTTTAGAGTTTAGATCATAATTAGATATAAACTTCAACAGAAAATCTCACAGGATAAGAGCAGAGTGAAGACCTGAACACATTCTTCACTCTCTTCTTAACAACCTCGTCCTGCATTAGAAAAGTACACAATTAAAACAGCTGAAAAGCTAATATACATGTATCAAAATGAAAGTTGTAGTTCCTTCATGCTACACACATACACAGCATATATACAGAACATTAAATTCAGAGTAGAACATAACAAAATATTAAACAAAATAAATATACAGTTCTTTATAAACATCAATAGAACAATGGTCAAACATCAGAGAGAAGAAAACACTGAATTTGCTTATTAAATATGTGTGATTGATAAAATTTTAAGAAAAATACAGACAAAATGTATAAAGATTCCCCAAATGTATCAGGAAAACTTATCTCTGATGTAAAATAATCTGCTCAAAATTAATCCAAGTCATTTATTTTACACTTTATTTTTATTATTATTGAATATAACATGAAATATGTATAAAATATGTCACTTCAGGGGTCTTTGGTTTACTCAACAATAGAAAAGGGGTCCACTATGGAAAAATGCACATTACAATCCACATTACATTTCATAAGACGCATATTAACCAAATAAACAATCTATCATGGACTATGTATAAAGATGGATAACATGAAACAGCAGAAGTGAAGCTAAACTATCTCCAAATGTCTTTTACTTTAATGCATATACATATCTTTTCTTTATCCATTTTCTTCATGATTATGTATCCCTATAAGTGCCACTATCTGAAATTGCACAATGCCAATGTGTTTGTGCATTAATAAAGTAACCCTTAAAACAGTATGGACTACACTATGTAATCCATGAAGTAGAATCACAGTTTTACACAACTGCTTGTTTGTGAGGAGGGTTAGGGTTACTTTGTTTTGGGTTAACTTTGCCAAAACAAAAAAGTTATGGTCACTGAAAGAATGAAATACTACAAAGCAAAGATACATACCAACTAAAGTAGCATTCAAAGCACAAAATATGAGTATTCACCTAGAGTTGAAATTGGTGGCATTCTGAATACAGTTCCCATCTTTAAAATAGATTATTTAACGGGATTTCTTTATTTGTTTTTATTTTATTTGCTCTTAAAATTCATGTAAGACACAGTTCTCATTAACAGATTTTAAAAAAAAAGCCATTTGGAGAGGAGATGCAGAACCATGACACTGTCAAAAATGTGCTTTTGGCATGGAAATATAAAAACATTTTACCAAAACACATGGTCAAGAAGGCTGCAAAACTACACTGCAATGCAGCTCTGCTTACCATCAATCAAGCTACCTTCAACAAAAAAAGCACCTTGCTAATGAGGGTCTCACGTTAAGGACAGAGGGTGTTTATACATAATTAAAATCTGACTTGACTTGCTGATTAGTTTGCTTGCTAACTCGATAATTAGCAAGAAATACAATCCGTTTATTCAACGTGATTCACATTGCTCTAGTGAGGTCATGCCAAAAAGCAAGTATTAACTACATTCAGAAAGATTCCGACAAATGTGTCAGCAAGACAGTTTTCAAGTTCTCAACCACAAAGAATTCATCTGAAAAACAGCATCCAAAAGAAAACACAGCAGTGTGTAAATTCTGCAATGCAACAATCACTGAGATGGCTGGTACCACGCCAAACTTTTATCAGCACTTAGAAAGGAAGCATTAAGAAAGTGTAAGTGATGCAAGCAAAGCTAGCTTGCTAACACTATCTTTGTGGTTACATTACATCATCATTAGCTCATGTCATCTCTTACCTAAGTGCTATATGCTGTGGCAACCGCTCTAGTAGGGGGTCCCTGCACCATCTTTCCATCAGCTAATGGGTCCATGGCCTGAAAAATGTTTCAGACCCCTGATCTAAACAACAACCCACAACAAACTGCAAGACCAGGTACAAATAATAAAAAGTACGAACCTGCATTTACAAAAGTTTTCTAGAAATTGAGCACGGCTGGATGAGGCCACAATTTGTCAGAACCACATTTGCGGGACCTCCGGTTTTTGGCTTTTTGAAATTGTCTTTTGCCCGACTTGTAGCTGTTAATTGCCACACACACAATGGATGTATTATACACATAATACCAGACACAACAACGATGCCTATTCAGTGCAATGAGAAGTGCTCACCTGGTGCAGCCGCCAAAAAAGTTTTCTACCTTCTGGGTTTATTTCCACGGTATGCAGGCCACTGAATATGCTGGTGCAGCCTGCGAGGCCAATAGACTTTACATTGTTATGATGTCACAAATTTTTAAATCATGTGCCTCAGTTGTAAGAAAAGTTTACAAAAATAAAGCCTCCATGGATCAAAAAATCCTAAGAGTCATAATTGAGCTTGTTTGCAGTTCGAGATGTCAGTTTTACAGATGTCTCTTTTATAATGGTGGCTGATTGGGAAAAAATTTTTTGGAATTTGTTGTTGCATACTGTGAGTGGCCACTGGACAAAACTGCAAGCAAGCCTGAGTGGCAATGCCATATCTTGGTTTTCTATTATGCATCTATGAAACACACTGTCCTACAGAGAACACAGAGATATTGAAGACCCATGTGACCAGAACCCAAACCCAAAGCCAGCATAAAGCGGTTCAGTGAATGTGGTGTTGAAGGTGTGGAGGTGGATCAGTGTGCCAGAGGAGACTCTGTAGAAGGACAGAGTGCCAGCAGGAATGTCCACGTACACTGCTACTCTGGCACAGGAGGGGTAAAAGAAGGAGGAGTGGCAGTCGAAGGATGAGGGAGAGATGCGAGCGCGTCTGTTGTTGTGACAGACAGTGAACTGATCATCATTGCACAACAGACTCCAGGACTGATCATTATCTCCAAACCCACAGTCAGGTCCGTCTCCTCTCCTTCCGATTCCTTTGTAAGCCACTGATATAAAAACCAGTCCTCTCCGCTCGACCTCCCAGTAACAGCGACCAGTTAGAGGATTTTTACACAGTAGCTGCCTCCAGCTGTCAAATCTGTCTGCATGATCAGGATATGCCTGATCCTCTTTCACACATGTCAATTTCGTGTTGTCGTCAGATAGCTTGACGTGTCCATTCACTGTGTTTGTGTCTAGTTTTAGTTCACAGGAATCTGATGGAGAGAACAAAACATAATACAGCTGCAGTTATCTCTCTAAGGTTTGTCAAAAGTATCAATAGTTTTAAATACCATATGCTAAAAACAATAGAGTGCTAACATTTGATAGTATTGAAGACAATGGAACTATAAAAAAATATCAAAGGGCACATTCAGACTTTTTCTGTACGGGCACTGTGCCGTATTTTGTGTGCCTTTTGTGTGACTTTTTTTTCTTTTATATCAAATGAACCATATACTGTTTACAATATGTACCAAGCTAACTGTGAAAAGTAAAGTAACTAACCTAAGGATGAAATTCGCTACGATTCGAGCTGAAGGTAACTTTATTATAGCATTGACAGGAAGTAAAGAGGCATGCAGTTTGTAAAGCGTTTTCATGAATCATATTAAAAACACACTTACACTTCTTCAGACCTTTTCTCAACCATCTGGCTCCACTAGGCTTAACCCTAAAAGGAGGAAAGTGGGTGAGACCAGCACATCCTCTCTCAGCAGGTAAACATTACATTACACAGGCAATATGTGCATCTGACCTGCTTCTCCCTGCTCACCCTAAACCTCCTCACCTCTCCTCATACACTGAGAGTGACCCACAAGATGCTGATTGTGTGAAAGAGGAGGAAAACATCTGATAACATACAAGAATCTCTTTTTGGATGATCCTGTCTCCCACTTCAAAAGCAGTCCTTGGTTCCAGACCTCTGCTACAAAACCAAGTAACCAAGGGACAATTATGTTACTATAGTTTGGTGTTGAATTGATAGGTCCTATATCTTCAGCCTGGCGCAAAGCGTAGTGCAGTCGTTGCTGCTGTTTTCTGACTGAAGCAGCTGACGTAGCCCGTGTTGTGTAGGTAGCAAATGCGCTTGTGCCCAACTCTGTGCCCGTGGCCATGTTGGTCTAACAATGAGGTGTGGCCAGGTGCATTGTTGACATATTGCTATCTTGATGCAGGAAAAGCGACATTAACCAACAAAAACATGGTCTTAAGTCAATGATGCTGCATTGTCCTTCAGTTTATTATTGTTATACCAACTAACCCAGAGCTACTGTAGTAAAAGTGCAGTGTGAATCATATAGCCCTGAGCTGAGCTTTAGCCTAGACCAATACAGTGCGTTTGGAAGGGGGCTAAGTTACCCCAGGATTATCTCTTAGCCCAGGGCTAAAGATAGCATTGGGCTGAAAATATGCATTGTGAAAAGCCCAAAAGAATATTTGGATGTAACTCCTTTGTAATCACCAACCTTTTGATAAGTAACTGTAATTTACATATTTTCTCAGTAACTATAATGGATTGCAATCACATTTATTTTGAAATCTAACTGCATGTAATTAGTTACATGTAAGTAGTTATTCTCCAGCACTGCTAATATCCTATAATTAGTGTATGAAATCTTGGGTTATGGCCAAAACATGTTTGGTGTGGTCAGAGTGACTTTGATCTTTGACCACAAGAAATATGAGCAGTTCGAGTCCAAGTGGTCAGTTGTGCCAAGTCTGAAGAAATTCCCTAAAGGCGTTCTTGAGATATCACATATTCGCAAGAATTTGATGACCCAAAAACATACGTTATGGGAGTATACAAAGAGGTTTTTCGAGATTTACTGAATGATTGTGAATGACAGAGGTCCTTCAGCATACAGTCATGAATGTCCATGAAAATTGAGCTGATAAGTCTGCACACAAAGGCTTACACCTGGAGGAGCAACGTTTTCATGTGCCCAGTATATCACAGTAGTCATGCTGCTGTGTCTTAATCATAAGACACACTCGCAGATTAACCGCAGTGCCTACATCACTACAAATGATGCTTCTCCAACTTGCAGAATCTGTCATTTAAATAACAATGCAACAGAGGCAAGTGCACCTGGCTCTTAAAGGGAAAGGGAGATGACATTCTGTTACATTTATGTTACTCCCAAAATACTCCTTTGAATAATCAAGAGACAATATACAACCCCTATGTACCTTGTGCCTTACTTACATAGCGGAGTTGGTCTCAGAAAACCTATGTCTGTTATAAAAGCATAATTTCATGTGCTGGGATGGTTTGTGTGTGTTCATGTGCATGTGCTAGCAGTTCTCCCTGCCCTAAAAAGACATGGGTTGAGAGAATCAGAAAGAAAAGGAAATGTTTTCAGCTCTTCCTCCTCTATCAGACCTTATCTGTGGTTGCAGCAGGCCTCATCATACCTGAGAGTGTCCAGTTTCAAGTTCAGTGCTCCTGGATGATTGTAGCTCAGGTCCAGCTCTCCTCAGATGCAAGGGGCTGGAGCTCAGAGCTGAGGCCAGAGAAGCAGAGCCTTTCTTGGTGATCAAACAGCCTGACAACCTGCAAACACACAAAAACACAAAACTTTAAGATCGATAATGGTAAGTTGTCATGGCAATGACAGGTTATGTTGTCTTGATTAATGTCAAAATAAAAGCTTGCCAAAAAATGCTAAATTTGACCAAATGGGACCAAATGGTACTTAATGACAACAGTAAAACCTTCAGAAAGACTGTACACTTGTAATGTAAAGTAAAGTTCTGTGTGCACTCACGAAAGAAAATGTGACTTCACAGCAGTATATACTGTATAGGTCACCCATTCTTGAGAATTGGGACCATCATGGCCTACCAAAATAACTTTAAAAATAATTCCTACAAACCCTCTAATTCAAATTTGTTTGGTAAAAAATTTATTCTTTAAGGACTTATATATGAAACACGTGCCATTTATAAAATGTTTTGGTTTACTTTCATTTTAAAATTTCTAAACTTGCCCTGTGCCAGAAAACACCCTTGTCCCAGACAAGAATTCACAAATTTCAAATAAAAAAAAAAAAGTATTAAAAGCCTTCAAAATCTAAAACTAACTATACTGACAACACAGGTGTAAAAATGCACTATTATAATTGTCTTTGTTTTAGAATATATTTTCTTACAAAAATGTTGGCCCTTAAAAGTTGTGTCACAGATTTCCGTCAGCTCCTTCAAATTTGTCCAGAAGCATGACTCATTCAGGCACAAAAATGTTTGGCTACACTCTAAGGACCTCTGCCTCACTTACTAGCTTGGAGCCATGTTCACGTGCACATGGACACTGTCTGAACTGTCTGTGGTGTGACAGTGTGCAAATGTCATGTCAGGATTTCAGGAGACTTGAATTACACCAGACAAGCAGTATGGAGGCATTTTACTTTTTTTTCCAGTTGTTTTTTTACATTTGAAAACCGGTCACCATTCACTTCCATTGTTTGGGAGATTCTGCAACAGTGCTTTCTTGTGAAACTCCAGCAGTGTTTTGTGGACTACCAGAATAAACCCAACCCTCAATCAGCATGAGGGTGAGTAGATAATAACTGAGTTTTCATTTTGGGGTGAACAATCCCTTTAAAGAACTTTTGGCAAAACAAGTTAGCAGACACGATCCTACACAGGTTAGCTGTTTCTCCACTAATGTAAATCAGATTTGAAATGGTCATCAGTTGAATGAGTTAATGAATCCTGACCCGAGTTTTTCCAGTTTACAGTGTGGACTCTTCAGTCCAATAGACAGCAGCTTCACTCCTGAATCCTCAAGGTCATTGGTACTCAGGTCCAGCTCTCTCAGACTAGAGTTCTGGGATCTAAGAACTGAAGAAAGAGCCTCACAGCTTGTCCCTGAGAGGTTACAGAAACCCAGTCTGGGGAGGAAAAAATGAACAAGAGGACAAATGACATTTGTGTTAAAATGTTAAAGTCTGTTAAAAGTCTGGGCTCTTTATGATACAATACACATAATCTCTTTGTGCAGATAGTTCATATTTTGTACTGCACATTATATGAATAGGAACAAAATACAAGATTTTATGTACTGTGAAATTTGAATTCCTGTAATAAAATAGGATGTTAAGATAAAATGAAATGATATCAAATCACAAAATCATTTGAGTCAAACTGTGACTTAATCTGACCTGAGAGTTTCCAGTGTACAGTGACGACTCTCAAGTTGACCTGCCAGCAGCTTCACACCTGAATCCTGCAGGTCATTGTTACTCAGGTCCAGCACTCTCAGACTAGAGGACTGTGAGCTGAGAACTGAGGACAGAGCTTCAAGACCTCTTCCTGAGAGGTCACACTGACTGAGTCTGAGGAGGACATAATAAACAAGATGACAAGTAACATTTCTGTTAAAATGTCTCAATTTTAATGCTGGGTCTGGACTGAAGGACAATCAGAGATAACTAAGAACCTCGCTTGCTCTACAGTGTTGTTCAGTGACACCAAAATATCAGCTCCATATGTAGTGGGGAGTTAATTGTATTGATATATAGTCTGTTTGAGTTTTTGACTTGAGACATTCATTGGCAACTATAAAAAAAAGTGCAGTTTTTGATAATGGATCAAAGAACGTATCACTTTCTCTATTTCAGTCAGACTTCATATTTGTGTGCTGTACAATGTATGATGATAAATCAGATGAAAATGCCTGCTAGATGATTCAAGTTTTACAGTTATATGAAAACTGAATCAATGCTGGAAAATGTATGGGGTTATTACATGAGAGAGGCTGTTTTAAACATCACAGAGCTGTATTTTAGCAGAATATTTCAACTCTTTTACAAAAAATAAAAAACATTATCTGACCTGAGAGTCTCCAGTGTACAGTGTGGACTCCTCATTTCAGCATACAGCAGATTCACTCCTGAATCCTGCAGATTGTTGTTACTCAGGTCCAGCTCTTTCAGGCTGGAGGACTGGGAGCTGAAAACTGAAGAAAGCGCTCCACAGCTTATTTTTGAGAGGTTACAGCCACTCAATCTGGAGAGGAAATAATGACATGAACATGACGGCAAATAACACTTTGGTTAAAATACTGAGTCTGGGCTTCTGGTGGTACAGTATATGTAATCTGTTTACACGTTAAATCATTGCTGTTCTATTTTAAACAAGTTGGGGGTGTGGCAATTAATCATCAGTAAATATCAGTAATAAAAACGTACATGATGATGATAATGATAACAACTTCGACCAACTCTGTGCGAAACATTCAGCACACACACACAGCGAAACACTCCACCTCCCCCTCATTTTGTTATAGTTCATTAATTACTGCAGTTGACTTTTTTTTTTAATAAAAAGGCAGCAGACCAGATGCATATGATACCCCCAATGTATCATATGCATCATGATTACTTCTAAACTAGGCTACTTCTTGAGCTTCGAGATGCATTGACAATTGTTTTATCATCGAATTGTTGCCCTCTAAATAGTCATTGAAAGGTACCCAGAGATTCTCACGCCTAGTTAGAACAAATTACATTGGAAACTTAAGATTTTCTTTTCTTAAATCCTTCAAGACAAAACATGGCTTGAGCTGACCTTAGGGTTTCCAGAGTACAATGTGGACTCTTCAGTCCAACAGACAACATCTTCACTCCTGAATCCTGTAGGTTGTTGTCACTCAGGTCCATCTCTCTCAGACCACAGGACTTTGAGCTGAGAAGTGAGGAGAGAGCTTCACAGCTTCTCTTTGAGAGGTTACAGCCGCTCAATCTGCAAATGACAGTAAAGAAGCAAGTAATAATTTTCAAACTTTTCCCCCTGTTGAATTATATATATTTGTTCATGAATACATCTCCCTTACAGAGCTTTCTTGGAGGCTTTGACCACTGGCAGCAGCCTCAGAAGAGCCTCTTCTGAAGCAGAGTATTTCTTCAGGTCAAACACATCCAGATCTTTTTCTGATGACAGCAGGATGAAGACCAGAGCTGACCACTGAGCAGGAGAGAGTTTATCTGTGGAGAGACCCCCTGAACTCAGGGACTGTTGGATCTCCTCCACAAGAGAACAATCTTTCAGTTCATTCAGACAGTGGAAAAGATTGATGCTCTTCTCTACAGAGGGAGTCTCTTCAATCTTCTTCTTAATGTACTTGATTGTATCTTTATTGGTCTTTGAGCCACTTGTCTGTGTCAGCAGGCCTCCTAGGAGAGCCCGGTTGGTCTTCAATGAAAGTCCCAGGAAGAAGCGGAGGAACAAGTCTAGGTTTCCATTTTGACTCTGTAGGGCTTTATCAACAGCATTCTGGTAGAGCTGTGTCACTGCAGATCTATTTTTTTCTTGTTGCAGACTTCTGGAGGATTGATTTTTCCTCTGACAGCAGATTGACACCTGAGTTGATGAACGTCAGATGGACATGAAGAGCAGCCAGAAACTCCTGAACGCTCAGATGGACAAAGCAGTACACCTTTTCTTGGTACAGCCCTCTCTCCTCTTTAAAGATCTGTGTGAACACTCCTGAGTACACCGAGGCTGCTCTGATATCGATGCCACACTCTTTCAGGTCTGATTCATAGAAGATCAGGTTGCCTTTCTGCAGCTGCTCAAAAGCCAGTTTTCCCAGAGACTCTATCATCTTCCTGTTCTCTTCACTCCAGTGTGGATCTGTCCCAGCTCTTCCATCATACTTGATATTCTTCAGTTTGGACTGCACCACCAGGAAGTGGATGTACATCTCAGTCAGGGTCTTGGGCAGCTCTCCTCCCATTCTGGTCTTCAACATATGCTCCAGAACTGTAGCAGTGATCCAGCAGAAGACTGGGATGTGGCACATGATGTGCAGGCTTCGTGATGTCTTGATGTGGGAGATGATTCTGCTGGCCTGCTTCTCATCTCTGAATCTCTTCCTGAAGTACTCCTCCTTCTGCTCATCAGTGAAACCTCTCACCTCTGTCACCATGCTGACACACTCAGGAGGGATCTGATTGGCTGCTGCAGGTCGTGTGGTTATCCAGAGGCGAGCAGAGGGAAGCAGTTTCCCTCTGATGAGGTTTGTCAGCAGCACATCCACTGAGGCAGGCTCCTTAACATCAGTCAGGATCTCATTGTTGTGGAAGTCCAGAGGAAGTCGACACTCATCCAGACCGTCAAAGATGAACACAACCTGGAAGTCTTCAAACCTGCAGATTCCTGCTTCTTTGGTTTCAGTAAAGAAGTGATGAACAAGTTCCACCAAGCTGTACTTTTTCTCTTTCAGCACGTTCAGCTCTCTGAAAGTGAATGGAAATGTGAACAGTATGTCCCGGTTGGCTTTGTCTTCAGCCCAGTCCAGAGTGAACTTCTGTGTTAAGACCGTTTTCCCAATGCCAGCCACTCCCTTTGTCATCACTGTTCTGATTCGTTCATTTCTTCCTTGTGGGGGTCTAAAGATGTCTTCTTGTCTGATTGTTGTTTCTGGTCTGGCTGGTTTCCTGGTTCTTGTTTCAATCTGTCTGACCTCATGTTCATAATTGACCTCTCCAGTCCCTCCCTCCGTGATGTAGAGCTCTGTGTAGATCTGATTCAGAAGGGTCGGACTTCCTGCTTTAGCAACGCCCTCAAACACACACTGGAAGTTCTCCTTCAGTTTAGATTTAAGTTTACACTGACAAACTCCAGCAGCACTTCCTGAATGAATATACAAGAAAGACATGAGTGAATTAAAGAAAATATGTAAACTTAACACCCCGAAAGAATGCATATATAAATACATTTCCCTCAGTCTCTTAGGACATTAGTTAATGCCTCATTTATCAAATATATTATTAAATATTTAAAGAAATTATCTTACTCTGCAGCAGACAGTCAGCCAGCTCTTCCTCCTTCATTTGCTTCAGGAAGTGCAGTGTGATCTTCAGTAATGCCTCTCTGCTACTCCTCCTCTGCTCCTCCTCATCAACGCCGACCACCTCCTCATCTTCCCTTAGACTCTCTAAGCATCCTGGGTAACTTGGGGAACTAAGAAACTTCTGGATCCTCTTCAGTTCGTTCTTGACAAAAGTGACAATCTTCTGTTCCAGCAGCTGGAACAGAATATATGAATGAAACAATCAAAGTAAAATCATGAAACCAGACCTCCGATCCATGTTGAACAAACAAGACAAGCCACTGATCTAAAAAGTACAACATGGAGATTATTGTCAACAGAACAATTTAAAAAACATTTGTTGTACATGTACAGACCATAAATGTGGAGTCCAGGTGTGTTTCACATGGCTGGGCAGACTGATCAAGGGGCAACTCTGAGCTCTCCTGTCTGACACTGTAGAGTAATTGTGAAGACACGGACACAAACAAGAGGTTAAGGCAGGCAACTGTATAGACTTAATGGGGAGAGGGACTGCTCAGTCAGAGAACTTAGATGTTTTTCTATGGTTATGTTCTAATCACAAATAAACACTCAAACTGCCACTTTAATACCAGTCCTCTATAGACATCCCTGCTGTGGACAGCAACACACAGCTCATACAGATGCTGTTCAAACTAGTTGGTATGGTTGGTTTTTTTTTTTGGTTTTTTTTTACTACTTTTAATATTTGTACAACTTGTGTATTTTTTGAGCTTTGGTAAAGGTGTGCATTGTCACCTCTCTGAGCAACGGCAACCTTTAGGTATCCACAACACCTTTCTCTGCATAGACAGACATCTTCAAAGAGGCAGAATTCCAGCCAGATGTGACGCGCCATGCTGCAATAGTCAGTATTGTACTTAGTAACTTTTGATGTGGAAACTGTCCGCAATTTAACAACACAAACAATTGCAATAGCTTCAAAACACCAGAAAAAAAAAGTTGTCTATTGGCTTTTTTATTAATTGTATTTAGGGATGGAACAATTAACTATTTACTATCCAGGCATTTAGTATTAATGTTTAAAATTTTAACTATGATTAACACCGTGGTTGATTACTGGACTATGAAGAAGTCACGGTAAAGACTGTCTAGCAGGCAGCATCAGCCATAGTCAGCCATATTCCCCCAGATTCAGGCATGCATTTGCATTATGCACCTTGCATTCATTTGAGGGAATGAAAACATACAAAATTGACAACGCGGCGTGGGAGACTTTCTTACCATCTTTTTAACCACCACCCACAACTGCTGACAACTTGATGTGGGCACTTTGGAGGGGTGGAAATGGTTTGTCTGGCTAACAGCTTGTCAAAACTATAAACTGATGCTTTCAGTGTAAAAAACATACTTTATGACATCATATCATGTTATGTCTGCCGCAGACTGGTCGCTGCACACAGTGACGCATTATGTGGTTTGGTCAACATATTCTGTTCATATAAAATCTGGCAGTCGTTGAATTGGTTGTAAAAGTGTTTAAACAGGAGAAAAGGACTCACAAGATTCCTTGTGAGACTCACTGACATGACTATCACTGTCTTCCAGGGGTGGAAGTAACTAATTACAAATAGTCTAATCACTGTAATTAAATAGTAGTTTTGGGTACTTGCATTTTTATGGGTAGATTTTCAAGTCTGTACTTTTACTCGTACTTGAATTTGTATTACAAAATGTAATCCAGTTACTGCAGCTCACCTGACATTGTTTTGTCTGGTGTGACTAAACATAGACTTAAACGAGAAAAAGAAAATAAAAATGCAGAAAAAGCATGTATAGCGTCTTATAAATTATTAACGATTAATTGCTTGTTAGTATTTTCAACTACTTGTTAAGGAAAACAAACAAAATTTGCAACCCTTGTTTGGAGACGTGACTGTGACAACAATGTGGTTAAAAGTAACTAATACTCTGAGTAGTTTTTTTCCGATTAATACTTTGTACTTTTACTTAGTATATTTCTTACACCAGTACTTTTACTTGTAATTGAGTAATATTTCAGCAATGTAACAGTACTTGTACTTTAAGGACTCTTTCCACCACTGCTGTCTTCTTAAGACTCATTTGTCTTTATGGAAATTGTGCATTGGGTCACTGAATATAGGATTACTGAAATGCAACACAGAAGATACAGAAGATAGACTATGCATGTGGTTAAATTATAACCAGATGTCTACATCTTAATTTGTTTGTACAAACGCGGTGTGAAAACAAGTTAGCACAACTGAGTTAGCGTGCTGATAGAGTTGGCGGGTAGTTCTTACATGCAACTGCTCACTACAAGGTCTGTGGCTTTTCTTGAGTGACTGAGTTATGATTTCTGGAAAAAGATATTGCTGTTGAGTCTTTCAAATTCTTTTGGGTGCTTTTTTCAGTTCCATCATATCTAAGATAATGCAGACATTTCTCTGGGAATTGTCTCCAAAACTCAGCAACTCACACAAAAACATTCTAGATGGATAACTAGCACTACAGGTAAGAGCAAAACCAGAATGGACAAACTAAACACTGGCTCTAGATGGGGCCTTTAGCATTTTTCATGGCTACCATAGTTTCTGCTACCTGCTTGGAAGGGAAGGATAAGGCAAGTGGTGTTCAGCTGGCTGCAATCTACATCCTCACGGCTGGATGCCACTAAATCCTCAACACTGGTCCTTGAAAGGCACTCCAAAGTGAATCAATGTAGGGTCAGTTCTCTTGTCTTGTATGAAAACAAAGCAAATTGAGCTGATGTATGACTGTTAGCACTCAGACATAACAGTTTTGTGTTTTTTTTGTTTTAAATCCGCACCTTTGATCAACAGAGGGAAGTTCATCTTTGAAGGATATAGGATGATGCATAGAACTGTCACTCCTCATGAACACACTGCTGGGTTCTGTTTTTTTCCAGCTTACACCTGACAGAAACATAAAAAAATAAAATAAAATAAAATAAAATAAAAAAATCAGGATAGAATGTGCACTGTACCCAGAACACATGCCAACACATGCCACATGCCATCCAGCAGAACTGTGCTTTCCACCAAGCTAACTGTGGGTTTTTGTGTCTTTTTTGTTTTAAACCGGCACCTTTGATCAACAGAGCGAAGTTCATCTTTGAAGGATATAGGATGATGCATGGAACTGTCACTCCTCATGGACACATTGCTGGGTTCTGTTTTTTCCAGCTTACACCTGAGAGAAACATTAAAAAAAAAAAAAAAAAGTTCTCTCATGTTGTAGGAAAACAAATCAAATTGAGCTGATTGAGAACTTCAATGAGCAGAATAATCACCAAGCTAACTGTGATTTTGTCTTTTTTGTTTTAAACCCGCACCTTTGATCAACAGAGCGAAGTTCATCTTTGAAGGATATAGGATGATGCATGGAACTGTCACTCCTCATGGACACATTGCTGGGTTCTGTTTTTTCCAGCTTACACCTGACAGAAACATTAAAAAATCAGCATAGAATCTGCACTGTACCCAGAACACATGGAAACATTTGACAAAATTTCCTTGTTGTTTTTGCCTGGCCATCCAGCAGAACTGTTTTCCACCACTGAAAATATATATATTTTCTTCAAGGCACACAGTAAATCCATGTTTAAAAAGTTAGGAAAACAAAGCAAACTGAGCTTATGCATGACTGTCAGCGCGTAACCAAGTTCTTTCATCAGCAGCATCAGTAAGAAACCAACTGTGTGTTTCCTCAGAATCTTTGCAATGGCTCATCCTGTGTTTCAGAGCAGCTAATCACAGTCCTGCTGTTATCATATATATATGACATGTCTCTATTTCTGTTTTCACATGAAACTAGAAAAAGTTGATATGATGAAGCAACTCAGTGGAATTGGGGTTAGCCTTCATTAGCAAGTAGCATCTATCAGCCTAAAAAAAATCATATGTACGCAATCAGACAACAGTCAGAATGTCTGTAGAGGAAATGTGAAACTGAAGTCAAGAGTTGAATACTAGTCATATCTACTTGGTAGCTTTCTGATCTGAAAATATCAATGAACTTCTCTGGATAAATGACAGATGTGGTTTTGGGTTTCACTTTTAGTCTTTCCTATTTTATTCTGAAAGAGTCAGATCCTCCACTGCCCAACGTTGCAGAGACTCAGTTGTCTTTTCGGTGAGTTGGCCGATGCTAAGACAGCTCCTGAGTCAGCCAATGTTCTTCCTTTTGATTTTGCTACTTTGTTTAAACAAGCAACAACAATAATAGTTAAGTCAGTAATATTTCACCGTTATTGAGTAGGTTACCTTTTTGTCGCAGAGGGTTGCCGTCCTTTAAAATTAACGAGGTTATCATGTGACCGGTCACTTTTGAGGGACACACAGCTCAGTTCAGGTTCAGCAGTGGCTGGTCTCTTGTGCATCCTGTTAGACAGAGCAGAAGGCTACCAGGGTTGGAAATTCACTTTTTAGTCCTCAAGACACAGAAATTGCTGAAGAAACTAGGAGCTATTAACAAGAAAAGGATCAACGCACCAAAATTCAATAAAACATGAAGCTCAATAAATTCAGTGTGTGAATAATTGGTTCATTTTTCCTTAAAAATACTGAACTAGGCCCAAACTAAATGTACTGACTTCTGAGGAGATTTTACTCTTAGTGACAGGTAACAAACCAAGCAGTCAGGTACAACAGCACTGACACAGTTGCACTGTATTCAAATGTTTGCATTGACAGAGTCACCACTAATATTTTGGCTAAAAAGACTTTGGAAGATCCCCGCTTGATTTGTGCGAGTGTTGCACAAATGCCGAAGCCTCATACTATCCTCTGCTATTAACCATTGAAATCACATTAGGAAGAGATCTCTTCAGGGCCAGTGTGCACAGGAGGAACAATTACAACCACAATGAATTCTTTAAATGTGTTGTTTAGGGCCAGACTTGAAAACATGTGAACCTGTCCTTTCATACTAATGATGCCCTAACCTAATTGGGAAGAACATGAACATTTTATGTCATATTTTCTATCACTGATATTATAAAGTAACTTGATGTTGACTTACTCTGCCTTCGGTAAAGCTTGTCCTTTGAAATCTAATGGTGGATCCTTTGACTGGTCACTCTTGAAGTACACACAGCTTAGTTCAGATGCACGTCCAAGCTCAGGTCTAGTTCTTGATCCAGATCCAGGTGTGTGCTGCTGCTCTGGGCTTCAACACAACACACACATAACTTTCCGTGTGAATAATGATGGTGGTATCATGGGTTGAGGCAGAACCCAAATACAGCACTCTGGACATCGGAAACAGTTGGTAATGACCTCTATTGTCAGACTTGCAACAGATAACATTGCATAGAATAATGTTCATAACTCAAGCAAAGAGTCAATACAAAGTTTCTGAGCAGAAACCAGAAGTGGGATCATGAGCAGTGTCTGTGCCCACGAACCTGAACGGTTCAGCGTTGTTGCAGGTTAGTGTAACAGAAGAGAGCAGTCTGGAGACGTGGTTGACGAAGCAGAGCGTCTGGAACCAGGTGAGCAGACAGACAAAGCAGGTGAGCCAATGAGGAATAAGCAGGAGGAAGGTCGAAGCCAGATAGAGGGTCGTACGTACACAATGGATGTTCACACAGGAACACATGCGTCGACACAGGGAAAGACACTGAGCCACTGACAGCAACAGACGAGCAGGAAGAAACAGACACAGACACAGACAGACAGGAACCAAAGACGCCGAGGCAGATCTCACAGTTGGGGACAAAAGGCTGGTGCGTTTACTGGGAGATAGACGAAGAAGACCAGTCAGAGGCAGGAAGGGTTGGAATCAGTCCAGAGATGAACACTGGAAAGTGACTGGGCAGAGGAGGCTATATACTGGCTTGATAGGAGATGAGCTGCGCCTTTGCTCGCAGGCGAGTGAAGTTGGGCTGATGAGGTGGGAGTGGCAGGCAGGTAGAGAAGAGCAGAAGGAGGAAGTGTGGAAAAATACTGAGCAGGGAAACAGCGTTTCAGTGATCTGAATGCTGAGACCTGACATGGAGAAGAGTCATGGACAGTTAGAGATCCTCATCTCACCTCTGAGCTTTGGTCTGGCTATCATATTTCCCACAGTTTCATGACTGGTAATCACGATATTTTTAATTTTGGTTTGGCATCAAAGCAATCCAGTAATAACTGTCTGTAAAGCCATTTGTACACTGCAAATAAGAACTGCTATCAGCTAATTCAGTTTACTTTTCATGACAATTTAACAAAATCTAAACAAATATTGACAAAAAACTTGGCCCAGGTTGTGGCAAAAGTTATAAAATCAATTTATATGATTTTTTTCATGATACATTATCAACAAGTAAACATCGGCTGTTCATCTTATAGTTTGATTCCAGTAAATCAACAATCCCAACAACATGTACATTTACCCTCAAACACAAGAGTTATCCAAACTTTCTAAGGAAACAAGAACTGAATTAGAGACCATCTTGCGATTGGATCACACCAGCTGTGACTCATGTCAACCTGTTGACATTTTGAACCATGAATACTTAGGACTCATTAGGCCTGCTACATTAGTAAATAAGTACTCAGTAGCCGTGGGTTGGATCCCACCATCTTCAAGCTCAGCCTTCCTTTTGATCTCAACTAGACAACTGCAAAGTTTTATGACCGTATTATGCACAGTTGTCACGCTATCGTTTGAGGAAATCTCTCCACAGACAGACAAATAAACACCTGGAAGAGTACAGCAAAGAAAAAAATATGGCGAGAAATCAATCTTAAAGTAACTATAGACAAACTCTTCATAAAACAATCAAACAAACCCAACTCACAGTTTCTTCAAATAGTTCAACGTGTTGAAGAAGAACAATCATTCCACACCTGGAGAGAAAAGTGTCTGACACAGGTGAGCTATTTCCTGGAATAAGTCAGAGCTCGACCTGTATTGGAAGCAGGCCAGGTAGGAAGGGCTAAGAACAGAAGCAGATTTACATGATTCTTTTGAGTGATTTATTTGGTCTTGCTGTTGTTATGCATACATGGTGTCTCAGTGTTTAACTTTGTTGTCATTATTGTAGCTTGTGAAGTCCAGAAACAATACGACATTCTTGCATGTATGTGTTTTTGCTACATAGATATTTTTATTCTGTGTGAGCATCATTTGCAAACTGGAAGTAGAGTAAAGGCTAAGGCAGGAAAAGCTTCCCTCACTCATCAGTAAGTGCTAAACAATAGCCACAGTGTATTCAACAACTGAGAAGCAACTGACTCCTCTACTCTTATTTTGACACAAAATGGTGGATATTTTTGATGGTTGCTTCCCTTCCTTTGCCCTAAGTTTACAGTTAAAGTCATTGATGTGAGTGTGGAGAAATAAACAATCAAGTGGCAAATTTTTGCTTTCTCTCTTATAATTAAGCTAGTGACAGCTTGTGTTAATGAGTTGTGTTAACTTCTGTTGTATCTTTTCTATTATTTGCCCTAACCAATTTGTCATAATATCCACATTTGATACATCTGAACTGGTACCTATTTGACTGGATCCATTACCTCCTTGGTCACTATAAAAATCTTTAAATAAATGTTGTATTATATTTAATATTATCTGACAACTACTGCAAGCACCACAGATAAGCAAGTGGGGATTTGTAATGTAAAATGGGGACATAACTTTGGCTAAATTAAGAGGTGAAATTATATTCATGCATGATGCAACTAGACACAGACTCATATTGTGGCTTGTTTAGGTTATATGACCACTGTTCGTACAGCGGCAACTTTACAGTAACACATTGAAAACAAAAAAGTAAGCTGATATATCTCTTTCAAGTAGAACTGCCTTCTTAGAATAGGCTGAAAATTGAACTATTTGAGCTATTGCCTATTTCTAACACAATTTAACCATCTAAAAGTCAAAAACAGAGCCGTGGGTTATATTTTAAATTCTAATTCATTGATCACCATCATCTTTAAAGGGAAAAATCAGTGTTGCAGAATCTCCCAAACAATGTACAGCGCCTATAAAAAAAGATATAATTTGGCTTTTCTGAAAAAAAAAAAAAAAAAAAACAATTACCAAAAAACCCCAAAACCTTTTAATGTCAAAGTGAAAACAGATTTCTACAAAGTAATGTCAACTAAATAAAAAAATATATGATGTAAAATAAGTGATTGCATCAATATTCACTCCCTTTAAAGTGAAAGAGGTCCCGCCAATTGGTGCTTGTAGTCTCACAATTAAAATGAAAGTGAAATGGAGATCACCTCAGTGCAGTGAATGTGTCTCATGTGATTGGAGTAAAGACAGCTGTGTCTGAAAGGTCCAGGGACTGGTTAATCAGTAGTCCTGGCTACAATTTCACCATAAAGACAAACGAGTCACTGAACATCCCCTGGAGTTCAGTTAAATCCATCATTGAGAAATGGAAGGAATATGGCATATGTGTAAATGGGCCTAGAGCAGGCCGTCTTCACAAACTGAGAGACCATGCAAGAAGGAGACTAGTGAGGGAGGCCACCAAGACACCTATGATGACTCTGAAGGAGTTAAAAGCTTCAGCAGCTGAGATGGGAGGGACTCTGCAGACGTCAACCGTTGCCCGGGTTCATCACCAGTCAAAGCTTTATGAGAGAGTGACAAAGAGAAAGACACTGTTGAAGACGGCTCATATTAAATCTGGACTAGAGTTCATCCAAAGGCATGTGGGAGACTCTCCGTGGTCAAGTGGAAGAAGGTTCTTTGGTCTAATGAGACCAAAATGGAGCTTTCTGTCCATCAGAATAGACATTATGTTTGGCGGAGTCCAAACACTGCACATCACCACAAACACACCATCCTCACTGTGAAGCCTGGTGGTGGGAGCATCATGCTGTGAGGATGCTTCTCATCAGCAGGCCCTGGAAGGCTTGTAAAGGTAGAGGGCTAAATGAATGCAGCAAAATACAGGGAAATCCTGGAGGACAATCCGAATCAGTCTGCGAGAGATCTACCACTTGAGAGAAGATTTATTTTCCAGCATGACGATGACCTGAAGCACACAGCGAAAGCTACACAGAAATGGTTTAAAGACAACAAGGTGAATGTTCTGGAGTGGGTGAGTCAAAGCCCAGACCTCAGTCCAATAAAGAATTTGTGGCTGGGCTTGAAAAGGGCTGTTCACGCCCGATCCCCGTGCAACCTGACAGAGCTTAAGCAGTTCTGCAAAGGAGAATGAATGAAGAAGATAACATACCGTGGTCATTTTATGATTTATTGCAGTAAATATATTAGAGGTTTTCCCTTTAATGTTATTGACAACTTACCTCTTTGGAGCAGAGGGTTGTTCTCCTTTAAAATTGTCAAAGATATCATTTGATTTGTCACTCTTGATGGACAGACAACTGGGTTCAGTTTCGCTGACAGAGAACCATCAGTGAAATTCAATGTTTTAGATTTCAGACATGGGTTCAGTTTCAGTTCAACAAAACATGAAGCTGAATAATTTCAGTCTGTGAATAATTGGTTCATTTTGATCAGTGTGCTGACAATGGAAATTTATCAGTGCAATCAATCCATACATCATACCACCACATATGGGTAACATAAGATCCTATTGGGTAAACGTCCCTATTAAGACCATGTATCATATAAGCCCACTTGCATATTCAAGTCAAATTGAAAAAAACTACATTAGCATTTTTTGATTTGTGACATTTCTTCAAATGAAGCTGTTTGTTAACTAAAAGGCACTTTTTTATCAGGAGCCAATGAGATTTGTAGATACTGAGTTCTTGAAGCAAATGTGTGACATGTGCCTGCTCATCCCAGAAGAAGAGAACATTTTTTGCATATTTTTACTCGTATTTTTGTTAAGTACATTCAGTCATTTGTCATAAATTTTAAGAGATTAGAGTTTTCAATAAGACATATGTTGGAATATTACTTTAATTCAAAATATATTTTCTTTTGAAATCAAAATATGAGTTTTAGCAGACTAGCAAACAGACCATCAATATAGTAGCTGCATAGTACAACTCATTGCAATACCATAAAGCATGATAAGCATGTATTGTTTACATGTTTGTATGCAGTATATGTTATCGTACTGTTATATAGACAACAAATCTGAATATTCATTGTTTCTTAAGAATTGAGCTCACCATTCCCTCAAATGATTCTTATTTTTTCAACAAAAACCTTTAGTACATTCTTAGATGCTCAAGAAGAAAAACATGTCTGAGAGGCTTACTGTCCAGACACGACTTTAGTATCAAAGTGCTGGACTGAAACTGAAAGGTCCCTTGTAATAAAAAATACCTCAAGTGTCTTTTTCTGTCTTACTTTAGAAAATCAAAGTGATTAACTGAAATGCTGGTCAACATGAAAAAACAGAATGGCAATTCATTGTATAACATTATTGAGGTTAGCGTGGATTTTGTGATGTGGTTTGTTTGTCCTATAGGAGTGAGTGTATCGTGAGATCCCTTAGATGTATGAATTGAGATTTCTTTTACGATTAATCATGCAGCCCCACTGGCAACTGGGGCTTGTGACGTATTGCCAGTCGGATGTGTACCTCAAGATTGGCCAAAAATGTCCTCACACAGAACGCAATTTTGTCCACACCAACACATTTTGTAGTTTGCTGATATTGTGCATGATGCTAATAAAAAAGAGAAGGAACAACCAGGAGCTTCTTTACCAGCCAGAGCGAAATTAATAGGTTGTTGTGTCCCCACCGACACTTAGAACAAACCTACGTCTCCGGACTTGAGTGCTGAGTTCTGACATGGAGTTAGAGTGAGACAGACAGTTAGAGGTTGTCGTCTCACCTCTGAGCTTTGATCTGACTGTCATGTTCCCCGTGCAGAGTGGCATTAGAGGAAGTGACTCCCTCCTCTCTGTTCTCACACTGATTCATGCTGCTGAACTCACACCCACATCAGCTCACACGCACTTTCATCTAGAGAGAAAACCACAACAGAGTTGTGTTACAAATAAAAAAGAGGTAATCAGATTACAGATATATTTAGCAAAGATGGGAATTATTAGTAGGATTACAATTTATTTTATGGACCAAACAACTAATTGATTAAGAGAAAATTATTAACAGATTGGTCAATAATGAAAATAATCATTATAGAGACAACTTGAAAAATATGTAAAACTATTTTTCAACTGACAAGATTGTGACAGGATTAATTTATTGATTAATCAAGAAATGGCACCATTAAGCTACAACACACACACACAAGATGCATGGAGACCATTTACATCCACTGACATACAGCAGGACTGAGACAGACTGATTTGATCTGACAGAATCTCTTCATCTGCAGTGACCATGGAGAAAATGACTTGATGCAACAAGCTACAGCTGTTTATTTCACAACAACAACTGCTGCAATATGACATTCAATAAAACCTCAGTCTTTGAATAATAAAACATCATAATAAACATTCTTTTGTTAACAAAAAGAAATAATACTAACTTTCATGTGTCTAAAAAAGGCTTCCTGTAACAGTGTTCAATTGGCACTAATAGTTATAAGAGTACTATAAGCTCTACGCTTGTAAGTAGATCAGCTGTTTAACTCCATCAGTTGTCTTTCAATGCAAAGCTCAGCTCGTTATCCTGAAAATAAAAGCCCACTGCTGTGAAAATACACACTGGAGTTCAGTGACTGCCTGTCATTAACATGCTGCTCAATTTAACTGTTATGAAAATCTTACTACTCAAAAATATTTGAGATTTGAGATTTATTTATTTTTTTAAAAATGGGACATACATATTAATGAACATTTCCATGTAAATGTTCGAGATTGTAGCCAAGGCTAATTTCTGTCTCTAGTCCCATTGGCAGGCTGGTGTTCACAGAAAAAAGGTAGCAATATGAGAAATATTAATACAGAAGGAGACTAGAAAAGAAAAGGGGAAAAAAAAGAAACTGATCAAAGAAAAACAAGGCAATGAAATTATTGATTACAGACCAGACTTCTTCCTCAGTGATAAAAGTTTGTCAAATATTAAAGTGCAAGGTGCTAAAGTGCTACAGGTGCCAATTAAAGTGGTAAGTGCTGACGTTATTGCATACTGCCCGATTTAATATGATCTTAAAGTGCTTAGTGCTTAGTGGATTGCATGCTTCCCTATTGCACATGTTGGTATTACTGCACGTTGCTCGATTTCATATTGTGTAAAGTGCTAGTTAAATTGTACAATGCCCGTTACACAGTATAAGGTCACATGGGGTTGCTTGTCTGGTCTGTTTTCAATAATAAATAGGTACAAGTGAGGTTATGCCAATCTATGGGAGCAGATTTGGTTGTCCAGTAGCCATGTTTTCAGATGCACGTATGTCATTTGGTCTTGTATTCCAAGTTTGGGTAGCACGATATGAGAACACTGCCAGTCCAAAAGCACTTCTTTTTTTTTCTTTTTTTTTTTTAAATTTTATTCAGTTTACTGTCAGAGAGGAGTAAAGAAACCAGAAAATAATCACATTTAAGAAGGTGAAATCAGAGAATTTAGACTTTTTTTCATTAAAAAAATGACTCAAAATGATTAATCAGTTATGAAGATAGATGCAGATTCATTTCATAGTTGATTATTAATAGACTCATCATTGCATCTCTAAGTATTTTTGTGTTTATTGTTAGGTTCATTAGTTTGTCCAGCCGTTTCTTCCTTTCAATTTACTGACAAAAATTACATTTCCACCCAGTGAAGCATTAGAGGCCATGATAATGAATTGTGCATGGTAATATATCATTCTTTATTAAAAAAAATATCCTGCTAATAATCCCCATTTCTACTAAATGTATGTAATCTGATTACACTTTTTATCTGTAACTGTAATGGAATTTTTACATCCAGATTACGTAATCCCGTTACATGTAATCCCGTTACTCCAAAACCTGGCTGTACAGTACTTTACACCACTATCCGCTCAGACTCCACACAGCCTCCCTCCACATCAGTCATGTGGTGTTTAATGACAGACCGTGACTCACCGACACATCAGTTGTTGTTCAGCGGCTGTCCGGCCGAGCACAGCCGCTTATAGTGACTGGGACACCGGGAGAGCAACGGCTCGTCTCCGTGTCCTCCACATCGGCTTGCCATAGTATGAGCTGCTTTAAGTCATCAGAAAGTGCTGTTAGAGTTTATAATAAAGACTCTACCTTCGAAGGGCCGTTGTGAACAGATGACTGTTTATCAAAGTTGATAATTAACAACAACGTCGGCTGATTTCAAGATAACAACAAGGAGGAACTTAAGAGTAAAAGATGGCGCTTACATTACCGATAAGTGGACAAAAGAGGCTGTGACATATGAGGGTCATAGAAAGTGAAAGTAAACTTTAATGGTAAACAGATCCGAGGGGCGGGGGCGGGGGGGGGGGGGGGGGGGGGGGGCGGGGCGTGTCCTTCAGTGATAGGGAGTAGTCTGATGAAGTGTGGAAGTAACTTAACTTAGTACAAATACTTTGTTACTGTACTTAAGTAGATTTTCAGGTATCTGAAGGTATCAAGTAGCTGTTTTTTATTTTTACTACAATTTGAACACAAATATCTGTACTCCTTATATTTTCAAAACAGGCTTCTAAGTTTTGTTTTAATGCATTTGAGAAGAATTCTTGATTATTTTTAGAAAGCTGATCCAAGAGCAAGGTCTGTGTTTATAATGTCCAGAAGGGTTTTATGAGCAATCATGTGCAGTCCTCCCTTCTCCCACTGGCAACTCCAGTGGTTCTCAAATAGTGGTCTGGGGACCTCCATGGGCCCGTTGTACTCTGCCAAGGGGTCCTTGAAAAGAGTTCAGATTCATTCATTAAATCATTACGATAGCTATCATATTCAAGTCACAGGACAGGCATCTTCTTCGTCTTTTTGTGTTTTTATTAGGCCTATTTATATATTTGATATATATAAACAAAGGGGTATCGTAGCAACAGGCTGAAGCTGCTGGAGGCTGGCGTCTACACTTCACCATACTCAGTATGTAGCTTCTCAGTTTGCTTTAAACAAAGAAAACCCACAAAATACACATTCACACTGTCTTGCCTTAGCTACCAGCAATTTCAGCTGTGCATTCAGCTTAAAAACAAATATATAACATGCCATGTGACGCTGAAAAATAGTTTTACGTCAGTGAATCTGAGCTAACCTTTCAAACCAATGTAGTCACACACTAACACAAGTAAACTAACAAATGGAGGCACTGCAGACCAGCAACTCCTGTGTTCTGAGAGGTAAAATGACACTAGCGTTTTGTTGGTTTGGAGAGCGATATTTGGCTCATATAACAGCAGTTTCCCATCAGGTAAAGCAGTGAAAATATTCTAAATATAGCGTACACTTAAAGTGATATTTAAACATGACTAACCTCTTCTTGACACTGATTACAGTCAATAAAACATCAATCAATCTGAGAGTGATAATAAAGTCATCCTGTCCAGACAAATTCACTTTTCTGAAAATAACCTGAAAATAGTGACAGACCAGAGTGTCTGAGGTGGAGTCTGGGTGTTTTCAGTTTATTGCCATCAAGTCCCAGCATCCTTTGGGAGAGTCCCGGTGAAGAGGAACCCGCCCTCTGGATTACAGAGGTGAGCTGTGTAATTAAACATGTTAATGACACACTCCACCAAACAGCTGTCATTAAAGTTATAAATCTGACGCAACTCTGCATCTAAACTGACAGTGCTCTCCTTATACTTCTGCTCCTCTTTAGATCTTCATCTCAGATATTTACATTAAATTTTATTTCTATTTTATGCTTTAAAATGCTTTGTGTGTGTCTGTTGTAGCCCGGTTTGTACCGAATACTGTGTGTTCTTGCTTGAAAAAGCAGAAAATCACACCGAATCAGTACATAAAAGAAATCTATCAATCTTGCAACATATTCTTGATTTTAAGTGGTGTAAGAAAATGTTTTTGTTTTTTAAATATGCAGCATGTCCCTATCTCAGCACTTTATTATTCATGTCATTTTTAGAGTTTAGATCATTATTAGATATAAACTTCAAAAGAAAATCTCACAGGATAAGAGCAGAGTGAAGACCTGAACACATTCTTCACTCTCTTCTTAACAACCTCATCCTGCATTAGAAAAGTACACAGTTAAAACAGCTGAAAAGCTAATATAAACATATCAAAATAAAAGTTGTAGTTCCTTCATACACAGCATATATACAGAACATTAAATTCAGAGTAGAACATAATAAAATATTAAACAGAATAAATATACAGTTATTCATATACATATGAAACAATGGTTAAGCATCTGAGAAGAAAACGCTGAATTTGCAAAAAAAGATGCTTATTAAATATGTGTGATTGATACAATTTTAAGAAAAATACATTAAAAAAAAGACAAAAATGTATAAAGATTCCCCAAATGTATCAGGAAAACTTATCTCTGATAATCTGCTCAAAATTAATCCAAGTCATTTATTTTACACTTTATTTTTATTATTATTGAATATAACGTGAAATATCCATAAAATATGTCACTTCAGGGGTCTTTGGTTTACTCAACAATAGAAAAGGGGTCCACTATGGAAAAAAGTCTGTTCTATGGAGTTTTCTCATTTCTTTTGCCTTTACTTTCCTTCTCTTAGATAATAAAGAGTCAATAAAAAGTGAAGTTATTGAACATTTAGTGTTTTTAAGCTACAGAAAGCTAAAAAAAAAAAAAAAAAAAAAAAAGCTTATATATAGATAGATGATATAAATTTTTTTTGGCTTAAATATGTTTTGCTGCTGACCCTGTCCACAGGAATATACTGCTGTACAGCATATCTACTGCAGGTAATACACTGACTATGGATAAGTACCACTTTAAATAAACTGAACTATCCCTTAAAGACAGATTTGTTAAAGTGGTCACCATTACATTGTGACCCTCAGGACACAAGATTTAATCTAAAACACTCTGTATCAAAAGACTTACAAAAAGTCCAGAAAACAAGCAAAATATTTCTCATTTAAATGCTGAATTCAACTTTAAATGACTTGTTGATGGCTCTAGTTTCTCTCTCTTTTCCCTCTGTCTTTCTCAGACTTCCCAGCCTGTAATTAAAATGATAATGAGCCGTGTTTCAAACGGAGCCTCGGCCTTGACGTCAGCAGTGACTCTCGGTTCACCCCGGCACACTGCGGGCAGGAGGAAACACAGCCGGATTAGCCTCCGCCTGAACCGGCTCGCGGCGCTGCAAACCTCTGAGAGTGTGTATGTGTGTGCGTGTGAAGGAGGGATGATTCAACACCAACTGCAGCAGAACATAGGTGGAATTTGCATTTTAATAAGAGGAGTTCATTTCCAAAGTGCAATTGATCCATTTTGCAGAGAAGAATAGAAATGATGATGTAGTCAGAGTGGATCTGAGTGGAGTGTTGAATGAAGAATATACTCTACACATTTACAAGCAACATTGTCTCATTTCTAAGTCCAAGTCTTAGATCCAGAGTTGGAGGGGTTGCTCTAAAAATTTAGTCTGATACAATTACTGATTACCTGCTAAAAATGTAGTCAGTAACCTAATCCAAATATCATAATCTTAAAGTGATGTAACTTGATTGCTCTCTGTTACTTTCGGATTAGAATAAGACCAGGGCATAGAAAGGTCAAGATGACAACAGACAGAACAAAGAAATAAACTAGATCTAAACAAGACCACTGAATCTTAGAAAGACTTTAGAGAGACCCTAGTGGAGAAAGGTTGAAATCAAAGCCAAAAAGACCTAAACCTGAACTTTCAAAGATTAGGGCCAGATATTGGAAAGTTCAAAAGAAAGTAAGACTAGGCCAAGACTGTATTTCTGCGTAAGACCAGACCTTGGAAAGACCTGAGCTAAATATGACCAAAGCTAGACCAAGACCTGACACCCAAACTGCCATCATGGCTAAAGACAGAAACCAGAGCTTACAAAAACTAAGTCCTGAACTTATAAAGACCAAAATCAGGTCGAAAAAAGGTCAAGATGAGAGTAGACAAACCAGAGCTTAGAAATAAACTATATCTTAACTAGACCACTTGATCTTAGAAAGACTTCAGAGAGACCTTAGTGTCAAAAGGCTGAAATCAAAGCCAAAAAGACCAAGACCTGAACTTTCAAAGACTAGGGCCAGACATTGTAAAGTTCACCAGAAAAACCAGACCAGGGCCAGGTTTCTGTTTGAGACCAGAGCTTAGAAAGACTCAAGCTGAATTTGATCAAGACCAGAGAGTGCAAAGACCTTAGACCTTAAAAAAACAAGAGCCAACACCAACTAAAACAAGAGCTTATAAAGTGTCCAGAAACTGACACCGGGGCAGCTTTATTCTCATCAGACGAACTGGTTTTAGACCTTAAAGCCTCTGTTGACTCAACACAAACTGCCCTTACCAACATTAAACAATAAACTGAGCTTACGTAACAACGGAATCTGTCAGACAAAAGTCTGAGGACTGAACCTGACCTTGATGAAAATACTGGATCTGCAACCAATTTTTTGTCCTCCCATAAAATTCTCACTGATTTTACAATTAAACACAATTAAACCATCCTGTTATTAAAATCAGATGTGATGCAGTTGTTTGGTTGATGTTTATGTCGAAAACAAAACAGACTTTGGGTCTTGAGCATCAAGTTGTGGGTTTTCCATTCATGTAAAAGTTTCCATAGAGTCAAAAGTGATGTTAAAGTGTTTTTATCACACACCTCTTGTACTATATGCCACCTATACACAAGTATCTGACCTAGCAATGACAAAAAAGTCAGAAAAGATTCATTGTCTCGTCTCTGTTCATGGACAGGATCTCAAGATACAATCTCAGAACTGTGTCTTTGCTTTTTACAGATGATTTGGTTCTGTTGGTTTCATCAGACCATCTCCAAGTCTGCAGCCATGGTTCCCTGCTGGATAAAGATACCAGAAATCGAACCGCTCCCCCAGGTAAAGAAGTTTATAAGTCTGGATCTTGTTCATAAGTAACAGGAACATGGAGTGCGAGTGATTAATTGTCAGCAGTAATGTGGGAGTTGTACTGGACCATCATGTTGAAGAGGCTGAAAGTCAAAGCTTTCAATTTACCGGTCAATCTACGTTCCAACCCTGAGTTTCCTTCGTAGGGTGTCTGGGTTCACCTGTAGAGATACGGTGAGGGTCTCAGACATCTGGGAGGGCTCGGCATAGAGCTGCTCCTTCGTGTCGAAAGGAGCCAGCTGAGGTGGTTCAGGCGTTTGATTAGGATGCATTCTGAACAACTTACTTTTGAGGTTTTCCCGGCACGTCCAACTGGGAGGAGACCCCATGGCAGACCCAGAACTTGGAGGAAGGATTACTATCTAATCTGGCCTGGGAACCCCTCAGGATCCCGCAGGAGGAGCTGGAAAGCGAGAGACATCAACTCCGGATTACAGGAAGAAAATGGATAGATGGGAGATTTTAAAAAGTCGTAAACTGATTGGAGAACACACAGCAGAATCATCGAAGCATATTTTCTTCCCATCAGACAAAGCATCTGTGCCACCAACAAAAATCTGACAACCCGCTTTAAAAAACATAGAAATAATCTCGCTCCTGCACATTCAGCGCTGAATGGATTTTACAGAATGTTAACGTTGCTCTTGTTCTTCGTTGAAAGCTTCTGCGTGCTCAGCGGAAACGTGACAGTCCTCTATTTTTTTTGGACAGCAAGGGCGGAAGAGTGAGGGATTATCATCATCGTGGAGAACACGCAGATAAAACATAAAATCCCATTCACGGCCACCCACGGAAACCCACAGAGAAGAAGGTAAAGAAACAAAGAGACAGCGGAAACCTCTGTGCTCTGTCAGCGGTTTGAAAAGGAGATGCATGTAGAATCATATTCCACTGGGGATGAAGATACTTCATTGTAGCTGTGAGATAAACTGGCTTTGTCGGTCTGGATTTGCAGCACATTCGTGAACAGAAACTGTGCTGTGGAGTAGGAACTGGAAACAAGTCTTTAATTGGACCTCTCCACAAAATGATCAGAACAGAGAACATCTGTGGGGGCTGGATAGGTTATAGATCAATAATACCAACAACTCAATGATTACTTCACCCCCTGCTGACGTTAAAGTCTTTTGAAACTCACAATTCTCATTTAGAATAAAAACCCTTCAAAAACATGTTACTTTGCTTAAACTCATAAGCTGTTGCAGCAGTTTTTGGGTTCATAAAAATGGTCAAAATCCCTAAAATTCCCTAAATACCACCATATACTGGATGTTGCTGTGATTTAGAATCAAAAACTTTCAACACTGACATTGGAGATTTTTTGAAAGAATTGCTCTTTTCGATGCTTGGATGTTGAACCCTTCTGTTCTGGGTATCGTCAAGAGAGGTGGCAAAACTTTTGAACTTTACTGCAGTAAAAGTTCAAAAGCACAGGCTCTGAAATGTACTCAGTGTAAAAAGTCATCCTCTGAGGGATATTTTTACTGACTATTTCTGTGCAAAGCTAACTGAACCTCACTTTTTCTCCAGGAGTCTTGAGTTTTGTTAGTTCTTTTTTCATCCTAAGTGTCTTTTGTCTTGTTATGTCTGGTTACGTCTTGATACATTGTTTTTATTCGTTATGACTTTTTACATAGTTTTAGTTTTTCTTGTTGTTTGTTGTTGTTGGTTGTTTGTCTGTCTTTTGATGTCTTTGTTGTTTTATGTGTCTTTGTCTTGTTGCATTTACACGTTTTTCATCTTGTTTCATCTTTTTCTGCTTGTCTTTCACATCTCTTTCATCTTGTACATCTGTTATGTGTGATATGCACTGATGCATTCACCATGGAATCATCTTGTCTTTTCCATGTGTTATTGTCTCATCCATTAGGTTGAAATCACTCTTGATGTTGGAAGGCGGCCACAATAATGCAAATAAAAATAAGCGATCATTTCTCTGAAATCCATGAAAACTAAAGTAACGAGCCTGTTTTGAATGTAATAGTAGAAAGTACAGATATTTGTGTTAAATTTAAGAAGTACAGTGTCTTGTTATCTAACCAGCTTAAATGAGGCCTGTGACTTCAACCAGTGACTTGTGTGTACAGGCCCAGTCCTCAGCTCCAGATATGTTTGATAAATCAGTCAGCACGTGGATACTTTAAGATCCAGACGTCACACAGGAGAGATAAAAAAAAAAAGTCTTATTTCAGAAACACAAAGTACATGCTACAGTTACCAGGAAAATAACAGAAGTAAAGTAACATTCTCCTCATCAGTGATTACACTTTGACATGACAGCAGCTTTGAGTTACACAAACCATAATAATAAGGTGGGAGAAAGTTTAGCTGTAAACACAGTAAGTACAGAGAGGTACATTTGGCCCCAGACAGAGAAGGGCCAGTAAACATGTACTTTGCATGTACTTTCTGTTCCTGGTAAACTGTTCCAGTTTAATTTATAGCACAATCAAACTGCTATCTAATTTTCTGAGCATTATTCCTTAAACATGTTTATGACTTCAAATTTGGACGGGGCAAGACAATGGAGGAAGTGAATAAAAAAAGAGTTATTTATTTCTTTTTAAACCAAACGACCTTAAACAACTACTCTGAAATTCTGTCTCATTAACTGCTTTCTTATACGTACAAACTGAGAGAAGCAGGGACTCACCGATATCAAATCCACCTTTTTTCAGTCTAAGGGTATATTTAAAGGTTCATGGTGTGTTTGCAATTTTAAAATTAAATTAAAGAATTACAAAGAGGTCATTTAGTGGATTTTGGAGACATTTAGTTTTGTTTCTACTAATCCATTATAGAAGGGATTTAATCAATAATTGCTGTTAAACGTTCTACAAGGAGATTTATGAAACAGTTTAATACTGATGCCTCTATATGACCGAGGCTACATAAGCAAACAAAACCATCAGCGATAAGATTGGCTATTTCTATCTTCTTAATGCCAACGGGTCAGATTCCCAAGCTGTCATAACAATTACATGTTTGACAAAGTTAATGTCAGGCTGTCGTAACGAAGACATTTCTTCTTGGTTACTGTCAAGTTGTAATACGCATTTTTCTGTTAATGTCAGGTTGTCATCACCAAGACATTTTTACTGGGTTAATGTCAAGTTGTCGTAACAAAGACACTTTTTTTCTTGACCGTCAAGTTGCAACTTCATGACAAACATTCATAAAGACTCCTCCATGCTTACAATTGAGGCCATGACATGTTTATGACAGTGTAATGTCAGTCTTATGTACACTCCTTTAAATAAAGTGTTACCATATTTTCTTGAATACCTTTAAATATCATTCAGATGAACTTGTTAGTAAAGTGATGAACACAGATGATAGAGAGAAGCTGCCTCAAGTCAAATTTTACAACTTTTCAATGACAGGCAACAAGTGAAAGTTTCAGTTGCAGCACTTTGGAGCCGGTTGGTGAAGCAGGATCCACAATTAACTCACAAGAGTCACTATAACTGGCACTTAGCTGAGAGCAGAGGGGTATTTCCCAGACTGATTAGAGCTTCAGAAAGCAGACAACACACATGTTCAATTACAAAGAGTTTAATCCCAAAAATACTTTTTTTTTCTTTTTTTTTCTTTTTTTTTCCATTTTGGCATGTAATACATTGTTTGGTCTTGCTGTATCTTGGCTGTAACACTATACTGTATAATTTACATTGTCTGAAGTAGTGGCTGTCATGCAAAGTTGAACACAGCTCGACTGATTACTGCAGAAAAACGATGCCACGTTCACGTCGCATTTATGTCGTAAATAGACTGCGAAAAAGAGAAAAAAAAATCATGTCTGCCCCCTGGTGGTTAATATAAGTATGGCATGAGGGGATTTTTTTTGTAGCATTCCAACTTATTAAATGATGATAAAATGACCTTCAAACTCATTCATCTCTACTTTAAAATGAGGATCATGCTGCAGTTTTCATTTAAAATCCATAAGGTTTGATTATTTTGTAGATATTGGGTTGCTGCAGCAAAATTTTAATTTTTTAATTTTTTCTCCTATTTAGACGTGAACGTGGCATTAGACAACAGTCCATGTAAGACATTCAACAGTCCTGTCAGTTAAGACAAAATGCTAATTTCAGTTACTTTTTATGAACTATTCTGCAAGCTGTCAATCATGTGGATGGAACATTGTGTTAACATGGGGTCTGAATTGGTAGGGGTTAATAATTTGATTTAAAAAAAATCTCCCCCACACAGCACGTTTTGGTTCGTTATAAACACTTCCGATCAAATATCCTTCAAGAGGAAGGAGGAAAAGTCATTTTTAGGGCAGCTAAGGTTCAGCCTGTCGTTGTTCAACTTGTACAGAAGACCTTGTCCTTTCTCGTGTCACGCACAGTCACCTGGGTGCATCAGACACTTTCTCACACTTGGAATACTATACCAAAATACATTATTTTGGATCTGAAGTGCCGATCTGATTTGTGTCTGAGCGTTTGCCCCAAATCTGTCTCATCTGACGACTACGTAGTGTTGTCAAGTTGTCAAGAAACCACGTGAGATGCATGTCAGTTGTTTCAACATTTGTTGCTGGCAAATCGACATTTTTTGTGAGCATTATGGCATATAACTGTGTTAGTCTGCTGCCCAAACTTCTATGTAGAAAACCATGCTACATTTATCTGTGTTTTGACATCCCAGCACCTACATAAGAAAATTATGAGAGGCAAGTGATAAAAAAAAATACAGATTGTTTGCCACCTCTGTTTCCCAGATGAAAAAAAAAACACTGAAAACAACTTATATCAGATTTTGAGAATAGTTCACTAGATTATTTTTTATCACTTGCCTCTCTTCCGTACATAAAAGAGTAATCCAGCATTTTTTGGCACTAGAAAATTATTAATGCGCTCTCTACAAGATTCGGCACCAAATCACTGCAGCTGGAAATTTGAAAGCTCTGATTGGCTGTTAATGCAGCTATAAACTGACCCATGGTGTCCACTGGCAACTTATTTAGCAACTACTTGTTACTTTAAGGTGGTGATGCTGCACCCGGGCTACAAACAGAGAGCTACATGTGCATGTAAAGTCGAAACAGTCAAAATCAGACAGACATCTGCTGAGTTCCGTGCACACAAAATCAGCTGTTCACAGAGCTCAGGACCTCCAATATGGCTTCTGAAGAAGGTATAATCAAAGATGGTTTCTCGGGTTAAGACACACCACTTAGGAAATGTCTCAAAGTGCAAAATAAGTCAAATTTCTTTCTAAAATTTCTGATTTCTGGAAATGTGTCGAATGCAACATGACTTTTTTTTAAAAAATGTAGGTTATTATTGTCTTTACACGTGAGCAACAAACTTTGAGCCCTTTTTATCCTCCATCTGCTTTGCTGAGTCACAACGCTACGAAGACGGACACTGAAAAAATATTCCCATAGACTTCAGTGACCTTATTATTTAACTGAACTTTAATGTTAATGTTGTCTCAACCAAACACTTCAGATTCACATTTTCACCTCAAAATAATAAATTATGGAAGCCTATTTCCACTAATGTGATGAAAAAAAAAATCACGTTAGTCATTATAACAAAAAAACCTGCTCATAATAATGAGTTTCTATCTAGAAATAACGAGTTATCTCAAAAATGATGAGTTGGTATTTTGAAATAATGAGTCACTATCTCAAAATAATGAAATACTTACTCATCGTTTTGAGATTAGTAAGCCATTATTCTGAGAAAGGATCTTCCTTCTTTCATCACGTCAGCAGAAATGGGTAAATAACAAAAACAATGGAGGATGGAAGAGGGGGAGAGTTTAGTCTTCTCAGGGGAATCATCTTTGGCGTAACACCATCTCGCAGCTCTGAACACCAGTCTGTGCATCAGTGCATCCCTAATCACATTTACACCAGCCTGTTTGTCTGTGCACAGCACGACTTGGCAGCAACAGGAGGCTCTGCCAGTGCATCCACACACTTTATAAAACATCTAGACGTCCCTAATCGAACAGTCCTATTTATATTCCTACATCAGGGACTCACCCACAGGGAGTGTATAGAGACAAGCCATCAATGTTACAATATTTTGCCATAAATCTTAAGATTACTATGATTGTTTTGTTAATCTATGTCATTCATATATTATAAGATTATCTAGCTGTTCTCTGCAAATAAAAATGTTGTTAAATGGAGTTTAGACAGCTTTTCTTTCATTATGTCTCTCTGTAACATTCATACAGGGGAGACCAGGGAGTTTTGTAACAAGGGTGAGTTGTGACAGAAAAGTGCTGCAGTGAAATACTGTGGATTTTATGACCAAAAACAAAACAAACAAACAAACAAAAGGTAAGAAAGTAACATTTTTATCAAGATTTTTTTTTTTTGTTTGTTTCTAGTTTAATTTTGATATTTTTGTATTCATGCTACTTTCAAGCCCACATGCTAAAACTGTCGTGGTGGGACCAGTTTTTTTCTTATTTATTTTCTTATTTCAGTCTTAGATCAGAGCTGCAACAAACAGTTGATCAATCAATTAGTTGTCAACTATTAAATCAAGCCGCAATTGGAAGAAAAAAATCAAATCAAAATTGACTGATTTCAGCTTCTAACATAAACATTTTGTGGTTTCTTCATTCCTCTCTGACAATAAACTGGGATGTTTTTGAGTATATAATTTGAGGACGTCGCTTTGAGCTTTGGGAAACACTGACCAACATTTTCATAGACCAAAAAAACTAATCAATTAATTGAGAAAATAATTAGCAGATAAATTGATTCTCATTAGTTGCAGCCCTTATTTTCTTAATAAAATGCTGATTTTGTGTACTTAAGCATTCAGGTTTACTTGAGGGTAGTGCTTTGGTCTTGACAAGCCAGGAGAGTAAAGCTGCAATTATATGTCGATTAATCGATTAGTTGTCAGCTACCAAGTCCATCACAAACTATTTTGTTAAACTATTAATCATTTCGAGCCATATTTAAGAAAATATGTCCAAATTCTCTAATTCAAGCTTCTTAAATGTGAATATTTTCTGATTTCTTTCATCTTCTTGGTCAGAAATGATGATTGTGGACCAATCAGTGCCCTGAGCTGCAACAGTTATTTAGTTAATTGATCATTAAACGACTATTAAATTCGTAATCAACCATTTAGAGAATTGGTTTATAAGTCTGAGTAATTTAATCAAGACAAAAATAAGTCAAAATTCTCTGATTCCAGCTTATCAAATGTGAATATTTTCTGGTTTGTTTACTCCTTCATGACAGAAAACTGAGCGTGTTTAAAAAGGTATCCAGCATCAGTTGAAGGTGTTACTACCATCCCCGGTCTCCCCTACTGTCATACATATCCTGATGAGTTGAGTGACAATATTGGTATATTTTTTAGCTCATGTAGCATCACTATAAATATATTACCGTCATATATGGAGACTTGCAACGTTTCTATGGTGATCAATAATGATATTTATGCTTCATGGTGGTTTTATCTGCTGTTTAATCCCTCTGGAGTCCATCCTGGAATATTGATCATAGCTTTTCTTTTTCCTCATCACCATCATCATCATCATCAGCATCATCATCAGCATCATCATCATCATCATCACTGCCTCTTCTTCTTTTGCTTCAGTGACTTCCTTCTCTTCACGATCATCTCATACAGCTTGTCCATGCCCTCGTCCAGTCCCTCTCCGATGATGGCGCAGGCCGGCTGGACGTGGTACGGGGTGGAGGGGCTCAGCTCGGCCAGGGCCAGCTGCCTCTCGATCTCCCCGACATCCAGCGCCCGGGGCAGGTCCTGCTTGTTGGCGATGACCAGCAGCGGGGTCCCCTGGTTCTCAGAGAACCGCGTGATCTTGTGCAGCTCGGTGCGGGCCTCCTCCAGCCGCTCGGCGTCCACGGAGTCCACCACGTACACGATGCCGTCCGTGCAGCGGCTGTAGGGCTTCCAAAGGGGCCGCAGCTTCTCCTGGCCCCCGACGTCCCAGAAGTGGCAGCTGATGCCCCTGGAGGCCCCTGCGCCGCCCAGCCGGATCCTCTCCGTGTTGAAGCCGATGGTGGGCACCGTGTTGACAAACTCGTTGAATTTGAGCCGGTACAGCACGGTGGTTTTGCCCGCAGAGTCCAAGCCGAGCATGACGATGTGCAGGGACTGGAAGGCGCCCAGATTGGTGAAACTGTTCCCCATGTTGCAGCGTGTGAAGGAGAGCAGTGCGCACTCCCACAGCCCCGGCAGCGAGCGATATCACTGCTTAAATGTCCCAGGAGGGCTCCATAGCGGGTTAGAGAGCCTAATAAACGCCTGATCCTCTCCGCTCCTGCTCAGCAGATGTGGAGGGCGCAGCCCCTCGTTGCGCGGAGGCACTCCGGCAGCCAGACAAGCCGCAGCATCCCTGGACTCACTCCAGCAGCATCAGGCGTCCAGAAACATCCAAAATCATCACACGCACAGCGGTGCATCCACCGTGCGCACCGCTCTCCAAATGCGCAAATTACGCGCGGCTGAATGTCACATCGTGTCTCCGCAGCGGTGCATGTGTCCACAAGTGCGCAGCGACTGCCTTCATGTAGTAACACACACACGAGTGATGGTGTGTGACGCGTGGGTCATAACAGATGCGTCAAGTTCTAGCAGAAAAATACAAAATAAGACTTCCTGGTAAGCAATGAGCCTAAAAAATAAAAGCATCTTATGTCAAAAAACACATGCCAGTGAGGAGAAAGAGCATCTTATTTTGAAAGGTGTTCATTCATGTTGTGACTTCAGTGTTTCCTCTGCGCACTGAGCTGTCTGAGCTGCTGAAACGATGACACCTAGTGGTGAAATATGACATTGCAACACTAGGTTGCCAATACTCCATGTTAAAATAAATCTTCCCAGTTGCTTGTTTTTTTCTGAAAAGGTTGCTCATTTTCTTAAAACTATTCAAACCCCGTACAAAAAACTCACACACAAAACCAAAACAGCGCAGATCTACAAACACTGCATTCAAATCATTGTTAAGTCCACTGAAAAGCCCTGGAGACAAATTAACATTGACTGTTTTTATACCACCATCTTCCCTGCATCTTCCCCATCTACTTGCAATATCCTGTATATGTCAGTGGTGAAGAATGGTTTACCAAAAACACATATTTAAGACTATTATTATTATAGTTTGTTTGGCTTCTTTCTCTCTTTTTTCTTCTCACTTAAAAAATATTGATATCAAACCTATATATGATGCCTATGTTTTGCGTGTTCTTTGTCTTGATATTATTGCACACTGATATGAGTTTGCAGCATTGTGAGCACAGTATGTGCATGGATGCATATGTCAATAAATAAAAAGTATTTAAAAAAATAAATAAATAACAATTTTCTACACTAAAAATATAAATTATTTGTATCTATCAGCTGAAAACATGTCTAAACAGTGGCATGGTCCTTTGTGTGGTCCTGTGACATTACCTCCACTAGATGGCAGCAAATCATTTCATAACCAGATCAGATTCTCTGCAACCTTAACAGCTTCAGTGCATTATAGTTAGGAGTTTCAAAAGTATCAACAGTCTGCACAGCACTTACTGCATGTCTGTCTGGACTGGAAGAAGGATCCCTCCTCTGTTTGTTCGTGTCCAGTAGAGTTCAGGTCTGAAGAGAGAGGTTGTCATTAACACCAACAGCCCATACACAAAGGTGATCTCACTTCTTGTGGCTGATTAGACCTCTGTGGAGCATGGTCAGATCACACTTGATTGACAGCCCTCTGACTCTTCTGTTATTTGTTTTTCATCTAAAAGGCAGGAAAATATGCAGGTTTGCTCCAAAAGCTCCAAAATTCCCTTTGAATCACACTGCCCTTTATGATTGGAGTTAATTTAGGTTCATATCTCAAACTTTTTCTTGCACGTCCCCCTTCAGAAGCCAAAATGAGTTCACTCATCCCGCAGTTTTTCCAAATCATTAAAAATGATGGGAGAAGCAACTAATAAGCACAATAGCATCAACCAAGTCCTCTTTATTTTTCCTACATAAATCATATCGATTCAATGTAGTTTCACTCCATATTTTGCCCCTGGTGCATCGTCATTATGTGTTTCTTTGTAGCTCGTCTGTGTTCCTCTGGGCCTGTTCAGTAATCCATCCGTGGTGTGTAGTATGGATTTGTGACACAGCTTCTGACACAACTCAGAGCTAATTAACGTCTCTAGTTTGTTTCAGTTTGACACACAACATGGCCTCTGATGCCAAACTGAATCAATGGCTCGGTTCGACAAGGAAGCAAAATAATATATATATATATATATATATATTATATTTTTTTTTTTTAAAGGAAAAAATACAGACGAGACAACATGGCTGGGTCCAAATGTCCCTGCAAAAAAGTTAGTTCGGATTCACAGAAGTCACACAATTTGAATACTTACATTTTCTCAACAGGCTCATTACTTTAGTTTTAATTCATCTCATTTGAATTGTTGACTTTTTTAAATTTTGCATCATTGTGCGCTGCCTTCCCAACATCAAGACTGATTTCAACCTAAATGGATGGAGCAATAACACATAGAAAAGACGATTGCTTGGTGTATCCACCAGTGCACGATATGCACAACTGATGTAGCAAGACGAAAAAATATACGTAAAAGACTTGACAAGATGAAAATCAATGTTAAAGATGGAATAAAGACAAAAAAGGACATAAAAGACATAGCAAGAAGAAAAAAGACATTAGAAGATATGCAAACAAGTATTAAAACAACACCTATAAAAGACTTGAAAACAAAAAACTTTTAACACAGAATGAAAAAGGAACTTTGAATCGATGAATAAAAGATGTGAACTTCAAACAAAACTAGGGTTGTTTGTTGTTGCTCACAAATGTTGAACTATGGATAATTACCTCATACAACCCCATTCCAAATAAACCGAACTATTCCTTTAACATCTTTGAAATTTAACTCTCTCAAAAAAATTACCTTATTCAAGTTCAATATAAGGCGGCTGCTCATTTCAGCAGCTTTCACTGCATTTGCAGCTTTGTGTTTACAGCCGTTTTTATTTGTCCAAGTTTGGTGAACTCAGCAAACTCCCAGCAAAGCTAAACACAAATTAAGGGAGTCTAATTTGCCAGAATAAGTGAAAACACCAGAATGGAATAAGCAAAGCATTTAGGAGGAATTAGTATTAGTTGTAAAGAGGTGAGAAAAGGGAAAACCAGTCCCTGAACACACACAAATACACACAACCTGAGTCATCAAGACCTCACTAATTGTTCTCCCTGACCTCCTCCTGCATTGATTTCCCTGCTAATGAGTGTGTGAGATCAATAAAACAAATTATAAGCAGGGTGTGGACATGCATGCACACACACACACACACACACACACACACACCTGACTTTATGAGACCACAACTCACTCTAATTCCCCTCATCTCTTTGTCTCTAACAAGGCTGAGTCACCTGAACGTCCCTCGCCCGACGCCCCCTCAGTCTCCTCATCCTCCTTCGCTGATTTACCTCTAATTTATTCCAGCGTCTCCTCAAAAGGTAGAAAAGAAAAGGAAATGTGCTTCTTTATAAGCTGTTTAACCATCTGCAAAAGGGTGAGGGAGTGACAAAGAGTTAAGCATTGCAATGGAAAAAGAGAAAAATTCAGTTTCTGTGTTTTTAATGAAGAGTAGGAGTTTAAATGTAGCTGAAATCATAAACTGGCCTGTTTTCCTCCTCTGACATCGATTAATTTTCCTTACCTCACTCTTATTTCCTTAATTAAATTTAGGGAAATGTATTACCACAATGCAATTGTCGACCTATTCATTTTTCATACTTAAATTTGTGTTTTCCTCTTCACTTTGCTCTTGAAATGTATGTTTTCTTTGACTTATGTGCAGTAAAGAATTGTCTCTGTTCCTCAGAGATGCTATAAAAAAAAGACTTGCCTTTGCTTTTGTTAAAACCAGAGGAGCGGACTTGAGTCACATGACTTTGATGAGATTCACGAGTCGAGTCACGAGACCAACCTTTCAAATTTCATACACAGAACAACTGCTAACGTTAGCTACACAAACCAACTGCTAACGTTAGCTACACACAACTGCCAACTTAAGCTACACAGGCCAACTACCAACTTCAGCTACATAGAACAACCGCTAATGTTACCTAGGCAGAACAACAGCTAATGTTAGCTACACAGACCAACCAGTAGCTACACAGACCAACCACTAACATTAGCTGCACAAACCAACTGCTAACTTTAGCTGCACAGAACAACTGCCAACTTTAGCTACATAGAACAACCGCTAACGTTAATTACACAGACCAGCCGGTAACGTCAGAGCAACTGCTAACGTTACCTACACAGAACAACAGCTAATGTTAGCAACACAGACCAACCAACAACTTTAGCTACACAGATCAAACATTTACTTTAGCTACACAGACCAACTGCTAACGTTACCCACACAGCGAACACTGCAAATTTGCAAGTTTATTTGACTAGAAAAGTGTATTTGTTTTCTGTCATAGCAGTTACCTCAACTTGTATTTTCAAATTCAGTCAACTTAAAATTTTCAGGCAGCCCCAGTGCTAACTTTTTTTTAAAAGTTAAAACAAATCGTTTTTTGTTGTTGGTTTTTACAGTGAAACAAATACTCATTCAGCTGAGGTTGTGATATTCACCATGACTGAGGGTTTCACAAGGCTTCCACATGACAACAACAAAACACCCCCGTGGCTCCAGAACGATGCAGATGCTGGAGGAGCGAGGCGTGACACAGAGCAGATTAAGGAGTTTTATATTTTTGTGCTTTCTTTATCTTTCGAGGGCTCTTCACATTCTCCAGACCCACGAGGTGAAAGCAGCCTGGCCTGTTTCCACGGATTCTCCTAAATCTCCCACAACGGCAGCAGATGAAACAGACCGACGGGCCGGCTCGTCCCAGAGCTTTTCATCTCATCTCGCCACCTGTTTTGCATTTTCAAAGCGCCTCGAAGCTGTCCAATTTGTCCCGAATCAATGAAGGAAAGAGTGCTGAGGAAAATTGCTGATTTCCTGTCACATCTCTCTGATTGTCTGGTTTTGATGGGCAGGAACACAGACTCATATATTAGCAGAATAATACCTGTGGTCCTCTGATTATAGGCTAGACAGTTTGTCATCAGTCATTTATTGACTCAGACTGTTCAAATCTAAATTTCTGAACAAGGTGCATCTTTCATGCAGGATGTTGCAGGGTGATGCAGGGTGATAAGCAAGGTTAGGCTGAAAATGTATTCTGATAAAGTTACTACTTAAAGTAATTTAACTTGATTACTTGATTATGGTGAAATTGTTCGGCCAAATATGGTGTTTTTAGGGCTGCAACTAATCGATTATTTTCATGATCAATTAATCAGTCATTATTTTCTCAATTAATTCATTATTTGTTTACCCATGAAATGTCAGAAAATGGTGAAAAATGTTGATCAAAGTCCAAGATGGTGTCCTCAAATGTCTTGTTTTGTTCACAGCTCAAAAATATTCAGCTTACTGTCACAATCCTGTCACAGTCTTGTCAGTTGAAAAATATTTTTCAAGTCTCTCCTGTAACGATTATTTTCATTATCTGATTAATCTGTCGGCCTTTTGCTCCAGTAATCAATTAGTTGTTTGGTCCATAAAATGTCTGTTTCCCAAAGTCCAAGATGATGTCCTCAAATGTCCTGTTTTGTCCACAAGCCAAAAATATTCAGCCTACTGTCAGAGAGGAGTAAAGAAACCAGAAAACTTTCACATTTGAGAGGCTGAAATCAGAGAATTTTGACTTATTTATATTAAAAAATGACTAAAAACAATTAATCAATTAGATGCAGATTTAATGATCTAATAGTCAATTAATAATAGATTAATCATTGCAGCTCTAAGTGTTTTATGTTTGTTGTTAGGTTTAATAGTTTGTCCAGCTGTTCCTTTCTTTGTTGTGCACAATTTATTGATTTATTGATTGAGTTAAAGACAAAAATATGGCGAAGAGAGCCGGGGAGCTTTTGGGGACAGAGCGCTAAAGAAAAACAGAAAACACCAGAGTCACGCTGATTTTGCTCTGATGCTGACTCGACAATGTTTCAAACTTTTTTGATTAAAATGTGGATTAGTGGATTAACTCCTACTTCTCAACCTGTCTGCAGCAGTGTCCCACAGAAGAGCCGACCGCGATCGACTGTTTACTGTACGCTAATTTGTCTCTCTGTCCATGTTGACTGCTGACTGGAGGAGGCATGTAATTCAAAGTGACTTTGTGGATGTACAGAGAGGAGGGGGGAAAGAAGAGAGACAGGAGGGACAAAACAGAAAGAACCAGCTTTTCTGGTGAGTCCACACATGTTTATTCATGTCTATCGCAGGGCTTTTCTTTGCTGAGAGTTGGGGATCTTTTGGCGAGAAAGCCGGGGACAGACTGGAGCCGATTTTGCTCTGATGCTGACTCCTTTACTGGCGGGAGCAGAGTTCAGGTTTATGTTCAAACTTTTAGGATTAAAAAGTGGATTTATCTTCACTCCTGCTTCTCAACCTGTCTGCAGCAGTGTCCCACAAAGGAGCAAATCATGCTCGACTGTTTACTGTACGCTTATTAGTCTCTCTGTCAATGTTGACTGCTGACCGGTGGAGACATACAGAGAGGAGGGGAGAAAGAAGAGACATGGCTTTAATGTTACAAGAAAACAATGACTGGTAACATCATTAACAAGCAAAGAGTGTGTGTTCATTCAGTTATGAAGAGTGTGTGTGATTTGCTGGTTGTGCTGCAGTATTTTGGGGCCACAAACATAATCTTGTTGCTCTCAAGAAAACACCAGCTTAGGGCAACTATGGAGATGAATCTGATTTTATATCCATGTGAGTATTTCTTCCTGTGCAAATCACGTGTACCATGACAATGAGTGGCTGCACTTACCATTTATACGTCTTTTTAAAATATCAGTTCCTTTAAAGTTCAATAAAGGGAGAGTGTTATCACCTTGTTCACTATAATAGTGCTACGCTATTAAAAAAAATACTGAGCTTCGAGTTGTTTCCAGGCGACGGGCAGGAATGTTGAGGGTTACTCATCGAGAGGCAAAGGACGACTCTGTCAAGGTGGCCCGTCCTCTGAGGGTGAATAATTATCGGCTTTAATTAAAGCACATTACAGCGTGTGTGTGTGTGTGTGTGTGTGTGTGTGTGGGGGGGGGGTAACACAGCATACAAAGCAGGATTTGTGTGCATCCATGTGTGGTGTTTGTGCATGCATTAGCACATGGAGTCGTTTGTGCATTCACGCGTGATATTTGGATGTGTTTACATGAAGGAATCTGCTGTATTGTCTGTGCAGCATTCATCACACACGATACACAGACGTTTAATGAGCGCTCTTATGCAGAAAGAATCACAGTTGGGGCATCATGATTTGCAAATTCATGGAGGCGGAAAGGATTCATCAACCTTTTGCTGCATCTCTGAGGAATCTGTCTCCTGAGTCAGATGAAAAGATGGATATCAGTTTCACCTCTGTGGATCTGGTATAGACATGCTGTAGTGACTCCTGTTTAGCCTAGCATAGCAGAAAGACTGGAAGCAAGGGGAAACTGCTAGCCTAGCTTCCGAGAAAAAGGGGGAAAAAAACTACTAACAGCTTCAAAACATTGTTATTTATATGTTTTATCTTTCATGGCTTCAATTTTTGGAGATTTTGGAAATGTAGTACTTTAACTGTATTACAAGAAGCTACATCATGTACAGATAAGCTAACAATATCACTATGTCGAATGGATGTAGCAACAATGTAAATAAGGCCAAATCAAGTAAATATTTTACACTATCTGTGACAGACAGCGAAGAGAAATAAGAAATTGCTTAGGATCCATGCAATCAGTATACCATTGCGTGAATGCTGCCTGGTCATTCATTTTGTATTATTATGTGACTTTGAGATTGACAAAGGTTTGTTCAGATTCATCAAAGTCACACAATAAGACTAAACTAAACTAACCGATCGAGGCAGCAGCAGATCAGCAACTCCTGTGTTCTGTGAGGTAAAATAACTAATTATGCCAATGGAGTTTGGCTGCTTTGGAGAGGGTGATATTTGGCAATTTCCCGTCAGAAAAAGCTATCTGACAGCAAGGAAAAGCGGAGCAAATATTCTAAATATAGCATACACTTAGACTGACATAGGTGGACCTTTTTCCAGTGAAGTCAATTGTAAAATCATCATATCATAATATAATTCATCCTTCATTTACTCCAATGTGATAGTTTGAATTCCTTTCAATTTGGGAGCATCAGCAAGTAATAATGAAGTAGCCCTTGCAATGCAAGAAGGATTGTATAAGATGGTCTAAATCACAAAAAATTTAACACTCTAACATCATTAAATGCTGTTTTCAATGTTCAGTTTTATTGAAATATTCTGAACAGAAACGCTGGACAGATTTCAGATATGTGACCTGTCACAGGTGATGCGTGTCAATACTCAATCGGCGTTCAGTACAAATATATAAACTCCTCGCATGTTTTCTGTTCAGACCATGTTCATATTCCAAACAGATACAGGAACACTGCAGCAGTCACAAAACATATCGAAAAGAAAGAAGAAAAAACACTGAGTGAAAGACTGACATGAAAACAGATGTAGAAATGAACGATAAAAGCATCAAAGCTGATTGATTATACTTGCTGAGATCACAAAATAAGAGACAAAAGGCGTATTTAAATATATAATTTGAACAAAAACTAAATAATGTCTGATCACAGTTCAAAGTCACATTTCATTCATTTAAGCGGTAAACTGTCGTGGACTGTAACAGCTGATGCGTCTTTAACACCTCTGGGTAAAAAATACTGCAAGAAAGTAATTATAGTTACGCTGCATGTTGTCAAAACTGACAACAGCACCTTTAACTGGAAGTTCTGGTTGGAACAAATTTTCAACCATAAAATTATCTGATTATCATGGCGACGTGCACAAATATTTATCATGTTTATTACTGTGAAAAAACATTTTATAAATCAAAATATTTGTGTGCGCAACAGTTTCTGGAAAATGTTGTGAACACTATTTGAAGGGGTGTGCGTAAGACTGACATTACGCCTTCATAATCATGTCATGACACCTGTCATGAACATTAAGACTCTTTATGAATGTTTATGACTGTTGTCATAAGTATCATTTGGTCAGTCATGTCATTTTTAATGCAAAGTTGACACTGTTTGAGATGCCTTTGTTATGTCAACTTGATATTAACCAAGACACCATAGACAGTCACTGCCTTTCTTACAACAGCTTGACACTGATGAAGACAACAATGTCTTTGTTGTGACAACTTGGCATTAATCAAGCCAATAATGTCTTTGTTATGACAATCTGACATTAATAAAGACAACAATGTCTTGTTATGGGCAAAGAAAGAAATAAACTTTTTTCTGTTAAAGCTTTTCTGTTACATTACGTTGTATGTGGTTGGTTTTGACATTGCTTGCCATGAGATCATTATAACGTGTCATGAATATGTCATTAAGTATTATTACACTGTGAAAATGCTGTTATAATGGTGCTTTGACCTCAACTTAAGTGAACTTAAAGATGTTGTTAAATGTCATATGGTCAGTGTGACAAAAAACTATAGTCCTAAGGTGATTTACAAAGTCACCTGATGGACAGTAAGCGACGTTACTTGTTGCTTAAGTAGGCTAACAGTTATCTGCTTTTAACTGTAGTTGCCGTTGGCTAGTTAGCCAGCTAGCCCGCTGACTCAGTTCCAGGATGCCAGGAGCCAAACCTGGCAAAACTGGTTATGGTGGTGTTGTGTTAGTCTTATGCACACCCTTTCCAAGTATAACCAAAATATTAGACGCATTTAATGCAATGCGAAAAAATCCTTAGCTTTAGCTTGCTAATTAGCTCGTGGACTAGCTAGCTAATTCTGTCTATTGAAGTATGCTTTTGCACAGCAGACTGTATTTGGATCTTTGGCTAAAAAACTTAAATGTCACTGTTCTTTTCATTTGCTTGTTTTTAGTTGGACAGAACATGCTGAGGATTTCATTTTGATTTTTAAGTCCAAAATTTCTAAATTGTCAGACTTATGCACTGGTATATCAGCTGAAATATGACAGAAATGACTTGCACACAAGGAAAAGCCAAACTAAGAATAGTACACAAGAATAACACTGCTGATAATACATCATCTGTATTGTTCTGCAAGTATAAAAATAGAAGTATATCTCTCTTAAACAGATATACTAAACCTTTACTGCATGGACTACACTGAGTCACATGTAAAGTTAGCACTGGGCTAACTGTTTTTGGCAAGCTAATTACTGTCAAATGATCTTAATGTTTGAATCTATGAAACAATTTCTGATTCATTTTCACTGGACATTTTTTAAAAACATCTGCTCTGCCTTCTTTTGCAAAAGATACCAGTGAGAGGCAGCGAAAAGCATAGAAACTGCTCAACAGAAATGGAGGGAAAAGTTGTTGAAAATGTGGTTTGCAAACAGAGGTCTGGGGGTCAAATTAGCTTTCAAAGACAGTGCTCATAGTTCACAGTATGTGTGGTTATGTACTGCAGTGGTTGAGGTCTCTAATGTTGTCCTGAGGGTGAGGGAAAAAGAGTGGACAGAGAGCAGTGATAACAGGTGAAAATGGAAAGCAAACAGCAAAAAAAAAATTGTAGAGAAAAAGAGAGAAAAACGGGACGGGAAGAGAAAAGCTATACTGTACATCTATAGAGACAAAGACAGAAAGTGATAAAGACAAAGGGTGAGGTAGAGAAGAGATGAGGTGTTTTTGGACCAGAGGAACTTTTCCCAAGTTCTTAGAACTGTTGGACCAAGGTGTGTGTGTAGTTCTTGGGAGAACTCCCCAAAGGGAAAGTCCCCAGAACTGTTTGGTCAAAAAACACCTGTGGAGAAGAGAAAAGAAATACAGAAAGAAAGACAAACGCAAGAAGAGGCATTAAAAAAACAGAAAGTGGCAGAACCTCCAGTTTCACATTGACTTATCCAGTGCCAGAAATCGTCCAGTGGTGTTTCTACATCTGGCGCTTCACGAGAACCAATCAGTGTCGTGATACTGATCCAAGACTCCAAACAAGAGTCCGAAGGTTGAGGAAAGCCAAGAGATTTACACCCTGAACTGGACGATCAAAGACATACATTCCAAACTCTGTGTCCTGTCGAACCGTCCACGACAAAAACAATGATTTTTCACCAGCAGCTTAATTCCACAGATGAATCTTAGGACCAAGACCAAGTTCCACGAGCAGAAGAAGACCCTAAAAATGTTCTCCAGGTGGATGAAAAAGTTCACACAGCGAAATCTCCATACCCGGTGGGACAGAAGGCGGCGCTGCGGAGGGTATCGAGGCAGTTGACGAGGATTAGCGTGCCGGTCAGGTGCTTCCACCTCTTGGTGATGGGGTTCCTCATCTTGTCCAGGCCGAGGTGGAGCTCCTGGATCACGTCTCGGTAGCTGTCCCCAACGTGGGCGGCCCAGGTCAGGAGGAAGTCGTAGGCTGGCTTCCACATGCACTGAAGAGAGAGAAGAAGAAGAGTTTAGGAATGTACTGAAGCCATCTGGTGGTAGTGGTGGTTGTAGCCTAAGCAGAAAGTCAAATAAACAAAATGTCAAAGTTCCTTGCTGTAGCTTTAAAAATTTGGCAGTTGGTGTCTATTTTTTTCTGAGGGCCGGCACATTGTCAGACTTTGAAAACCTTTGTGCAGTATTCTCTCAGGTCTCTCACCTCATTGTCCAACAGGCCGTTCTTGTCGCGGTGCGGAGCCTCATAAGCCTCCATCTGCTGTCTGGACACCCGAGCAAGTTTCTCGGCCAGTTCCCTCCACCGGGACGCCACTTCCACCGCCGTGGTCAGCAAGACGAAGTCCAGGACCAGTCTGGCAACCAGACCCTGACAGTCCATCTTCAGCAATGCCTAATGGGGGAAAGACAGACAGTTTTCTTTAAAAAAAATGTTGTTGAGCTATAAAGCAGATATATTTATGTGTTCTATAAGATTTAAAAAGTTCTGACTTCGATGACATCTGGTGGTTAAACTAAAAATTCCCCGAGAACCTGAACTGAAGGGCTGAAAACAATAAAAACAGCATCAGTTTTTCACAACGACTGCACTATTTTTCTACAAACAAAGTTTATATTTTGAAGGATGCTCTAATCACATAAAAAATGTATCAGTAGGGGCTTTGACTGTGTGTTGTTCGGCTCATTCTGCAGCTGAAAGTTGGGAAAGTGGAACTGAAATTCAGGACCCTCAGGTTTTGGCTTAAAAAAGCATAGTTTCAAAAGGGCAAATCAAAGTATTTGCTTGTAAATCCTTTCAGCATTCTTTGGACATCTTGAAAGAAATTAGATATTTGAATCTGTACTCCCAAAGTCTTCAAGGTCCAGACTTGTTGCCTAGTAATTAAAAAAAACAAACAGGAGACCTGATCTGAAACTGTCGAGACTGTCAGAACCGGTCAGTGTAGGGGAAACTTCAGGAAACTGAAGTTATATAAGCCAAATATCACTCTCCAAAACCAACCAAACTCCATTGGGGAAATCAGTAATTTAATCTTGCAGAAGACAGGAGCTGCTGGCCTCAATCTACTGTTTGTTTGCGTTATTCTGTGACTTCAGTGCTTTAAAAGTTAGTTCAGATTAGGTTAACAGAAACAAACTAACCAATCGAGGCAGGAGTACACCAGGAACTCATGTGTTCTGCAAGATTAAATTACTGATTTCACCAATGGAGTTTGGTTGCTTTGTAGACAGTGGTATTTGGCTTAACAGTTTCCTGTCGTAAAAGGGTGTCTACTGGTTCAAATATTCTGAATATAGCTTACACAAATTGATATAGGTTTTTTTAGGTCGCTAACATGAAGTGCATAATGCTTAAATGTTATTATGGAACCCAATGCCCAAAAATAAGCTGCCTCCCCCAGCTTGAATGGGGTACAATATCCATTCTTTCACATAATGGCTGAATGGCAAAAACAAGAGCTTAAAACACTGTTCCTTGAGAAACAAAATAAACCTTCTTTGTGGGTGAGTGTATGGATATAATCCTTAACCCTTCCTGTAAATAGTCACGTCCCTCAGGCTGCTCCTGTAAATATGTTCTTACTCAGCTAACCCGGTTAAATGAGGGTTAGAAAATACTGAGCATTAATAAATGCAGCTGACTGGAAAATACACCACAGGCAAGATTTTCTTTTTTTTTTTTTCTTGAAAAGAGGTATGACGGACACTGAGGAGTTTTTCTTTTCAGCAAGGCTAAAAAAGTGCAGTGTGTGCGCGTGTGTGTCCGCCCAGAGATAAGATTTTGGTTGAGAGAAGCAGGGGTCTCAGCGACTGCAGCGTCTCACACACACACACACAGTTCAGAGTGATGCACTGTCCTGTGGTGATACCTTTCAGGCTCTTTGCAGGAGAGGAGTTTTCATTGCTGCCAGCTCCAGAGAGCTGCACTCACTCGAAACAAGTTCTGACACACAAGTTTACACAAGTTTGCACAAGATCCTTCAAATTACACTCAAAGTCAAGTACAAAGTTGCAAATAAATACCAAGCATGAAGTAGAAAAAACTACACTCTTAGAAATGAAAGTGCCAATGAGAACTACAAAGGGTTCTTCAGCTTGTCCCCATAGGAGAACCCTTTTTGATTCCCTGTAGAACCTTTTATAAAGGTTACACTTGGAACCCTTTCAGAGAGTTCAACCTAACATAAAGTGTTATACCTAGAACCATCTGTGAAAGGTTACATCCAGAGCCCACTTTGAGAGGTTCTACACCCAGGACCCTCTCCATTTGTTCTATCTAGAACCTTTCCACCTTTCAAGGGTGCTAACAAGAACCCAACTCTGGATTTCTTTGAACTTTTATATATTCCAAGGCTTTTATCTAGAACCCAGCCAAGGGGGTTTGAAGAGAACGTTTAAATATTCCAAAAGTTTTATCTAGAAACTGACCAAGGGGGTTCTACTGAGAGCCTTTATAAATTCAGAGGCTTTTACCAGGCGTTCTACTGAGAACCTTTCTATGGTATATGCTATCCAGAACCTTTCCTCCTTTTTTCACAAGGGTTCTAACAAGAATCTGAGGGCATTTATATGTTCCAAGAGTTTTATCTAGACCCCACCCAGAGGCATCTACCAAAAGCCAGGGGGTCTACCAAGAGCCCTTTTTGTGTTTCAAGGGTATTATCTAGAATACTACTAAGAACCTTTGTATATTCCAAAAGTTTTACCTAGAACCTACCGCAGGGGGTTGTACTGAGAACCTTTATATATGCCAAGGGTTTTTATCTAGAACCCATCCAGGGGGTTCTAGTGAGAATGTCATGTACAAAACACTTGACAAGCCCTTGACGAAAGAGTTCTTCAAGTATTTCAAAAATCAATGAAGAACTTTCTTCCAAAGGGTTCTTTGGATTAAAATGGTTCTTAATGGAACCTTTAGTTTTACAAAGAACCCTTGACAACCCTTTCTTCCCCAATAAAAAGGGTGTTTTCAAGGTCAGACAGACAGACAGGATTCTTCTTGTTTGGCTCCTACAGTATAACATCACATCCAGCAGAATATAGAAAAGTACAGTTTATAAATGTATTTCAGGTTCTGTGCTTTTATGTAAATGATGTCAGAGATTTCCCAGATGCCCTCTGAGGAAGTGTGTATGTGACCAAATGAAAGTAAAGAATAAATTAAACACATGTCAGAATCTTCAAATGTGGAGCCTCGACTTAATTTAATGGAGCTCGAGTGGTTTCTGGTGAATCAGCCTCTCTGCCAGTCAGCTGCAGCTTCAAAGCAACACACACATACATACACACACACACATGCACACACACACACAGTCTCCAGCCACCAAAACACTCTTATCTGAATCAAAAAGGCCAAATTTCACACTGATTTCTCTCTCTGCACTATTCATACTCATGATAAGCAACAATATTTTGGCACAATAACAAGTTTCCAGTCACTCTGCTGTAACACTGAAACAATGGGTAAACATAATAATTCCACAGGCGATGTATAGGAGAAGAACTGCAGCCTTGAGACGGAGAAGAGAAAGAATAAAATGTGCTGACATCTTTGTTTTTTTTATTTAAAAATAGAAGAATCATATACAAAGTGTGATAAGGAATCAGTTTGTCTGTCTGATGCAACTTATTGATAAAAAATGTAGTTGCATCAGTTATTTCCCGGATCGTACTGCGGAGGGAGGAAGAAACAGCCGCTGTCACGGAGCTGCTGGTTAGATTTAGATGAAACCAAACCCCCCCCACATACAGTAATCAAGGTAAAGTACGGGTTTTATTACACTGCTGCTCCTGCAAAGTGGTCTCCATTGAAACCCACTGATCTGCTCAAAACACCTGCACTAATGGAGTCAATTCAACTTATATATTATTCATCCATTTTTATCAGTAAGCAATGAATTATTAACATCTCTGACAAAGGACTGCAGATGTGCGTTTATTTTTGTGGAATTCGGTGCTAATTAATGAGAAAATAGAACAAAAGTGGAAAGTAACTTAGTACATTTACTCTAAAACAGTTCTACTTATAATTGTAGTTATCAGTTACTTTGCAGATTAAGATACATGTTGTTTAACATCTGTTTTTTTTAAGATGTGTACCTTTAAATGAATGACTTTTGCTGGAATTTAGTATTTTTACATTTATTCATGAGTAAAATCTAAACACTTCAAATCAGTTAATAACTATTTTTATATTTTATTCATTAAACTATCCAGTAGTATATAATGTAGGTAAAATGGGCTCTATCTTAACCAGATTAATCAAATATGCTATATTTACTATATCATTATTTTTACTAGACAATCATATATAACAGATTTATCATGAGCTTAATGCACATTTTCCATTGAATTTCTCCCTTTAAATACATCATTGACAATGAAATATAAGAAGACAGACCCCCCCTTAAAACAGTTTCACCGGTATATTGTCATATTTGGAGAAACCCAAAATGTAAAATATAAGTAAAATCAAAGTAAACGTTTCATTATTCAATAATAATTACAATTTTTTAATTACATTTAAGGTAATTAGTAACTGTATCAGAGTACATTTTTAAAGTAACTCTTCCTACCCTGTACATCAGTGTGTGTGTTGGCAGAGGAACATTTAAGTTTTAAAATACTTTAAAAGAAAAGACAGGCAGAGCCTTATAATTACAAGGTCATGTCATTCCCATTTATTGGAATAATCTATTTTTACACCCTGTTCTTCTTCTCTTCCCTCATCTTTCATCTCTTTTATCTCCTCTATAATGAACTGCAGCTCTATAATAAAGTGAATTAACCTGGATGACCTGCAGCGAGGACTCCTTTAAAACCAAACTGATATGATGAATTATTTGGTTTTGAAACACAACAGTCTAGTCAGTTTATCTATATTCACCCCCTCCCCCCCGGCTTCTCTTCTCTCTCTCCCTGTCTGCGTCTATCTCTCTCTACCACCTGGCCGAGGAGCGCTCTGGCCCTCTCCTGTGATGTCCTCCGTCTGCTGATTCAGGCCTCACACAGGTCCCGGTCTAAATATAGACCAAACACACACACACACAGGGTCCAGCACTTGAGCCTGTTGTCTGGAAATGAGCGTGATGTGTTCAAATGCAAATCAGGAGCTCCTGTATGTTGTCGTTTAAGCCGGAAAGGATTAAAGACGGAGACACGACAGGAAGGAGCTTCAAAATAAAGGTCAGGAGGTCGGGGCGTGCAGACACTTAAGTTTTTAATCCTGTTCTAATTGGAAAAAAATCTGAATTTCATTTTTTGCGGGGAAAATGCAAAGTCATCTCCCCCTGAGACACATATCGCAGGCTCAGACTGTAACAGATGGAGGTTAAAGGTCAGCGTCTCGCTTAAGGACACTCTGTCAGCTGTTCCAGATGGACTCATTTACATGTAAAGTTCAGTCCCTCACTTTAATTCATGGAGCGTCTTCATTTTGGGGATTCTTGACCTCATTCATTACAGTTTGTTTGCACTCTTTTTTTCATTCCTTTTTAGGAATTCCGGATAATCTTTCTCTTACAGCAGGGGTCTGCAACCTTTATGATCAAAAGAGACATTTTTGACCAAAAAAAAGAAAAAGAAAAATCTGTCTGGAGCCACAGCTATTAAAGTCTCTCTTTTCCCTGAGGACTTTCCTTTTATTGATTTGGCATCCACATCTAGCTTTCCACATCTTAGGTTTTTTTTTTTTTTTTTTTTGTTACAGTTAATGAACATAAGAATGAATTTACATTGTAAAAAAAGACAATAATACTTGAGACAACTCAAGATTTCAAGGAAAGGTAGATTTTTGAGTTTTGAGCCCAACTTAAACTCCTGAGCTTTCAAATAAACTTTAAAAAGTTCTGATGACCTATAAGCTTTAGCTTTGCAGACCCTCGTCTTAAAGGCATAGTTCAGATTACAACTTAGGATTCATAGATATCCAACCTCCTACTAGAAAAAATACAATGGAACGCCACTCAAAGTTGGAGTTCCTACTAGTGAACTCATTACACAACAATGGCAGCACCCATGGAAGCCTCAAATAACAGACACTATCATATAATAAAACCTGTTCTACATATAAATTGTGTCTTCATATGTCGCCAGTGTTAATAAGTGGCGTAAAATAAAATGTATGATGGAGGCTGTCACCTCACGCATTATTCTTGTTCCTCTGTGTCTTTTAAGTTAGGAGCGTGCCCTGCTGAGGGTTCAATTATGTGAACAAAACTCATCCATTTGTCACGATTAGCCATGTTTTTTGATTACTTTTGGCGCCAGGCACCTGGAACGCTTTGAGGTCAGAAGTTAAACATTTCAGCTGGGAAATTCTGACCTCCGATGTTGCCTCGAACTCAGCATTGTCCACAGTCAGTGTATTAAGCTAAGCAAAGTACTGCTGTGACAGGCCAAGCAACAAAATGTATTTTAGACCTAAAAAAAATCAATATCAGTTTAAGTGTCCACTATATTTACATTATTTTCACAGCTTTACTTTGCTGTCAGACAGCCTCTTACAGCAGGAAACCGCTGTTATATAAGCCAATCACTCTCCAAAGCCATCAGACCCCTTACTGAATATAACATTTACTTCCTCTAAAGGAAGCAGACCAGCAGACAGCAGACCAGAAGCATCTCTGACCAAAACAAGTACACGCTTCGTTGACTCAGTACAGTTTGAGAAAAAAACGTGACTATGGATAAGTGCCTCATACAACTCCACTTCAAATAATCAAAACTATCCCTTTAAAACAAATGTATTACATGTATGGATCATGTTGTGCTCTCCGTGTAATGCCAGAGTGTAGAAACGTCTCTCCAGCTGCAGGAGGACATGTTTTCTTTATCGATTTCTGTTTCTGGTCTGGTTGATGGCTCCACATTTATAACAAGACGATTCTGTTCTAAAAATAGAAAACCGCCTGCTCCGTGAGAGACTAAAGTGTCTGAAAATATGAGATAGCGGCGACCTGCAGGAAGCCCCCGGAGCAGCCGGACAGACGGGGCTGACAGCTGACCGCGCGGCTGTCAGCTAAATGAGCTTCACTTCCAAAGGCTTCAGCAGGACGGAGGGAGGAGGGAGATGTGATAACAGTGACAGGTAGACAAGAGAAAAGGAGAGAGAAAGGAGAAGTGGCTAGCAGACAGAGGAAAACGTGAAAGGACAAATAAAGACGGACAAAGAAGCAAGAAAGAAAGAAGAGAACTGCAGCAAGAAGGGGCAGTTACATGGTTTATATTCAAGTTATATTTGTTTGGTAATTTTTGTTATCATGTACTAGAAAAAGTGATAAAAAAAAATTTCATTAATTCTCTTTCGCAAACCATCTTAATATGTGATCACACTTCGCAGAATATGCAGATATGGGATATAGGAGATGATATGACATATTAAATTAAAAATACATGTACTCCAATCAGGAAATCACTGGGTTTGTTTTCACGTTTGTCACATCAGAATTCCCTAAAGCATAAAAATGACCAAGACGATAGAAATAATGAGAATATTTCATGATATATATATTGCATCAAATCACAGATAGATGTCTTTTCTTTCAAAAATGTTGAAGACAGTTAGCAAGGCACCATAAATGTGCAGCTATATCTGCTGTGGTGGGACCGATTGCACAGATTTCAGCTGAGAAACACCTCACAACCACAAAATACAGATAAATAAATAAATAAATAAATAAATAAATTATGCAGAGAAACAAATTACGGAAGCTTACTGCATTCAGGGAAAAAAAATCTTTGTTTTCCTGGATTCATGAGATTATTTTTTGATTTAAAAAATAATCTGCAACTATTCCATAAATTCAAAAGAACAAATCCATTTTTTAAAATCAAAAAGTATCTCATGGATTCAGAAGAATGGGCAAATTATTTTTAAATGAAGAATTATCTCATAAATTCAGAAAGAAAACAGAGCCAATTTTTTTTTAAAAAAAAAATATTTCATAAATTCAGAAAAACAGACAATTTCTTTTAATGAAACATTATCTCATGAATTCAGAAAAACACTGACAAATTTTCCCTCTTAAAAAAAGTAAATTCTTATGAATTCAGAAAGAGATAGATGATTTTTTCAATGAAATATTATATCATGAATTCAGAAAAACTTCTGTACACATCTCCAAAGTGCCATCACCAAGCAAAAATGCCTCACTTTAATATATGGGTGCTCTTAAATTATAATCAAAACCTGTTGAATAAAGAGGCGCTTCTTCAATAAGCAAAGTGAATGTGTATGAGGGAGGTTTCAAGGAAAACCAACACAGAAAGTAACTAAATAAAACTTACAGGGGACAGGTTATCATCAGACAAGCAAAAGCTCTCGCACAAATAGCACTGAGATCTGCCCTGACGCAGGTTATTACATGTGTTTCTCTAATATTCACTCAGACCAGGCTCCAGAAGGCTCAAAATCACCCACAAGCAGCAAAGCAAAAGACAGCAGAGACGTCACAGCTCAAACTCTGAGTGTAATGGATGTAAGATATCTGCCATTATATGTTAAGCTTTCCTACAAACAGCACTTTTGCTAAGTTGTTTTTGTGACTTGCCAATTACCTTCCCTGCGATATTAACATTTTTGTACTCGTGTTGTTGTACCAAGTTCTTATGTTAAATGATAAGATGTTTTCAGCACCGCTCCACTTTGTGCATGTCAAGTATGTGCTGGCTGAGGCCGAAGCTCCGCAGCGTCCTGATTAAAAACAATCACTGATTGGCTCTCTGAAATGCTCTCATTAAAGGTTCTGATCAATGATTGCGCCCGAGTGCTCTCTGAAGCATTCTGGTGGCCTCAAGTCACAGCAAGAGGTTCCATTTTTAGATTTCTGATCGTCTGAAGGCCTTTATTAACGAAATGACGACATCCTGCTTGTGAATGTTGCAGCTCACGTTGGACAAAAAACGGATGCTGCTTCTGACCCTTTCTGACCGCAGGAAGTTGTGTCTGCTGCGTGTGATATGAATTGATGGATACACCAATGAAACGTCTTTTCTCTGTCTTCATGTTTCATCCAGTTAGCCTGTAATCAGTCTTGATGTTGGGAATGCAGCACTTAAATTCTGTAAAACTTAAGTAACAAGCTTGTTTTGAAAATGTAAGGAGTAGATATTTGTGTAGGGAGTAAAAGTAAAAAGTTGTCAGGAAAATAAATACTCAAGTAAAGTACAGATACTTGAAAAATCTACTTAAATTACTCAAACATAAGTGTTTTACATCAACATTTAGCTCCTAGTTGATACTGTTTGGTGATTCCAGCGTCCTGACTTGTTTTGCTGTTAGAATAAACACTTTTGACTCTTCAGTTTAGATCAATCACATCCTTTGTGGAGCGGATATCTCAGCAGGAACTGACAGGAGGGTTTAATTTGAGAATCCTCAGCTTCTCTGTGCAGTTCGGATACTATTTTCTGTTGATTTCACCTGACAAAGAGGCAACTACGTCGGCTTTAACAAAGAGCTATGGAGGAGCTCATGTTTCTCTGACTCATTTCTAGTTTGTGATCCAATAACTTGCAGCAGTCAGGTCCAGATAATAAGGTTGTCTGTTGAATATTCATCGTTTAATTAAAATGCTGACTTTTATTGGCTGTCACAGGGGATTGGGGCAACAATTTGTTCATGAAGAAGTCTAATTTTCCGAGCCTGTTGAGTTTTACGACTGAAGGACTTGGTTTAGATGGGAGCACAAGCGGGGGATTGATTACGTCTCCTGCAGGAGTGATTCGTCCCGCCTCTCTAACATGGATCTATTATTAAACAACATTCTCCCGGCCTTTCAGCCACTCTCCTCCGCTGACAAGCACAAGGGGCTCTCTCATTTGTCCTCTCGCCTTCGTAACTCGAGACACGACGTTAAAAGATCTGCCGGGGCGGTGTCAGTTGCCCCCCAGGCCTCCAGCTCCATCCTGATCAATGCCTGCTCACATTTCACATGAGAACACCTGTCGGCTAGTGTGGAAAAGAGAGATGGAGACCTGATGAGCTGCTCTAAACCCTGAAGACAAACCAGCAGCGCTCGTGCTGCTGCAACACTTTCATTTTTTATGTTTCAGGCTGTTGGAGCTGCAATTAAAACCATGAAGGTTAAAGATGAAACATCTTTCTGCTTTGAAAATTCCCTCAGCTTTTCTTTACTTTACAATTTTCCAGAGGCCAGAATTTAAATTCAGATTATAGATTCTCAAAACTACAAAAGAAAACAATAGTTTTTGTCAAAAATATGTTAAAATATGTTTTGATATAATTACTAATTACCTGTTAAAAAATGTAATTTGTAACCTAATCCACACACATATTAAAGTCATTACTTTTGGACTACCTCAATACCAAATATAGTGACATTTCTTGCTTAATTTATATTAGTTTATTAATTGTTGATCCAGATATTCCTTCCTTTGTTATGTGTGAATGCATGTTTCTTAATAACGCGGTTGGTCTGTATAGCTAACATTAGGTTCATGTTAGCAACAATAAAGATAACCTAACATAAACGTTGGCAGTTGATCTATGTAGCTAACAATAGAAGTTGGTCTGTATAAGTAATGTTAGCGGCTAATCTGTGTTGCCAACATTAGCAGTTGGTCTGTGTAGCTAACATTAGTGGATGGTCTTTCCTTTAAATGTTTTGTTAAATTAGACGTTGAAACAAAATAACGGTGAAAAGAGATAATGAACTGGCAGCTGTCAGATTATCTGGTTTCAGTGAGACCAGAGTGGTGGTGTGAGTGTTGTGATGTGTGCTCACTGCACATTGTACATTGTTCTTGATTTTAAAATTGGAATCCTGCTAATAATCCCCATTTTTACTAAATGCTTTGTATCCTAATTACGTAATGCCGTTACGTGTAATCTGTTACTCCCCAAACCTGTTTCTACCACCCATTTCGTATCATTTTAAACCTTCACTTCTCCGTCCACAGCTGACAATCCTGCACATTTTCACACAGACTCAGTGTAAGGGGATATTTAGGGATAACTGCGCTGACCAGTGCTATTGTGGTCCTGCTGCTAAGCTGATTAGCTCAACACATGTGCGGTTGTGCCGGAGACTAAAGACACTGAGATTAGCAGAGCTTTGTTTGTGGTGCTACTGACCAATTAAAACTGGTCTACGCTGACAGATACACACTGAGTGCCATTATGTCATATTAAAATATTATTAAAATAAGTAAAAGTGACAGCGAACAGCATGCAACAGGCTATTACTACATACTTGTGCACCTCACCAGGGTAAAACAACACATCTTACTGTGCTATTAAGCCACATTTTTTGTCTTGCTTTGGTCCAGATCCCAGCGGGAAACAGAGGGACTTTGTCCACCCTAGCTTCTATGAAGCATCCTATTTGCTTATGCACAGTAATGCTTAATGATTTAAACTAATATTGCATTAAAAATGGATTAATTAAAGTATACTCATGTGTTGTAACAAAAGTGTTAATATAGAAGCATGCAAATATTTCTGGAGTGAATTTTGACTAATTTGCCAGCCAGTAGATCTCTATTGTGAACCTGGATGCTAACCTGCATATTTAGGATACACAGGTTCATTATTAGAAGGTAGGACAGCTCATTTTATGTGAATAATTCATGCTAAAAAAAGAAAAATGCTGGCATTTTCTTCTCAAGCAGACAGACCAAAGGTAAACTATTCTATTTTTCTTTTTTTGATTTAAATTTTATTTTAGGCTTTCGACATTAACTTAGACTTCTGTGTGGCTCTTACCCACAGTTCATAGGGACGTCTACACTCTTTCATTCCCACTTGTATCAGTTCAAACATGCTCCCACCAAACCATTTTCTGCTTCTTTGCTTCCTCCTCTCTCATTACAGAAACATCAGGGGACCCAATGAGGCTACCTCATCTCCTTCACCCTGAGCCTCACTCACTCTATTTTCCTTGCCATGAAAGACAGCTTTCCAGTTTGTACTTTCAGAACACGTCTGTTCGATTAACGTAACATAGATGCATACATAAGTGGTGTGGTCTTTGTTCTTGATGTGCTCAAAAAAGGCACCTTAATTCAAATCTTGGACACACTGGACTCATATATTGTTCTTTGTGCTGCTTCAATTAACCACTTTTACTTGAAGCGTTTCACAGATTAGAGCGGATTTGGGTATTTTCATGCTGAAAAAGAGCAGGTCTTGACTGCATAAAAGCCTCAAAAAAAAGCAGTGAATGCCTCGTTTACTAATCGAGGATTTTGAAGCCAGAGGCTCTCAACGTACGGATGTTTTATTGAGTAACACTCGTATAAGACGGGCTATTTTTTTCCCTTGAGGAGAAGATTTAGTAATTCAAGCCCGTGTGACTCACTGGACCTTGGTCCTGCAACCTGATGACAATTTACTGCTCTCAAGGGAAAATGTTGCAGGGGACACAGACTCATTCACAAGCTCACTGGAGAGGTTTACAACTTAACTACAGCAACAAACTGAGCAGTGACTTTCTACAGCAGGAACAAGAAGTTTAAGACAACCTGCTGGTGCATTGAATGATGTGTCAGGGCTGTAGATAATTATTTTTTTTATCAGTTAATCTGATGATTGTTTTCTTGATTAATCATTTGATTTATGATGTCAGGAAATAGTGAAAAATTCCAAGAGCCTGCTTGCTGCATCTGGCCAACAGTCCAAAACTGATACTTAAAGCTAAACAATGTACTGCTGTGGACTGGGTCAGCAACCAAATATATTTTAGCCACCTAAAAAAAGCAGTGTATACTATATTGAGAATATTTTCATGACTTTACTTGCTGTCAAACGGCCTTTTCTGGCAGAAAAATGCTTTTATATAAGCCACATATCCTTTTCTCCAAATATACCAGACCCCATTGGCAAAATAAACAGTTTTACCTCACAGAACACAGGAGTTGCTGGTCTGCCGCTGCCCCCATCTATTAGTTAGTTTGTGTTATTGTGCGACTTCTGCATTTCTGGCGGTTAGTTTAAAGACACACAAAAACACAAAAAAACTAACCAAATTGGGCCACACTAGACGAGCAACTCCTGTCTTCTGTGAGGTAAAATGACTGATTTTGGAGTTTGGTTGACTTGGAGAGAGTGATATTTATTTTAGGTAACTGCTGTTTTCCCCCATCAGAAAAGGCTGCCTGTTGGTAAGATAAAGAAGTAAAAGTATTCTAAATATAGAGCACACTTAGACATCTGTGCTCCTGCTGCTTCTGAAAACTGGGGGCCTGTTGACCACCATTTACTGCAGGTTAATGCACGGACTAAATACCTCATGCAACCCCACTTAAAAAGCCTGAACTACCTCTTTAATGCATCCATTAAATGCATTTAAACCTCAAATAGATGTTAAATTGAGCATTTGCTCCATTGCACAAATACTGAGAACACTGTCTCACTGTCACCTGCTGGTTTTGTCAACAAACAATAACTTTAAATTTGATTTGGTGTGAACAGCTGGCAGAGCAACATGAGAGATATAGTAATAAAATCATGTTGCGGCAATTGGCCCTTAAACTCAGGATGAAACATTATTTCAGGGTTTAGAATCTGATTTTCTCTGTTGCTGCATCATATCAGAGGTAAATCATACATGGGTCTAGCACTTGTATGTTGCGGTGAAATCTGAGGACAAATCTTTCCATCAAGGTTAACACGACAAATTTCCACATCATCCTTGGTGATGAAACAGTTCGAATTGCTGGACTTCAATGAAGGACATCTCAGTGTGTCCGCCTTTCATTCTGGGTAAATATTTTTTTTAAAAAAAGGAGCTCAGTGGAGTCAAGGATGGAGCCTGGTTGTGAGATAAGAAAGCCAAGTTGCTCTTTGTGCACGGCGCAAGTTTAAAGCCTCAGCAGGAGTTGAAGGTAGCCGCCAGAATAAAAACCTTTTATAGAACATAAAAGCATGCCTCCTTCGCTTTAGACTAAGTGAGATTATGTGGAGGTCGCATGACTTACAGCCAAACAGGGAGATGTAGTCGCAGGCAGAGGTGGAAAAAGTACACACATTCTTTATTGATGTATAGGAGCAGATACTTATGTCAAAAAATAACTGGTAAAAGTAGAAGTACTGACTAAGCTTTTTTACTCAAGCTGTAAAAGTACAGGCTCTGAAATGGACTCAAAGCATAAAGGTACAAAGTTGCTCTCTGAAGGACATTTCTAGCAGCTGTTTCTGTGCAAAGCTGACTGAACCTCATCTTGCGAAGGCGGCGTGCAATGATGCAAAATAAGAATAATCAATACTTCCCCTCAAATGCATTAAAATGAAAGTAATGAGCCTGTTTTGAAAATATAAGGAGTAGAAAGTACAGATATTTGTGTTTAAATGCTAGGAGTAAAAGTAAGAAGTAGTCAGAAAAATAAATGCCTAGAAACCTGAAAAATAGAGACCTGAAAATGCCACTGAAGTGCAGAGACTCAGTAAATATTTCTATTTAATTCCTTCCCACCTCTGATTGCAGGTGGGTAATAGTGCAAGGTAAAAACCACTCTCCTTTACCTTTACAGCTTCAGTCAAAGTCCCATTTAGCAAGGCTTTTTACCTCCAGCTGCTCCGGTAACTGCCAGCGGAAACCACACTGAGCAGCATGTCGCTGCGACAAAAGTGCATGCACGTTTCATCAACTCTGCCTGGATAAACATCAGTTGGAAAATGTACTTTGCTAAAGTAGTTTTTGAATAATGGCGTCTGGCGAGGGAAATGTCTCGGGACAATTTTGCTTCCCCCAGGGTGCCGGCGGCGCTGTCGGAGAAGAAAAACACAACGAGGCCTGCGTGCGTTTGCTTGACAGAGTTGTTTTCGCTCAAACTGCAGATGTTAAGTTCTGTTTCTGTGCTTCCTTTCACAGGATTTTCTCCTCCTACCGTCCCTTTCATTTTTCATATGACGGCTGTTCCCACTGTGCGTCACCTCAGGCTGTAAGACAAGTTGTTTACCATGCAGTGACTGAGCATATGGACTCGAATCCTTCCAGTTCACGCTCAGATTGTGTCACATTGTCCAACTGCAACAAGGCTGAGGTGGAAATAAATTATGTTGAGGGCAGATGTAGCAAAGAGGCATTAATCAATGAGACAGCAAGTGACTGACTGTTTAGGAAATTAGATTTTTGTTCCTTTCAGCTTCGACAAAGCTTAACTAATGATGCAGCAGCCATCTGAGGGACACTGATAAAAGTGCAAATGATGTGCATCATTTGAGAATAAAACCGCAGTGTTATGATAATGCCTGACAATTTTCTTCAACATTTATCTGCGCAGTAAATGCTTTTGCTGAGCATGAATGTTTTTTTGAATAATGTACCATTTAGAAGATATAGGAAATGGGAACGGCTCCAATTGCAGGGATTTTATGTACTGTGTTTCTCTATTCAAAGATAATTCATTCTGAACTTCTTCCATTCTTTCTCAAAAACAAGAAGACACTTCTTAGCAGCACCAGTGGCACTGAACATGGCTGCAACTTTGTGAAATGCTCTGTAAACATTAATGTAATATAATGTCTGTTTCATACTTCTGAAAGGTGAGAATTTATATACTTTTTTTGTTTTATATCATCAAATTTGACTATATTACAATTTGGACTGTTGATTAGTGAAAAGAAGCTATTTAAGACATCTCCTAATCTAGTCATAGAGACAGTGTTTGGTTTGTTGGTTCTGGACTACTGTAAAATGGCGGCCTCTGTGTAAGAGACGTAAACTTGAGCCTGACCAATATATTGGTTGACTGATATTAACAACCCAGTATTGGCCTGTCAAAGCTACAGTGTCTACACACTACATACTGAAAATTTCAAGGCAACTTTCTTCAACAGAAACTCTGGAGTTTTGAAAACGTTTTAGCAACTATGAAACTTTTGTTGAGATAATTTTCTTTTCTTCTTTAGATAACCTTGAACCTTAGATTTAGAAACCCCAAACAACTGTACTGAAAAAAATGTTGATGAGTGAGTGAAAGTGAAAAATGTTAATATTTCTATCAAGCTATTCATTTCAGCACCCGAATAATGACAAGTCAGGTTCACAGCTCACTGTGATCAGTTTTTTTAATAACATTTTTTAGGCAGCATTCTGTGCATATTTGACCCTTTTTCTCAATTCAGGTTTAATATTGATAAATATTTAGCTTTTTTGTGTTTCAGTGCACTGACATAATTTATGGACAATAATGTTTTATGCTTAACTATAAAATATCCTGCCTACATATTTTTGTTTTGATAATTAAAATTGTGTTTATGAATAATCTGTATAAAGAATGCTGGACAATGTATCTATATCATGAAGTTTGTACTCCCCAATTCAAGTAAATCCTACAAATTGGATTTTGAGAAAAATTATCATATATAGATAAAATGCTTCCTTAAAAAAGTGAATAAGTGACCCATAACATCAGCCGAACCCATATATCTGTCTGTCTCTAATTACGACTTCATAGCTCCTCAAGGCCAAGGCAAAGACTAATGGCTTGTGTTTCAGGCTAACACAATGTGCAACAGACCACAGAGAGACTAAAGTCAACATCATGTCACACAAACACTTTTTCTTAACTAAAAACAGGTCAAAATGGGACTTACCATCATGAGTTCTCTCTGGAAGGACTTCCTCTCCTTGTTCTCCATGTTTGTACACTCCTCTTTGAGTTTCTCCAGAACCGACGCCACCTTCTCAGGCTCATTGTCCAGCTCGGTCCGGCAAAAATAATTCAGAGGCAAATTCCCGTACCCCAGGGCATCCGCAAATGCCCTCCAGTTGCCCACATTCTCCATTAAAACCGTCCTCACTGTTGCGTAGATGTACGTAAGAAATTTGCAAGGCTTCAGGATCTGCTCCAGCAGCATTGTGGTTGTTAGGTCCGGCCCACACCAATAAATAGGCTTGACCTTACCCAGAACTAAAACGTTCTTGGCATGGACAAGGCCAATCTTTCCCTGATAGTATCCAATGTACCACTCTTTGGTCCGCAGTTGCCCTCGAAGTTTGATTTTCTCCTCGCTGAGCAAAGCAATAACATCGCCCTTCTTGTACTCCAACAGATAAGTGCTCTTGTGCTGCCTTATCACTGTTTTGATCAACTTTCCAAATTTTAGGTTGGTAATGCAACGGTCCTGAAACTTTGGGTATTTGGAGGTGACAGCCAGTGGCGAGAGCACAATCTTATCCACCTCTTTCTTTTTGAGAAACCTCCTCTGACCCGTTATCCTTGCTCCGGTCTTTGGCGGCGGCTGCGGAGTTTGGACGCAGAATTGGGTGAGGATACAGTCGAGGGCATCCTTGACTTGGACCCTGAGAGTGAAGTCTGAGATGCTGTTGGGGTTGTGCGATGTGATCATGTACAGAAGCCTGCTGATCTTACCGAGTTTGACCTGAAATCCCCGAATCACGCCTGCACCCTCGCTCGCCTTCACCTGGTAGTTGGACATGTTGGAGTACAATCCCACCTGGAGGTCCTGAGGGTACCCCAGCACGAACTGGTGTTTTCCCCACAGCTGGAGGGCCACTGGCGGGGTGGAGCTAGCCTGCCGTCCCACCTCACTGACCAACAAGGTCTTGGGGGCACAGTCATGTCCGAACATGGCCACGACTGTCTTGAAGGAAGGGTGGATGTGCTTGGGTCCATACACGCCCAGAGTAACTTTCCTCTGCACGTGGTCCCAAACAGTTGTATTGTGGCTAACGTACTGCGACTGAACCACAACAGCCACATACATACAAGGCTCCAGACTATCCAACTGCACCTGGACTGTATCCTTGTAAATGTATGCATTAGGGATGGGCGTGTAAGGCCCTTCTTTGCAGTCGCTTCTAACACAAAGCACCTCTGCAGTATGACAACTCTCCTTCTTGACAGTTACCAATATCTTCATCTCTAACGTGATAAAAGACTTGGTCTCCATGTTGCTGAGCTTAATCTCCACTACAGGGCTGACGGTGGAGCAGCGATCACTGTTGAGCTCCAGAGGAGGGTCTAGTAAGGCTTTCATGGAGATCTGCTGGTGGTCTCCATGGCTGACATGGCCTTCAGGGATGTGTGCACTGATATGGGTGTCTGGGAGCTGAACAACTCCTCCGTTACTGTCCAACCTACACACAATGTTGGTCTCCACCGGCTGTGTCTGACCCCATCCAGGACTCTGGCCCAGGAGTCAAGGTCATGGCAAGACCTGGCTAGCTTTCTGTGGTTCAACCAAGCAGTCCTGAAGTCCTCCCTGCTCTGAAACTGCTCCGGTGAAGGAGCCTTAAGGCCCGTGAAGAATCCCGAAGAGGGTAAGGTTGGATTCGACTGCGCCTGCAGGACTGAGAGTTGTGAGAGACTGTGGGAACGTTTACTCCTGAAAAACGGGTTATCCCTGTGAAGGTTGGGTAAAACTTCTTGGTTTGGGCTGGTGGGAGTGGTATTGTTAATGTGGCAGCTGCTGAACCCATTGGTCATGATTGTACTGGTGTTAAAGTTGGAGCAAGATGACGGAGATGCCAGTGCATCAAACAGAATAAGGTCTGCTGAGTTCCTCACACCCATGTCTTTGCAGTTTTGATCTAACGGACAAATAAAGGGGTTCACAGAAAACGGACTGTTGTTGTAAATTTGGGGGGACTTATTGGCCACCCCTGTCCACTCCCCCAAACCTCCAAACTCCTTTGACCCATCCTCATATACTTCCCCAAGACTGTCAATCATCCCACTATCGCTAAGCGAAGAGTTCCTGAAGTTGACTGGCTGGACGTAGGCAGCCGGAATGTAGCCCATTTCTGTGTTATTGTGGGCATACCACCACTCTCCACCTGACGTGTCCAGCACATAGAGGTGATCACCTTTGGAGAATTTCAGTGTGGTGAAGCTGCTGGGGCAATAATCCTTTATGGCAACCACTTCCTGTGCAGCTCCATAGGAGGCCGAAGTGTCCAGCCTTAAGGCACTGGGAGAAGGCACTGAAAAGGATAAAGATATTCCTTTATTTGTCTTGATTACAAAGCAGTGTTTAAACTGGCTTGGCCTTACTTAAGGGCACTAAATCACTCATTAGCTGATAATTTAAAACACTGCAGTTAATGGTGCTTATCTCTTAATCAGACACAGATATAAAGATGCAGTTGCACTAATGAGGTGATGGTGCCACAGATCAGACATAAAGCTTCGTGTCCAAATGGTTCCATTGTTCATTTTAATGCCTCAAGACGTTCATGAAAGCTAAAAGACAGCAGAAAAAATACCCCCCAAATAAGAGAAAACCTTTTTTTAATCATTCTGACTTCAAGTACAAAATTTTCAGATCACTAGGTAAATGTATGAGAAGATGAACTGCATAATTTACTGCATAATTTACTATTTTTAGTTCACCTCATTAGCGTATATGGAGCATGTAAGCAAAGCTGTAATGAAGTGCAACCAGTGAAGTGAAAGAGCCAGAGAAAGAATAATGTTTTCAACATGACTGAATAGTTTAAAAAAAAAAGATGTAAAGCATTAGATTAACAACAAAATACTTAAATTCTAGAGATACTGAGTGAATTTTGATTGATTTGGGTCCTTTACTCTGCAGGACACTGCATTTTAAACAACAATGACGTAAAACTGACCTTTGACATCGTTGAGACTGGCTCCGGTGACCCCTTCGCTGAGGTCGATGAGCGTCCCCTCAGACTTACAGCGAGGGAGGATGTGGTTGTTGTTCGTCACTCTGATGATTCGGTGGGCAGCCATGGCTGGTACTTATCGTAGCATTCGCTCATTGGCAGCTTTTCATCTGGATGGGAAACAGCGAAACGGATTTCAGGGTGGAAGCCGACCAGCCAATTTTAAACACATCTGCAGTCAAGCATTTAGCCGATGCTCACATTTAGGGAGGCTTCCCAAAGCAACGCTGGAGTAGGAAGCTTAATTTTCTACATCACTAACACAGTTAAAGGCTGCAGAGGTCAAAGCCACTGCAACAGAAAATAAGGTTGATAAATATCACTGCATTTTTGAAGGAACGCAGTGTGAAGGATGTGCTGAGGAAATATTGACTTCCAGCTGAACAGAGAGAGCTTTTAAAAATCAATGCAAAGATCATGAGCGTTGAACTGCAAGAGGAAGAGAAATGTGATTTACAATCGGAAAGCAATAAAGAAACGAAACCAAAAGAAAAGAAGTTCTAAGTGAAAGTGACAATGAAGAAGGTCAGAAACAAAATGTCAAGCAGAAGCTGAAGTAAAACGTATCATGCATGACTCCCAAGAAACAACATTTTGGTGACATGTGGGCCCCTGAATTCACTCAAGATTTTTGAACATCTGATTCCAAAATCATGGTCATTAAACAGTGTCATAATTTCAATAACAAATGGAAAATCTAAATGAGCTTTCCCTTTCAACAATCAAAATAAAAGGCAGAATCAGCAATTCTCCCAGTATTTTAGTTAATTCTGCCCACGCCTATTTGTGGCACTTCACAGACAATACAGCGCAGCTTTACCAGCCGTTATATCACATTTTTTAAAGAAGTTTAATAAAAACGACAGGTTCCAGGGCATAAAACCAATTATCTGTTGATCTTTACAAATAAAGACTTGACAGTACAAAAAAACAGTACATTAAAAAATTGTATTGAATCATGACCGTAAAATCGAAAGTCAAATCAAATTGTGGATTTGGAGAATCATGACACTGCTAGTCATTAGTTTGCTGCTATAAGAGCCTCCACCCTTCTGGCTTCAGACAGATTTTGAGAACCTGTCTGCAGGACTTTGCAATGAGGCCTCGCTTGTAGTTGGTGCTAATGTTTTGTCACAACAACCAAATCTGTGCTAATTTTTCGTGTCAAGTTCAACTTTGGAGAACTTTAACCAAAAGTCAGCAATCTTGACAGTTAGGAATGGTTTGCAAACAGTTATGGCACAGAAGTAGATGGCACAAATATACTGGGCAAGTTCACAACTCAACAAAATATATAACATGTTGAGTGTTTTTAGGGAAATTTTAATACAGAAATGTTACATATTATAGGTTTCTGTCATTTTTTAAGCAAAAATGTCAAACATTTTCTAGTTCATCTTAAATGTAAAGTTTTGCTGCTTTCTCGTTGTATATGACAGTAAACCTTTTGGGTTTTGAACTGTTTGGTTGGACAAAAGAATCTGAAGAAATTGTGATGAGCAAATTGTTGACATTTTATACTTATAAATGACTCATCTTTGAAGAATTCTATTTAATGGTCAAGTTCATCCACACCAAACTGAGGAAAGTATTCCTTTATGGACTTGACATAATGCACGGCGACACTGCAATGCTGAAAGAGAAAACCACTCTCCCCAGACAAAGTTGGAAGCACGCTATTGTCTAAAATATCATTGTGCATTGTAGCATCAAAGGGTCTGAGCTTAAATTCTGAAAAACAGCCTCCGACATATTCCATATTCCATATTCAGACATCTCTGTCGATATACTTTGGAGTGTAAAACATGGAAGCTCATACAACCTCAGAGACCAGGCTGTCTGAAGTCACAATATCTTCTTATAAGGAATTCAAACCAGCAACCTTTTCACCTCAGAACCAAGCACCTCACCCTCTGGCTGTCTGCACTGCTACAACATTGTATGTGTGTTTTGAGTATTTACATCTGTGACTGTATCGACCGAGTTACCAATTTCCTTGTCGGAATTGCGCTGTGATTCAATTTGTGTATGAAAACACACAGTCAGCAGAGGACTGTAATCTGATTAGAGCGGCAGCAAGAAATTATTTTGCAGCAAAACGTTGTTCTCCTCAGTCACAAGAGACTTTATTATTCCTGCAGGATGTGGCGAGCGGCAGCAGTGCGAACATTTGCATTTGCACACTAATGATGCCATTTTAATCTGATTAAAGCAACACAAGACTGTAGAAGCTGCCATGTAAATGCCTTTCACTGATTATCTTCATTAGAGCTTGAATGTTTGCAGCTGAATTTTTCACATTGGGCGCTGAGGATTTAGATTCAGATGCAGGTGTTCGTTTTCATGAAGTACAACACTGCAACATCACTTCACTGTGTTCACTAAAAACTATTACAACATATCAAATTAGCGAGTGTTAGCAAGGTTTGATGTCAGAGATGGCAAGCATAGAGGTTTTCTAAGGCTGATTTGGCTCTGAACAGCCAGTCAGAACTTCCTCCAAGAAAAACGTTAAAGGGATAGTTCAGATTATGTGAAGTGGCATTGTATTACCTACAGTAGATGGCAATCGACATGCCCCCAGTTTGGAGAAGCAGCAGGAGTATTGGTGTAGAAAGTTAAGCAATGTACTGCTGTGGACAGGGTCAGCAGCAAAATGTATTTTAGACACCCAAAATCACAATCAGTTTAAGTGTACGCTATATTTAGAATATTTCCACAGCTTTACCTTGCCATTAGACAGCCTTTTCCAGCAGGAAACCATCATTATATAAGCCAAATATAACTCGCCCCAAGCCAACCAAACTCCATTGGCAAATTAGTGATTTTATCTTGCAGAACTCAGGAGTTGCTGGACTACTACTGCTTGGATTGATTAGTTTATTTGTGTTATTGTGTGACTTCTGTGAATCTTAACTAACCCTTTAAAACACCTAAATCACACAAAAACACAAACAAAGTAACGGATCGAGGCAGTTGTATACAAGGAACTCCTGTGTTCTGTGAGGTAAAATGACTGATTTTGCCAATGGGGTCTGGTGGCTTTGGAAAGAGTGATGTTTGACTTATGTAACTTCAGTTTCCAGTCAGAAAAGTCTGTCTCACCGCGAGGTAAAAGGTGAAAATATTTTAAATAAAGCATACCTATTTTTGGGTGGCTACAACACCTTTTGTTGCTTGTACCTTGTACAACCCCACTGCAAAAAATCCAATCTATCTCTTTAAATTTACTATCTTAACACACATCAGTGCAAACAACCAAAAGTAGCAAAAATACTCAAATTAGTTGCCACATCATGAAGGTTTGTGTCAGGTATTACTGCATTACTCTAATTTAATAATGAACCTATCAAAAACATCTATATACAACTGTTTTTTGGGGGGTGAACACCAGCTACACAACACCGTCTTCACTCTCATTACACACAGGAACAAGGCTGCTATGTGCAGACTTGTGCATCTCCAGGCACATGACTATAACCACAACCCAAAGTCAAAGAAAACTACTGTTAAGATAAGGCAAATAGTTGTGGGTTGTGGGTCTATTTTCAATCTAATTTTTAACACTGTGATACGCAGAATCTTGCCATTTTTTTTTATCTTCTCTAGTCCAGCTAATGTTTGTCCCCAAGGACAACTTTTATCTGGAGATGAGATAAAACCTCTCATTTGGTTTCTTGAAGACTGAACAGCGATCATAAAAATGAACGACACTGAGCTGAATCTGAACACAAAAGTGAAATGTAAGGCAAATTGTATTATAGATATCACAGTGAGTGGGTTCACGTGCACATGGAGTAAGAAGAGCATCTGTGGAGTAAATCAGGAATCACATTTCTCTCCTCACTCCTGACTTTATTTTGGAAGCAGGACCCACTTATTTTTTAGTGTTTTCTGCTTTGTGTCAGTTGACAAAAAGCCTCATTATAACTCATTTTATTCAACATGGATGAGAAATCCTTGAGGGGCTGAGAACAATCCACATGTATTTTTCATTCAAATATAAATTTTAAAAGAAAACTTAAGAAAAAAAAAATGATATCACAAGAAAACAGCTGTGATGTGCAAAGTAAACTGTTGTTACTTGTATAAAAAACTGGGGCGTGTGCCTTCATATGTAAATAAAAACATGCATTGTTAAATGTGTTGATATGCAAGACAGTGTAAGGAGGGCAGAGTAGAACGATGAAAATATGAGAGCTTACTAATTTACATAAGGAAGATAAAAAGGAAACTAGAATTTCTGCCTCCGGGCTACATGTCTCTGCAAACCAAACAAGTTGCAGTTTACATCCATGTTTGTCCAGACTTGTTATAACATGTGTACTTAAGATTTTGAAGGTATTTAATAAAAGAGAGGAACAAAATTAGAAACATGCTCACTTCACTTCACAAAAACGTGTTTTGTAAGGTCACTATGAAAATCTAATCAGTCCAAGGGAACGTCTGTACCAAATTTGAAGAAAATCCCTCAAGGTGTTCCTGAGATATTCTGATCACGAGAATGGGATGGATGTGAGGTTACTTTGACCTTTGACCTCCAAATTCAAAATGGCTGATCATAAAGTCCAAGTGGATGTTTGTGCCAAATTTGAAGAAATTCTGTCAAGGCGCTCTTGAGAATGGGACGGACGTGAGGTCACAGCGACCTTTAACCACCAAATTCTAATCAGTTCATCCTTCAGTCCAAGAGGACATTTGTAGCAAATCTGAACTAAATTTGAAGGAATTCCATCAAGGCGTTCTTGAGATATCACGTTCACAGCTGTTGCCGACACGGAGGCATAAAAAGGAGTAAAGGCTAGTTTCCACCAGGCACGGCTGTGGCGCTTTATGGCTGTGCCACATCACCCCAAGCTGATCACTGCCAGTCTACACAATGCTTGTGATTCCACCAGCAGCACCTCAGCGTGTCCCAGAAGCGTATCTCTGCTTCAAACATGCACCTAATCTATTTTTGACAGATGCTACAATTGGAATGCAATTGTCAATTTTCAAAATAAAAGACCCTGTGCAGATTTGTGATCATGAAGACAAGACAGAAAAGAAACTATTTCACAACATAATCACTTATCCATGGTAGAAACACAAAAAGCAAGGGAAATCTGAGCAAGTCGACATAATCGAGTGGACCAAACGCTGGGCTGGTAAATGCTTCTGACACGCGGCTGGTGGGGGCTGCAGTCACAGATGTGCTGCACTAAGGAGAATCAACGGGTAACAGTCGACCGATAGTGGATTTTTAAAGGCTGATATAACAACGATAGTTTGCTTCAGGAGGCAATTTAAGTAACCTTCAGCGACTCTCTCAGTCAAATTCAGCCCAGCAGTTCACCTCAGTTTACTTCAGTTCCATCCTGTCACCGTCCTCTGGCTCTGGTGGCTCAAAAAGGTCTGGACATGTCCAACAAAGCTGCTAGACAGAGCGTCCATGTTTCAGGTCGTTTCCAGGTTGTAGTGGTGTTTGACACTGAGACAGCAGCAGACACAGCAACAGCGTATCAGAGCAGAGAAAAACGCTCATTTTTTCATGATTTTGAGACTCAATTTCATTTACTTTTTTCGACTTTTTAATCATTCAAATTCTGCTGGGTGGTTAATAACACGCAACGTGAGCGTCATTTACTTTTTGTGCTTTCGTTGCTCGACTATGAACCAGTTTTGCACAACAGAAGTTTAGTTTTTACTTGAGCCTCTGCAGCTTTAGTGTGCTTGTTTTAAAATGGCATAAGGCAGAAAAGAGCAGATGAGTACTGTTGTCTCTCGTGTCTTAAAATGACAAAAAAGTGAAAAACTAGGATTGCTTCAGAGCTCTTCCTCTGGTGGTTGGAGGAAACTGTGGTAGAGGTGCACTCTGGGATGCAGAGCATGCAGCGAAGAGAAAGTGGGGCTTGTTTAATGGCTGCATCTGTTCACCTGGGAGCTCGCGCTGAAAGCCAGTCAAACTCTCTGAGGTGACATTTCATTTTCCTGCACCCTCTCTGCTCTTCGGGGGAGCGAGTCGCCCCGTCGATAAACCCCCCCCCCCCCGCTCGAAAATGAGCACTCAGCGGGCAGCGGGAGCGAGGCTGCGATCAATAACAAGCCGGCAGACAAAGACACTGTCACCAGCTTTGATATAACACCGAGGCGAGCCCCGCTGAATGCAGCAGGAGGTGAGGACGGCTTCTGACAGATACAAGCAGGAAAAAAAAAAAGAAAACGAGGAATTGGAAGCTCCTGTGCGCTGCGACGGGAGGCGCAGCAGGAGCTTCAGTTCAGAGCAAACTGGGTTCCTCCAAACGACCCCTGCAGATCAAGGCCGAACCTCCAGGAGGCTGAAAACTTTGGCTCCAGTATTAGAGAAGGAAAATTGATACAGGCAATTATAAAAACACTGGTCACACTTTATTTTAAAGCACACAAATAGGGCAGAACAAGCTTTATTTTGTAGAGTTTATTGGAGGGTAATCAGGGACACATTACAACAGGACTGTACTGTAAACTAAAGTGTCTTGTTTTCCACTGTTAGATCCTTATTTTCTAATAGGGTCTCATACTGTCGAATAAAAAACATGGTGGACTGTAAAATAAAGTACAACCAAAACACTAAAGTGAAACCAGACTGTGATGCAGTCATGCAACCTTTTCTGAGAAAACAAGACAAGACAGGATGTTTTATATTTCTGAGATGCTGGATAACAAGACAAGGTATACGCAGCATCTGGGGAAATGAACTCCATTTTACTTTTGTTTTAGTTCACGTTAGCAGAGAAATTTCAATAACAGAGGGAGAGCAGACGCCGAAAAGGGAACTTTCAGGGGATCTCAGGAAACTGCTGGAGGGTTTGTGGGTTAGCCTCCCTCAAAATTGGAACATTTCTTCCCCCCGCTGGTGCATTAACATCCGAGTCTGTGAAATACTCAGCGTTATTAACTCATTTCAGTCAGGCTGACAGAGTGGATGAGCGGTGAGGACGCCAGGGAGTCGAAAGTTTAATTAGCCGAGAGTCGGACGGACCTAATCCCTGGATGAATGTTGCTATAATAACAGACTCCAGCAGCCATATGCTCACCGAGAGTTTATCGTTTTTCCATCACAGCTGTTTAAAATGAGCAGATTACAGGACGGAGAATGAGGCAGCGGCAGCAGCACAGGCCTGCCAGTGTGTGGCTGGAAAACAAAACATATCATGTCGAACCTTAAACCGAAAGTATGTAAAGTTTAAATTTAATCTACTGTTGAATTTTCCTGTGCAAGCATTCAAACGGGGGATTAATCCCTGATCAAAGAGGGAGGCTGAAGGGCTAAAAGTCTCTTAAATCAAGATCAAACAACCCAAAGACAGCGCCATACTCAGTCTGAGTCCCGATTCCTCACGATGACTTTAATAAAATGAAATGAAAACAACTTTAAAGGCTTGTTAGCTGATTCTGTTGAGGGTTTTAATATTAAAAATCCCGATCCTTTGATGAAATCTCCAAAATCTGATTCCTTTATTCTTTGCATAATGTGTTTCTTGCACATTATGCAACTTTCTCTGCAACTAATGACTATTTTCACGATAAAAGGGACACTTCAGATTATTTGAAGCTGGGGTTGTATGAGGAACTTATTGATAGCCAGTGTATTACCTATAGTAGATGTCTGGTCAATTTTTGACACCTAATAAAATCAATATCAGTTTAAATGTACACTATATTTAGAATATCTTCACTACTTTTCTGACAGTTATATCAGCCAAATATCGCTCTCTACGAACCAACCAAACTCCATAGGTTAAAATCAGTAATTTTACCATACAGAACAAGAGCTGCTGCTCAACTGTCAAGTTTCTTTATTACTGGGTGTCTTTGGTGTTTTAAATATAGTTTTTGATTCACCAAAGTTGCACAATAACACAAACTAACAGATTGAGGAAGCAGTACTTCCTCAATTGCCTTACTGATTTTTGCCTATGAAGTCTGGTTTGGTTTGGAAAAAGTAATACTGGGCTTTTATAGTTCGAAAAGGCTGTCTGACGCAAGGTAAAGCGCTGAAAATATTCTAAATATTCCGTAGACTTAAACTGATTTTTAGGTGGACCTTTTTTTAAGTAGCTAAAATACTTTTTGTCCTTTTCTCATTAAGAGGGCTGCAACTAATGTTTATATTCACTATGGATTAATATGCCGACTATTTTAACGATTAATCAAATTGTTTTGTCTATAAAACCGTGAGAAATCCTCATCACAATTTCCACGAGTCCAAAGTGATGTCTTCAAATTTTGTCCAACCAACAGTCCAAAACCAAAGACTCTTCGTTTACTGTCATGTAAGACAAAAAAGCAGCAAATCCTCATATTTAAGAAAATGTTTAACATAAACAACATGGATGTACAGCACTAACTGGATGAAGTTACAGTTTAATATAAAAGATACAGTTCATTGTCATCATTACCAATGAACACAGCACTGAGCCCTTTCAAAATAAAGGTCTGGTAACAGTTTAATGGTAAGCAAATGCTTCTGACTGTCTTTGATAGACTTTTCATGTTTGGTATTTCCATGATGGCCTTGTGGGCCACATGAAACCTTTCAATGGACTGCGTCAGGCCCCCGGGCTGCATTTTGCTCAGGTCTGATCTAATCGTTGCAGCTCTACTCCTGATTACTGACTAGTCTCTTTCTCTGTGCAGTCTATAAAGACAAAATAAAATCACCCTAAATGTGATTGTTTGACTTGTTTGTTTCATCAGTGCAGGGAGCTACAGTTTTCCTGACTCCTTCTGGCCTCTTTCAGCCCAAAAAAAGGTAAAAACCATCAAAAACCATCAAAACTCAGCTTCGTTGTGACTTTAAACTCCATTAAAGGTCAGCTCTTTCATCTATTTTGCAGTGCAGCCTTAATTCAGTCCTGACCTCAGGGACAGAAACACATTAGGTCTACTTGAGTCAGGTTGGTGCTGAACCGCCCTGCTCTGTTTGTGGCCCGCGGCGATGCAGCTCTGTTCCCAGCATGCATTTGGACATGTGTTTGTTTACACCTGCGATGTAGCGGCGGTGAGCCAGCAGAAGAAAGGAACAGGAGCTCAGGGGTGAAATGACCTTGGAAGACTGTTGAACCACAGTGAAAGTAGAAATGATGGTGGGATTGAGACCCATGATGAGCAGTTTCACCTCAGGCTTTTGCTGAGCTCATGATTGTCCTCTGCAGGCCACCATATATGTTTTTGAGAAGCCTAGAGGTGAATTATGCTGTGGCAGCTTTTACAATTAAACAAAACCTTAATTAATGAATCTCTGCACAGGAAAGGACCAAAATACAACCAAAATATGATTAATGAGCAAAAATGCCCTGAAAATGAAATCATTTATTTTCTACTCTACAGTTAAGTACCACTTTTTTTTTTTTTACTTTAATACCAATATAACAAAAAGGAGGAAAAGAAAACAAACTAGTTCTGTCTTTGATTGTATAGCGATGCATCCATGCCTTAATTTAACCCTTTAGCATGCATTTAACCCCTTCATGACCAAATTGCTGCAATAAATACTTAGCAAAACCCATATCTGCCTCTTATGCCTGTGAATGTAACTGATTTTTACATCACCAACCACACTTTGCAAAGCCTTGCTCCTCGATTTTCAACGGTATTCCTTCAAAAACACTTAATATGATCAAAATACTACAAAATTTCAATTGAAAATAATTAAAATATGAGATAACTGAAAGGCAATTTAAAATACTTTTTGTTTTCCTGTATTTTTGTTTTAATATCAGCTTGATTACTGGTAGTTACAAGCTAAACCATGACGGAAAGAGAGTAAACAGAGGTAAAATGAAGACATGAATGCTTCAAAAACACTGCAATTGTAGCAGGAAGCAGGAACTAGTGGACGACAAGTGCTAGTGGCTATTTAAGAAGCGGCAGTGATGTGTCTATAGCACCTGCTAGCACCAAACGGTGTATGACAGTAAGGTGATACTTGGAGAATTCAAGTGGTACACAGTGTAAAAAGTTTGACAAACAATGGCCTGGTTTATTCGCTCCAAACAAGTTGATGAAAACATGCCTAATTTGCTTTTTTTCTTCACTTCAAATTTGATTGACAGTTAGATTGATGGTAGGAAAGTGTTTTTAGGATTTCTGGAGAAGGAAAAAAGCAAAAAGCAAAGAAAAAGGCCCCAAAATTCACAGAATTCTATTAGAAAATGAGTGCAGGCAATCAATCATTTAGAAATCTGCACACTACACATGCATTCAGCTGTGTATTTTGTCAGGGAACCAGTGGGGTTACTGAAGAGAGTGATGCTGCAGCATCTTTGCTCGTTCCTTTAAAGAAAGCGCTGATACGCCTTCCAGTCAGGAAATATCTGATTTATCAAAGTTCAAGCATATGATGAGTTATCAAAAATGAATGTTGAGTTTTTCCTTTGAAGCCGACAGCTTTTTCCTCGCAAAAAGGCAACATCAAGTCACAAAATTGCACTTCTAAAATGCTTGAAGTGGTGTTTAATGTGGAGCTTTCCAGTTAATTTCCCCACATTTTAGACAAAGTCGGTAGAATAAGTGAATAACTGTCTTAAAATAGTTTTGACTGACTTGATCCCATCTTCCCTCCCTCACAAAGAAACATCATATTCCTGTGGTTGTTTCACATGTTCACGGTTTTATTTTTTACCCTGCAAACCTGCAGAAAGAAATAACTAAAAAAGCCTCGTCTTGGCACGTGGTCAAGTACATTAGTGTGCAGCGCCGCTCTGCCCCACGACCGCCACCGTTCATCACTGGAGAAATTCATCCGTAAAATATTACAATCGCTCCCCTCTCCCCTCAAGAAGAATTTCCAGGTAAATGAGCCCGCTAAGTGCTGGGTTTTAGTGCCGCTGGAGGAGATTCTTCAGCCGCACACAGTTTAAGAAGAGGCGTTTGCCCTCAGAAAGAAGGGAAGCGGCATTTTGAACACGTCAACAGTTCAACTTCAGGGCAGCGGATAGTTTCATCTTGAGCATTAAGTGTTTTGAATGCAATCATTTACCTCCGACGCTTCTTTTTATGGCGAGGAAAAAAGCTGAGCAGCGATTCATAAAGCATTAACAGATGGATGGTGTGATAAAACTCTGCAAATGGGCTGGAAATGTATTAATGTAATAAATTCAGGGAAAATGCAAAAGCAGCTAATTGTCACATTATCCGGCGTTTATAATTCCATGAAAGGGGCTTAGCATATTTCTGACTGATGAAGTAATAATGTTGATTAATGAAGTGAGAACACAAGCCAGTGTTGTTAAATCACTGTGGCTAATGTGATGCAGTTTTATAACGTTTCAACCAGTTAAAGGGACATTTACTGGAGTTATTAGATAATGAGGGTATATTACATCATCAGTTTGACTTGTTTCTCTGAAGTTTATCTCGAAGAATTTTCCAAAACTGAAGATCTAATGGTATTTAAAGGGTCAGTTCACCCCAAAACCAAAAAATACATACAGTATTTTTCCCCTGGCCTGTAGTGCTATTTATCCATCTGGATTGTTTTTGGTGTGATTTGCAGATTTTTGGAGAGATCAGCCAAAGTGATGTCTCCCCAATATAATGGAACTAAATGGAACCCAGCTTCGTGGTGCTCAAAGAGCCAAAACAATACATTTGAAAAATTTCCTTCTACTATAAACAAAGTTGTTCCTACATGAAACCGCCCACAGCAAGGTCTGTGGATTAGAAATGTAAAATATGCACCCCCGATTATAAAACTGCCTGATGCTAACTTGCATATGTTGGGCAGTTTGTATAATTAGCAACTGTGTGGCTGATTTGGACAATATTGGAGTGGTTTTGAGGATGACTGAGGATTACCGACATTTCCAAAATTCAAAATGGCTGTTTAAACTGGACGTAGCCACATTCCAAGTCCTGATGAGCTGAGTTTGATGAAGTTCTAGTTAATTAAGAAGCTTCGGACACTGAATTGATTTGATTGCACAGATAACTTATTGAAATAACTTCAACTCGGTTATAAATTATAGGATATTTATAAAATATCTGAGAAGTTTCAGTCAATTTAGAGGATGCTAAAAATCAACGTATTAAAATAACTGAAAAACTTACTTATAATCTGTAGGATGTTTATGAATACAGTTATCTAAATGATGCATAACATGTACATTTTAATGCACAGTCCATTACAGTCTGGATTGTTACTGGAAGTAACAATGGGCTGTAACATACCAAACTAGAATAACATGACTGTGGCTAAATAGCCTCAAAAAAGCGAGAATAATACAAGTAAAATATGTTTAACAAGTAGAACACATGACTCCTGGGACAGGTTTCAAACAGAAGAACCTTTGGGTTCAGTGTTCTAAAGCTTTGGGATATGGCTACTTCCAGTTTAAACAACCATTTAGAATTTTGAAAATGTTCAGCATCCTCAGTAACCACGCCAATATTCCCCAAACGAGCCAAGCAGTTACTGAAATATTGTCCATATGGTAATTATCCTAATTATTGCTAATTATCTTAGCTATTATGCAAGTTAGCATCCAGCTGTTTCATAATGCTGGGGACCCGTACTTAGATTATCTTGAGATTATCTTGGTTTATGGAATTTTTTCAAATGTACTTTTTTGGTTCTTTGAGTGCCATTTAGTCTCACTATTTTGGAGAGAGGGCAGAAATCACCACAGCAGATATCTTCAAAACTCTGCAACTCAAACCAAAATGATCTATATGGATAAACAGCACTACAGGCCAGAATCAACATCTTGTTCTGATGCAGTATTGAGCTTTTAGTTTGTTGCTGGCTGTGTTGATGTACAGTAATTATTTAGACTGAACTCATTATAACAAGTATAACATCCTGATTATAGTAATTATCATGAGCTCCCACTGTGATTTCTGAAGCCTCGGCGGCAGCTGATGAGTGATTCCACTACATTTTCCTGACGACTAGACATTCATGATCAAGATTCTGCATGCAAATCCTCTGATAAACATATGTTAGTTTATACTCCTCACTGAATAACTGAGCTAACTTAGCTAATAAATGTCAGAAGTGAAGACTCTTAGTATCCAGCCTTGTGTTGCACAGGAATTAAAAGTGTACTGGACGATTCTGCAGTGTTCATTTCTGCATATCCAAAGCTAACATCTACAGTCGACTCATCAGAATAAACCACCTATTTGTAAGCACTGCATCATCTCTTTAAAAAGGCATCTTGTATGCTTTTCCTTGTATACTAAGATGTGTGGTCTGTATTCTGATATCGATGTAGTATCTCACCCAAACAGGCTCGCAAGACTAACACACATCAAGTAAACTGATCTCATGTTGTGTGCGTTATATTCGTGTAGTTTGTCTAATTTTCCAAACTTTAGAAATAAAATTAGCCTATACTTTGCCACCCAGGCCAACTTTTTGTGATGTACTCAGAGATGGTCACATAGAGCTGAAGCATGCGCTATGTCCTGAAAAACCACTGCCACCCAGGCGAAACACAAAGTTTTTAGGGTGTCCCGTCTGCTGCTTGTGTTACAAAACTCCAGCAAAGCTCCAGTCTGATTCACCAGATGCACACTTCTGGTAAAAGCCTGCCATTGTTTGCCTGGTTTCTTTGCTTGGTTTGCTGCATTGCAGCATCTGCTATCTAAGCTGCGACCTACACGTTGAAAATGACAAATTAGCACCTGGGATGCTAATTGTACACATGTGAACAAGCTAGCAGCTGTTACTTTATCTTTTGCAGGGATGTAGTCATTTTAGTGCCAGACGTGCAAATGTTCCACCACCAAATGTTCCTCATCTACACTATTTTGCAGCAGCAACATCGCTACATCCTTAAACACATTCAATGTGACAATGTTGTGCGCCATTTTGCTATGGTTTCGAGATTCAGCGATGTGTATATAAACACTGTGATATTAAAAAAGCATTGCAGGGAAGTGCACTTGGTGTTCAACGCAGCACCATTAATAAACCTTTTGCTACGTTTTTTTTCAGGACTGAACGCAACCCTGGACTTCACTCCACACGAGAAGTTTGTGATTGGTTTAAAGAAATACAAACAAGACAAGGTGTTTTTACCCTGAAAGCAGAATGAGCATGTGTGGAGCTGAGCGCTGTGGAGAGAGGTCTGGCTATGTGAGACTAGCAAAGCTCCAGCAGCAGGCAGGTTTCCCTGCGAAACCCCACGCCGCACAGTGCTCGCCGTCCGTGGCGCGAGCCTCGCCAAGACTGCGGTCCCTCTCGCCTCAAACGCTTCATGAGCCCAGAGTGCCCCAGAGGAGAGCACCCCAGGGTCAGAGCCTGCTGCTTACTGTTTAACAGTGAGATGAGAGGCTAGTACACCCACACACACACACACACACACACACACACACACACACACACACACACACACACACACACTACTGTTCCCCCTCAAAAGTTATTTTCTGCCACTGGAAGGATAAATAACACGGCAGGTAAGAGAAAAAATCTGCTTTTTAATTTATTTTACTGATGCTAATATCAGTTATTGTCTACTCACCCTCATGCTGATTGAAACAACAGGAAAAAAACATAAAATGCCTCCATACTGCTCGTCTGGTGTAATTCAAGTCTCCTAATGCCTCAACGTGTCGTTCACTTGCACGCGCACACTGTCACACCACACACACAGCTCAGACGGTGTGCATGCGCATGTGAAAATGGCTCCAAGCTAAGGATCTGCAGTGAAGATTTAAGCTAAAAACATGGTGTAAAATCTGTATTTAAAGTCAACTTGGCATGTTGGGGCTACAGCAGTCTTGGATTACACCAGATGAGCAGTATGGAGGTGTTTCAGGTTTTTTCCAGTTCTTTTATTCCATTTGAAAACTGGTCACCATTCACTTCCATTGTTTGGGAGATTCTGCAACACTGTTTTCCTGTGAAACTCCAGCAGTGTTTTGTGAACTAAAAAACTAAACCTGACCTTCAGTCAACATGAGGGTGGGTAGATAATGACAGAATTTTCATTTTTGGGTGAACTCTCCCAAAAACTGTGTTTGTGTGTTGTGCTGAGCGGCCATTAATTACAAAATGGAGTGCACCTTTGCACAGAGCTGGAAAAGATGACATGCTAGTTTTCAGGCTTAGCCTCGAGGGCGGGGAGGGCAGGTGAAGTAACAGACAACAGAGTGTGTGCGAGTGTGTGTGTGTAGGAGAGTGTGTACAGTGAGTTATTGTTATGGGAGAAAAAGAGGATGAGGAGCCAGCTGAGGAGGAGAGAGGGGGAAAATAAGTCTTCTTAAGGAGTTTGGAGAGGAACAGTAAGAAAAAGACAAGGAAGAAGAAGAGGAGGAGGCAGCAAAGAAGAAAGAGTGGAGGAAAAGATGAGGAGGAGGCAGCAGATGGGTGAGGAAGACAAGGAAGGAGAAGATATGTGAACAAGAAGGAGGAAGAGGGAAGAAAAGGAGGCGCATGAGACAAAGAGGAGAAGAAGACAGCAAAGAGGTGGCATAAAGAGGAGGAAGAGGAATACAAGATGGAGAGGAGAAAACCAGAGGAAGGAGGAGGGGATGAGGAACAACAGGAGAGGAAGAGGACAAGAACAAAAAGGAGAAGAAGAGGAAAATAGAGCCATCGGAAAAACCAACATTCCTCTTAAACCTAGTCCCTGAGAGCGTGTGTGTGTGTAAGTGTGTGTGCTGAAAATACCCTGCCACAGCAAAACACATACACACACACGCAAAAACAGAAAATCAGGCTCCATCTAATTAAATAGAGTCGCGGATGACTGCAGGCTATAAGACATGTGTGTGTGTATGTGTGCGTGTGTGTGTGTGCGCGCGTGTGTAAACCTTGAGGCTGCCTGATAGAGGGACACAGGGAGGATTTTCAGCTTATCAGATGACCTTATTGGCAGGGCTGAGGAGGTGACGGAGAGGCACACACACGTGACAAACACACTCCAAATGTATTGTTTTTCCCTCCATCTGCAACAACTCGTGTTTTCATGCCAATGTATGAATATTTACACATTTTAACAGCAATATAAATTACATAGATTAATAAAATATGGAGAGAGATTGGGAAAATATAGCAACAAGGCCTTTAGTTTAATTAATATGAGAGTGATGCTACATAAAGATAATGACATCTCAGAAATAAAGCACCATAACACACTAAAGCTAATAAGGCTCACGATCAGGGTATGGAGGGTTTAAAAGGCCGAAACTAAATATCCAAATAAATGTGTAACTGCTTGATTAAATAAATAAATTAATAATGATATCATTAAATGGTTAACAGATATCTAAATATATAATAAATGCTTGTATAATTTAATAAATAAATGACTATACAAAGCATTTTATTGTATGATTATTCATACATTCAGTTTTGGCCTGTCTCAACCTCCATATTAGACAGCATAAACACTGAATAAATAAATATAGAAATGTGTATATTTATAAATATTTATTTATATAATATTTGTATTATCTACATTTTTTTTTTTTCTCTTATTATCTATTTTATGACTGTTTAATATATTTAGTTTTGGCCATAAAACACCTCCATACAAGGCAGCATAAATTCAGAATAAGCCATTAAATCACCATTAGACCTCCATAGAAAAACATTTAAATCTCATTAACACAAAAAATAGTCATAATGCACAAAATATGAACTATAAACTTACTGTAAAGCAGCAAAGACTCATAATAACACCATGAAGAGTCATCACACAACAGGAGTATATATACTGTAGGAATATTACAGATATTTTTCATTGGAGTGAAGCCGAATTCCTTTCCGCGCATTGTTCTTCGAAAATTAGCGAAGAAAGGGAGCTAATGAGTTGCTTAAAAGATAATTAGGAGTAATTAAGTGTAAATTTGATTGTAATGTGAACTGACCTCCTGCTGGCTGGAAGCCCAAACCCTAAACGCACTGTTAAGTATCAGAAATATATCTAATATCTAATATAGCAATATAATTAGAATGCTACAGAGATCTATGATTTGAGTGAAGCCGAATTTCTCTCAGTACATTGTTTTATAAAATGATCGATCATAATCAGCGAATGAGTTGTTTAAAAGATGAGCAGAAGTAATTAAGTGTAAATTTGACTGTAGGGTGAACTGACCTCCTGCTGGCTGGAAGCCCGAACGCTCGGAGTAGGTGCGAAGTGAGCAGAAGGTAGAAGACCGAGACCTGATGCCGTCACTTCTTCTTCTTTTCCTGTTTTTTTTCTCGCGTCATTTGAGTTAAAGATGAAAAAACAAAGAGGATAAAAGTAACGAAAGGTTAAATTAAGATTTAGTTTCCAGTCCAAGAAGTTTTTAACGGTAAAAAGCACGCCGGCACGCGGACTGCGTCTGTCTCTGCTCCGGTCTGCCGGAGGACTGGAGGAGAGCTGCTGCGCTGGAGGAGAGCGAGTGACGTCACGAGATGGGGGCGGGGCCACAACACATCGTTCGTGTACCACATCAGCCCCAGCTGCTGCATTTTTACTGTACTGTATTTACTCAAGTACTGTAGCCTAATAAGGTACACATGTGGTGTATTTATACTAAACTTGAGTTTCAATTTCATGCTATTGATATCATGCTACATACTACTGATTTCCCTCTGAAATCTTGTACTTTTTACCTCACAAGATGTATTGGACAGCTTTAGTGGCCTTACAAATAAGTTTTTTGCATGCAAAATTTATTAAGAGTTTATCAATTTTTTCATTACTAATTAATCTACCCAGCAATGAAACAGTATGACTCAAAAGATTAGTCGATTGATTCGTTAGTTGATTAGTTGAAAGCTAATTGGCAACTATTTTGACCATCAACACGCTCTGAGCGAGCCAATGTAATCAGGCAAGCAAAGTGCACCGTTGGTGAAATGCTTCTGAAAAACTGCTGGTGGGTGCTGCAGCTGACAGAAAAATGAAACTGGACCCCAAACAGTACCCCTTGGAACTCCACAGTCTGTAGTTCTAAATGAACAAAAAAAACAAAATATCAATAGATATATCACAAGCAAGAGAATCTGACATACCCTCCACCTCAGAAACCCCCTGTGAAAGTGCAGCGGGTGAGGCTCACGCACCGAACAGCAACTGCTGCTGACGTAGCAGCTGCAGGTCAAAGATCCAGAAATATCCAGTGCAACACGTACATGTAGAGGGGCGTCCTTGCTTCCATCTTTTTTCATGTACCAGCTTCTAAAATTTGCTGCTTTTTCTTTTCATAAACCTTTGTCACAGCAGTCATTTTAATATGAAGTATTACAGTTAACACAGGTGTATCCAGTGATACTAATTAATGCCCCATTGCACTTAGTGTAGCAGAGCCAACATGCACATTAGCAGCATCCTGACTGTTTGACCTGATGGAGTGGAACCTTAATTAGTATCATTGATAACACCTGTGCTTACCTGCTGTAAAAAAAATTATCTTCATTTATTTAGACTGACGGTTTGATAAAACAAACATTGTGAAGGTGTCACTTTGGGCTCTGCATCTAGCATTTCCCAACATTTTCAGAATTTTTACAAACCAAACAGTCAGTTGATTAATTGAGAAAATAATCAGCAGATTAATCCATCAGAGAAATAATAATTAGTTGCAGTCTGATACAAACTGAGCTCCATCAACCAACCACAGTAAAATCCTAAATACACAAGTCATATAATCTAATGAGATCACATATCATAGTAAAACAGTCAGAGAACATTTTATCACATTGAGTATTTTTACTTTTAATACTTTAAGCACATTTCCCTGGATACTATTATACTTTTGCTTTAGTTTTTCTTGCAGGAATTTTCCCTGTAATGGAGTATTTTTTAGTGTGGCATTAGTCTTTTTACTCAAGTAAAAGGTCTGAGTAACCTATTACTCATTATTCTCTTGTGTTTCCTGGTCCTGTTTTGTTCTTGTTTTGTTTTGCAGGGATCATATTCCCCCCAGAACAAAGCAGCGGATCAGAGAAGTGGCACAAACTGGATAGACAGATGGATGAAAACAGATGGATGTCAGCTCATTACTTCAACAAACTGTTGTGCCGTGATCAGACATGATAACCGCCTGAAAACTGGCCAGATCACAAGGAAACAAGTCTGCAGCACGTTCTGAGGCTGAATTTTCCCAAAACCTTAAGATGTTTATCTACTTAGATTGAGTATTGAAGCTCTGACATTAAGACTGAAGCAACATGAAATAAGTCAACATGTTATTTGCTAAGAAGCACAGGTAGTACAGATGAGATAAAAATGTCATTAGTTTTGTATTTGGTCATAAAACAAAGACATTTTAGACCTCATGGTGGCGCCGAAAAGTCAGATATCCTAAGAGTCATCAGGAAAACTGAATATAAACAAAGTAACATCCATTTTCCAGACCATCCTGTGTTTAAAAAGTTTGCTCTTTAATTTCAATGTGCAATAATCATGTTTATAATCATCATTCTATCTGTAATATCAGTATTCCCTCTGTGCAATAGTGTTATCTCAACTCCAATTTTTTATATTTTCTCTGTTTAAATTGTTCATATTTTTTATATTTCCTCTTGCTCATATTTTTATTTTTTTTTTTTATATTTTTATCGATGATGATCTTTATATTTTTGCAATCCACTTTGCTGCTGTAACACCAAAGATTTCCCTGTTGTGGGACTAATAAAGGAAAATCTTGTCTTTTGCAGTAAAACACTTAATAAAACTTTTAAACTGTCCATAATCTTGACCTCTTTCATCGTTTTAATATGTTTTTATTGTTTTTATGCTGCCTGGCTGCAAAAAGAATTCCCCTCCCGTGGGTTTAGGTCTGATCTGACCCAACAGATGGCTGATTTTGTGTCTCGGATTCCTCAAGAGACTCTGACAGAAAGACGTGCAAATCACTGCATATCTTTTCTTCTCTTTCTAGTTTGATAGATTCTGTGACACAATCATTACTCATCCATCTATGATGGATAATAAAAAGGAAAGAAGTTTCCTGGCCCACACAACAGGAGATACATAGGTTACATAATATATATCTAGCACAGATTTTTAATAAATTACTTAAATATAAAGACATTAATCAAGGATCACAAAAATGCATGATCAAAAAGATAAAGTAACTCCATCATCCATTGACAGGGGGGTACATACAAGTTGCCAGTTCATTGCAGGGCAGATAAACACCAATAAATGTGCATAACATATATGCAAACAGAGAAGTATTTTGTAGGTTTTAAAAGACTGCGAGTTGTGATTGGACAGTGGGTTCACATGCAAGCTGACATGCTTCTCAAGTCATGGTCAACTAAAGTCGCATTTCCACTACAGAGTAAGTCTTGACTCGACTCCACTCTGCTCGCTTTTTAAAAAATTTTCCATTACGAATAGTTCCTGGTACCTGGTACTTTATTTGGTATCACCTCTGTCGAGGTTCCAAGCGAGCTGAGATGGTGTTCAACAGTGACGTGAAAACACTGCAGCCAATTGATCTGTTTCCATGGTGACAACAAGCTTTGCTTGCGGCTATTAAAAGCGGATACTTTCCGAAACTTTTTACAAGCAGCAAAGTTGCTGACAACGTTATTCTCACAGTCTTTGAGCACAACAAAATCCTCCCAAACGTCTGATTTAGCCTTTGACCACGTGTTGACCACAATTTGGTGTCCTCCTCTGGCTATTTTTGCCTTCATGTCATCAGCTTTATCCGTCAGCCAGCCTACATCACTGTCAAATCAAAGCGTGACGTCCCACTGTTTGGCAGAATGTGGGGTTAAAGGTTGTGTTGAAGCTTTCACAAAAAAATCCTGCCAACTGATTAGGCTTGATATTACTGTATTTGCAGATATAAAACTGCGCAATCAATTTGATTTCTGATTTCGCCACAGAAGGAAACATATTACAGTATTGTATGTGTTTTATTATGGTTTGGGTACCTGTGAGTACCCGGCCTGATGTAGGACTCTATTTTAGACAAAATCCTGATATGACCACGTCTTTAGTCTCACCTCTTTCTTTCTGTCTTTTTCCTGAATCTCCTGTTACTCCTGATGTCTTCCAGTTGTCAGTATTCTGCAAGAATCTAAATGGGGAGCACGCACTGACTGAGTGATTAAATTAATCTCTGACTTACTTAAATAGAACACATTACATACGTCCATCACACTACCAACAGAGACAACACAGACAATAGAACTAAAAGCTGCAATTAAACCAAATTTCACAGCTTTGGGTGCTGCTGCCATTATCAGCGATGAAAATAAAACTGCAGTTCTACAAACGGTTCATAAAAACAGCAAATAAAAGCAATTAAACCGCCTTTGGAGTCAGTAATGATCAACACGTTTCGCGAGTTTAACAGGGTCTATAAATAAAGCTGAGTGGAGCTGAGGGGGAAATGGCTCGTGCAGCAGGATGGCCCTTTGCTAATGAGCTGCGGTTCACTGAGGGTTTGGTGAATAAATGCTGTCAGGAGCTGAACTCCCTCCGCAACTGCTGTGGTCTGTTGGGTGGAACCATTAATAATAAAAACAGTCTGAGCTCGTTTGAAAAAGAGGTTATTTGGTCTTATGCATGCAAAAAAGATGATAATTTCTCAGTAAAATATTTTTAAAAAAGTGAATTTTCCATCAATAAAATGCATTAAGAAATTATCGAGTTTGATGAAAGCTCATCTGATGGAGATTTAAATGACAATCACGCTGTTTAAAAGCATAAAAAGGCTGTGTGGGAGTACATATATATATGAAACAGGGGTCTTTGACACTCAGAAGAAGCACTAACACGGAGAGAAACAGCTTTCATCAGTCTAATAGACCTTCCTCTTTCATCTCATTGACAAAACCCACTCAAACGATTTGTCCTCTCGGCTGTGTAAAGCTGCTGTCAGCGTGGAGGGTGAAGTTGTTCTACAGCTGACTTGAAAAGACGACATGAGGAAGACAAAATGTCCCGAAATAAGCAGAAGATTGGAAAGGCAGCCCCGGAGAGAAGCTTCCCTGCATGTGAAGATTTATTTGTGACAGTTGAACTAAAGTGCTGAGTTTCATTAAAGCTGGAAACTATTTATGATGCTATTTGAACCTCACACTGTCATTACTTCCTATTCATTTTTAAACTGAAATTGTTTTATTTGATATATTGATTTTTAAACGACTTTTCCCATCTTCTATTGTGGGAATTGCAAGACAGTTCATTGTTAATTTGTTACCTTGTTAAACTACAGTGTCATTATGGCAGAAAATGGCAATCAGTACTGATTGAAACTTATTTAAAGGGTTAGTTCTGATTTTTTGGTGGGTATATAAGCCCAATATGCTGCTGTGGACAGGATCAGCAGTAAAATGTGTTTTAGCCTTTTAAAAAATCTATATTTTCACCTCTTTACTTTGCCATCAAACAGCCTTTACAATGAGAAACCACTGTTATATAAGTCAAATACTGTTCTCTCCAAACCAACCAAACTCCAATGAGAAAATCAGTAATTTTACCTCACAGGAGAGAACACAGGAGTTGCTGTTCTACCACCTGTTATTGTGTGATCATGTTATTGTGCGTAATCATGCTGATGCACTGAAGCATCTGTCTACACTGGTTCTGTCTCGTACACACATTTCAGCCGCAGATGAGCAGCCAAACTTTCATTACAGTGTGCAGTTTGCCTTCGATATGTGATTATTTCTGATTTACAACTTATTTTTTCCGTCAACATAATTCAATGGATTGCGGCATAAGCATGGCAGTGTGTGTGTGTGTGTCTGTGTGGCAAGAAAAGAGCTGCAAGTTCTCCAGTGGCAGTGAAGGTACAGTTTACCCAAGAATAAACACTGCCGAAGAAATCTGAGGAGTGCTCGTGTCTTGCTTGCTGAGTAAAGTGAGGGGAGATTCTATTAGATTACAGACCAGAAGAGCACCTTAGAGCTGTGTTTACCCAACCCTGGTCCTCAGGGACCCCTGCCCTGCATGAAACACTGCCCTAGAGGGCACTACATCATGTTTTTGTTCACTGGAAAGGTACCCTAAATGTCACTTTACTTATTTTCTCCACTGCAAAGGCACGCTAAAAGGCACTTTGGGTGTTTTCTCCACTAGAAAGGTACCACGAGAGTTCACTTTGTTATGTTTAGTCCACTTGAAGGGCACCCTAGAGGGCACTTATCATATTTTGTCTATTGGAATGGCACCTAGAGGGCACTTCATCATGTTTTATCCACTGGAAAAAGCACCCTAAATTGCACATTACCTTTTTTCTCCTGCAAGGGATACTAAAGGGTACTTTGCATGTTTTCTCCACTAGGAGGGCACCCCAAAGTGCACTTTTCTGTCCACTTGAAGGGCACCTTAGAGGGCACTTTATCATGTTTTCACCACTACAAAGACACCCAAATGGCACTTTATCATGTTTTTTCCACTGGAAGGGCACCAATCATGTTTTGCCCACTGGAGGACTACCCTTGAGGGCACTCCATCATATTTTTTCCACTATAAAGCTCTCCAGAGAGGCATTTCATCATGTTTTGTCTCCTATAGGGGCATCCAAGAGGGCACTTTTGCAGTGTATTTTTGAACATGGGATCACCAGGGGCAAAACCTGGAGTAAAAGATGTTGCCTCCTTGATTTAGGCAGACGGGACCTTCTTCAGGACACTCTTCCTATTTTCTTGTTCCCACCACTCCAATACATCTATCCAAGAGTCTTAAGAGAGTTTAATCATTTGTAAGCATCATCAAGACAACTGGAGTTTCCAAGTCGTAATTATGACTTGGACATCAGTGCTGCATTTTTCTTCATTTTTTGTTGTTTTGAAGGAATGGAGCCAGCACAGCCAGCAACCCCTCGAAGGCATTCATGGTTTTGAATTCATCCGTTCACGTAAAAAGTGACAGAAGTGCTGCTGCGAGACGAGTTTAAACCTTTCCGATGTGACCAATCGCTGTGCGACTGTCACATTGTCTGTTTCGGAAAGCTACAACAACTGGGAAATCCCGAGTGATGCCATTGTACTCTGCTGACAGTTTGGACTTAATTCTAGCAGCAGCCCACTAAATCCACCATCAAATACAGAAATTTCAAATCAAACACTTGAAGATGCCCGAATGCATTGACCTCAAAGCTGAAAGAAAACTTTGCTTTGATCTGCTCTACCATGCAAAGTTGTAAAATCAGTCCTCAGCAGCATGTGTTGCCTCTCTGTTCCCCCCTCAGCCATGCCTGAGGGAGCTTTTTTCAAGGCAGCACCAAAAGTTTCCAACAAGGCAGCTAATTAGACTAACAGCTGGAGAAAGACAACAGGAGAGGAGTCGTTCCCTTTACCGCTGTAATTAAAATGCATCGCCCTAATTAATCAGGTAAAAATCAGGTGTTAGTGCAGCTACGCCTCTGAACAGTGGATCAAATTCTATCCAAGTTGTTTCTATCCGTCTTTCTGCTCATTATTTGTATTTTATGCTCACTGTGGAAGTCTCAAAAGACCACGCTCGACCAGCATCCAGGGTCTTCACTTTACGCCTTCACCTTTCAATGTTTTCACCATTAATTCATGAGCTCTTATCTTATTCAGCTCATGCGTTTGTGTTGGACTCGCACGCTTCAATCACGTCCCAGAAGCTGCAGGATTTTAGAAAACATCAGGCGTCTCTCCACACTTTCTTTATGTCCACAGAGAGCCTGATGAATGCTACAGCAGCCTCAGAAAAGCGAAAATGTGGTGATTTATCCGGCCGACCTCCACATGAGGCCTCACTCTGCGCCGTCAGGGGCCGAGCTTGGACATGATGGATATCTGCAAGACGACTTATGAAGTGACTGGAGATCAGCGGAGGGCTTTGTGACATCCATTCAGTGGGCCGGAGTCACCTTGGACCTGCACTTTTAGAAAAGGATTTCTCAAAAGTCTCAGGCTGAGGAGACAACCAGCTCAATCAAATACGCCTAAGTTTTCATTTATTTCACAGAACAGAATGAATCTGAGGCATTTTATTTACAATTACATCTTTATTTGTGTATCTTTTGGTGAAAACTTTGGAAAAAGTTAGTAAGTCCTCCATCTGTTGACTATCAAAATCCTTACAGGAGTTCAGGGGATTTAATTTTTAACTTTTTATTAACTTTTATTGTGCATAGTGCTGCAACAGTTTGTTGAGTAATTGATTAGTCAAATGATTAATTGTTCAAGTCATTTATCTAGAGGAAAATGCCAAACATTCTCTATTTTCAGCTTCTTAAATGTGAAGATTGACCGCTTTTTCGTGCTCGAACAACAACTTTAGTTAAGTTGCCACTGACACTTATTTATTCTTAAACTAGGTGATCATCTCATAGCAACCCTACACAAAGTATACACAAACATGATTCAACAGCAGCTGGGTACTATAGGAGAGTCAGGTTTACACAAAACTATAAAAAATTATAAAACATTGTCAGTATTACAGACAAGGGCATAGTTCATACATATGCATTTAGATCGACTGCATGGCAGCAGTGCATGAAAAAGATGACTTTCCTTTTGCTGATACTTCAAAAGTGTTCTTGGACTTAAGATTCACCCACACAAAAACAAATCTACCTTCCCAACTTTGTCAAACTCGGCTGCAAACTGCCCCAGTGACTGATGAATTCAACAGAACTCATCATCAGCAAAAAGAAGAGTTGTAGTCCTGAGCTGTGTACAGCAGATGGTTATTTTTTCATCATAACATCACAGAAGCAGGTCTGTTTTTCGTAATAAATCCACCAGTGTTGACGATTGTTGTGCAACTTATTTTATTATTACAATTATCAAAACTTCTCTCCCTTTTCCTGCAAAAAACTTTGCAGATATTTGCAGTGTTAGTTAATGTTTGATGGAATTTTATGAGAGCAGTTTGTATTTTAAAGAATATTAATAGTTAAAGACAATGAGTTAACAATGAGTCAGAATGCGACGCCCACTCAGGAAATTTGCCAGCAACTCCCAAAAGTTTATTTAAAGAGGTAAATGCTTTCCGTTGAACACGACTCTCTCAGGAGCGTCCGTTGCTGCCCCGAAGTTCAGCTCCTATTAGAGGCTCAGACTGGATTTGACGCGTCTATTCATCTGGGCTGAATGGGAACTGTGAGATCTGAAAAGGGAGCCTTTCTATTCACTTCTTTATCAAGGAGCCTCGCTATCAGCCCGCCTCGCTTTGCATCAGAATAACCAAGCGTTTGCTTGTCAGCCAGGTTGGTTATGGGAAGAGACACCAGGAATTTGGTTTATTTCAGATGCTGCTTGAATGCGAATACGGAATTCCTGGAAGAGTGGTGACCAAGAATTCGTTCCAGATACTTAAAATACCAGAAAAGAAAGAAAAAGGCTGCAGATCTTCAGTTGAAGAGGAGGATTTTCATTGTTCATAAACAACACAAGCTCTGGTAATCCTGTCAAACAGGTTGTGGGAATCCTCAAAATATCTGAAAATTCTGCAAGTTCAACAGTGATGGAACAAGCACTCAGATGTTGTACTTAATACAACAGTGTCGAAATACTTTGTCCTGCGTCAAAATTTTACTACAAATTTTACTTGGATTTTGTTCACTTTTTATTTAATATATTGTTTATTTTATTTAGGTCCAATTTTGAGGAGTTTTTCATTTATCAGAGGAAAAAAAAATGCCAAAAAGCTAAAACAAAAAAGTGTTTGTACTTTTATTAATGGACTTTTTGTACAGATTATTTTGATTTAATCCAGCTGTACGGCACATGAAAACACAGCCATTGTGTACCAGATGTGTGCTGAATGTTTCTAATTGTTCAAAAAAAAAGAAAAGAAAGGGGATCCATTAACTTAAGGAAAAGGTTGAGAACCACTGCATCTCAGCCTTTTGGACTTCAAGCTTGAACGTTAACATCAACGTTATCTCTGATTTGACAATTATAGTATGATTTGAGGGATTCATGCTTTTAGTAAATTATTTGTTGCTACTTGGATTAAAGTAGCATTGTTATTTTTTTCATATGACACAAGAACTAAATTGCTATCTTGGAGAGTTTTTATCATTGTTTTTATAGATTTTACATTTGCTTTTGCCTTTTTATGTCTGTAAATTGTATGAAGAGGTGTGATTAATGTCTTATATTGTTGTTTTTCTGTGCTGGGCTGATTTACAGTATGTGTTGTATACACTGTGCATGTCTGTGCTTCTGCCTTGCACGCTTCAGTTAACAATGCAGCATAATGTCATCTTTACTCCATGTTTCATTAACATTCATAGCCCTCATTCAACTTGTTTAGCATGTGTTGTTTTATGAGTCTCTGTGTTGCATGTTTTAAACCTGACAGTGTGGTGTAAAGGTGTCCTGAATGATGTGTTTATTAACATTAATACTGCCGTTTCTTTTGTTCTGTGTGCTTATAAATGATGAATGATGAATAACTTTATATTTCAATCTTATATTCTGTTTTTTTTTTTTTTATGGTGACTTTGTAACATCTGTCCAGGGAATACAGATGAAAAATAGCCTCTTGGCTAACTGGCATATTTACAGCAATGTTTATTAATGTGCACTGTCAGAATCAGAATCAGAATCAGAATCAGAAATACTGTATTGATCCCCGAGGGGAAATTGTTGCTGTCCCTGTTAAGTAAACCAATATAATAAATAAATTAAAAAGTCATAAATAAAATATGTTATGTACTTTATTTACTTTCTATTGTCATTCTGTTTCTACATATTGTAAGTCTGCCTCCATTTCTGTCTGCATTGTATTAATGGTGCCTTATTGTCCACGGAAGAGGGATTCCCATTTTTGTTTTTCAGTCCGTACAACGTATTCACATCCTCTACCCTTAGACACTTGATTTGCATAACACCATTTCTTAACAAGCAAGCAAACTCAAATTAGGAGGTTAAGAGTTAGTTATTTATGCAGAACTTTAAAAAAGTGTGAAACTGTGTCATAAATCGTGAGAAACAGAGGAGAATCGTGATCAGGAGTCTTTTTGTGTAGCCTCCCTCATACTCATCCTTCCACATATTAATTCATACGTGTACTGCAGTCACATTTGTGAGTGCACTTCTACTTTAAAGTACAATAAAATCACAGTAATCTTATTTTTTGTGCCCAGGTCAGGCTCCTCATAATGCACAGTATGTTCTGTGTAAGACTGCAGGAACTGTGGAGTTTTTCCTGAGAGAAGAAGAGATTAAGCTCTCTGCTTCTTCTTCTTCTTCCTACAGTATTATTCTACGTCTTCTTCTGTTCTCCCCAGCCCCTTTTCTCTCATTTCTCTTTCTCTCGCCTCCGTCTGTCAGTTCACCACATCTACACACTTGAGGCTTCGCAACCTGTTCATGGGAAATTACTTATTCATCACTTCCTTGGTTGTTGCAGCGGGAAAAGGCCACGGATTAGCTGGCTGTATCTTCAGGCAAACACACACACACACACACCTGAAATCTGCAGCCTCTTCTGTCCTTAGGCAGCATTTTTAGGATTTACTGTTAATTCCTGATGATAAATGTACAAAATTTGCATTCATGCAAACCACAAATCACCGCAGTAATCCCTTAGAGCTTTGGTCAATGGTCAGTTTCAGGAAAAAGCTGAACATGCACAGCGTTTTATTCATAATCTCTTGTGTTTTTAGGCCGTCTTTGTATAGCTGGCTGGCATTTTCTTCATACTCCATCTGCCATTTGAAATACAGAGAAACCCACTCTGACAACACGATCAAACCAAATGATGCTACTTTCTGAAGGGCGGCCTTTAAATCCTTAAATCCTCAAATCCCTGGTTACTAAATGATTACCATTTCACGGCCTGGATCCTCTGCACCAACCACAGCATTCATCTTCTGCTGCTCTTATCCTGAGAAACTCGCAGGAAGGGATTTAGAGTTTCGCTCAAGGACACCCAGACAAGATACAGGATGATCAACGGAGGGTAATGATGTCTTCCCTCCACGAATGGATGTACGGTGTCTTGGCAGCAGCCTCAAATGATACAGATTCATCTTGTAAGATGAAAATGAGGGATGTCTGTTATCGATGGGGTCAAATATTTTATGGCTCACTCAATTTAAACCCTCAACTTTCTGAAAATGGAGAGAATAACCTTGTAAATGTGTTTTAGATGGAGCAGTTATAACATATTTGATAAATGGATAGATGCAGCTCTGCATTAATTAAAAGCTGGTCTGAATAATTCAGTCTTGAGTGTTTCTGCAGCAAAGTAAAGCTTTAGATTATTCTTGTTGTCTTCAATAAAGTTCAGGCTTTCTCTTGACATCATTATAAACCAATCAGATTCTGAAGGCTGGTTGACTGAATCACTTTTCAAAGAATCACCATCTCAATAAAATGGAGTTTGTGTGATCCTGCTGTGCTGTCCAGGGATTAATGCAAAATATCTCAAGAAATCGTCCAGAGTGGAGCAACAGAACTTGACCAGAAAAGGAAGACCAGAGCCCCCTGCTGGAGCCAGACCTGGAAGGGGCATCAGCATTGGCTCTGGAACCAGGGGCTGGACTCTTTTTCAAGAGCAGCCCTGGTGAAAGGAGCCAGGTGAATGTGGGGATACTCACAAGCCCTGGCTAGGGAGAAGGACTTTCGGTTGGGGTCTCCTTTTCTGGAGTTCCCCGGGTGAGAACAGTTGGGGAAAGCTTGAGAAAGACTTTCGGTCGGACTTTCTCCTTTTCTGGAGTTGCCTGGTTTGAGAACAGTTCAAGGAGACAATGGCAAAGGACTTCCGGTTGGATTCTCTCCTTTTCCGGAGTTGCCAATTGTGAAAACAGTCCGGGGAGGCTATGGCGAAGGACATTTCGGTTGGAGTCCATTTCCGAAGGTGAGAGGAGCCAGGTGGGTGTGGGGATACTCACAGACCGCCGTCTGAGCACTGCTGTGTTGGAGCGAGAGCAAGAGGGACAACTCCATGGGACTGGAAGTTGCTGGGAGAAAGACTCTGACTGTTGAGTGTGCTTATGCACCAAACATCAGCAGTCCAAAGTATCCAGCCCTCTTGAAGCCCCCAGAACAGGTGGTGTCCAGGAAAGGGAAAAAGTTCTACCAGGAGACTACAACACTCTCGTGGGCGATGACGGGGAAACCTGGAGACGAGTTTCCTACCTCCAAAGGAACGTTTCGTGCACCCCGGGGGAGGCTGGAGACATGGAATCTGAGTGGGCCATGTTCAAAGTCTCCAGGCTGTCGCAGCAGCAACCTTTGAACTGAAGAAAGCCGTCAACCAGAAGAAGGAAGCCTTTCGGACTTGGTTGGCAAGCAGCTGGCAGGGACTGGGAGGCCAAAAGGGCTGCAGCTTCGGCAGTCGCCGAAGCAAAAACTTGCTTTTGGGAGGCCATGCAGAAGGTGTTTCAGTTTCATGACTAGTATGAAAACCTCTGGCAAAAACACCTGGAAAGAAGTTCTTGTAGCCAGAAGAAACTTGTATTTGATGTCTGTGTCATCTCTTAAAATTTGTGGATATTGAAACTCTTCAAACATAAAGTTCCTGCCACCAGGTGCTCCTGGATGTAGCTTTAAATTCATATAGCTTTATGTTTGAGTTCAAAATGTTGGAAAAAGTGGCTGCAGCTTTAATGTTTGAGTTCAAAATGCTGGGGGAAGGTGGCTGCAGCTTTAAAAATCAAATTCATTTTTAAAAGGTGTCATTTGTCTTTGACTGTGCACTTCACTCCAGTCTGAGGCGATTACTTCAGTAGAAAGACAGATTTACAGCTCTACAGCCTGAGGTTAAATCTCATGTGGGGCTTCACAAACGACACCCAAGCGATCGATCAATAGAGAGACGCAGACAGAAATACAGACTGTCTGCCCAGGTAACTTATTTCTGCACTACAGAGCTCAATCCTCTCTGAAGGGTCTCCTTTGTAAAATCAGCTGAACCCTCACTATCGCCCACTTCAGTTCAACACCAATTACCCATAAGCCCCTCTGTCCACATGTTTCCCATGGCAACCTGAGCTGCACATTTCAACAACAGGACAAAGTGCTTTAGATGAGGCATAAAAAGGCATGAGGACAAGACATAAAAGAAACAAAAGATAGAAAAGATATGAAAAGGCAGTTTTTTAGTGCAGTTAAGTTTTAAAAGCATTAATCTGGATTTGAACCATTTACAGTCTTATTTACAGAGCAAATTTACAGTTTGCACTTGAAGGATAGGTTCTGAAACAGGATTTGCTTGCTATAATCATTTCTCCTGTCCATACTGGCCATTCAGAAATCTATTCCTAACATGCTTCTAGTGCACTGCAAAAACAACCTGACTAGAAAGAAGCTAAATATCCTTAAATATATTTAAATTGTCTTGTTTGGTAAGACAGTTTTGCTCAGCTATAATTCTTAAATCTAGCTCATAAATCTCGCCCCTTGAAGATTATAATGGGACTTAAAACTAGAACAAAAATGCCAAATATTTCACTTATTTGAGAAATACTTACTTAAAATGAGAAATTTGGTCTCTACATTGAGCTTACTTTAATAATTTCTATTTTAATTTAAGATTTACTGTCGCATTTTCTTGAAACAACTATTTTGGTTTCTCTAAGAATCCATAACTTAAACTGAGATGAATAATTAGCATACAAAAGCTTACGACGGGACACAATTTCTTCAAAAAGCATGACAAAAAAGTGACTTTGTTCTAAATTAAGGCACCAGAAGCATTCTTATTTTTCACATTTTTAAAATTAAAACAGTTCAGGAAAAACTAGCCGCTTCAATGAAAAGTATGACAAATTGCTATATAATAATAATAATCTTCCATATTTTCATATGTGATGATGATGCTTGCGGATCTGTCTGCTTCACTTAATTAAACCCCTCGCTGCACTACGACTCTTTAGTTTCTATTTAGATCTGCTGTGCTGTCTGTCATGCACTTTTAAATGGGTCATATTAATGTGTTAATGAACCTGTGTAGTTTTTGTTCAGCACAGTCATTTGTATTTTGCTGCATCTGTGTTGTGTAAACCAGACCATCATTCTGTTAATAATGTGAAATGTGAAGCAGCAGGTTCTGTTCTCCACTTCTGATAATTCAAACTTAAATTGGTGTCACTTCATAAGATTCTTAAATTGCGAAGACGTAAATAAAGGGAAAATTTGCCCTTTTCACGTGGATGTCCAGTAAGTGTTGATGGTAAATGTAGAAGTTAAAGCAATTAATTCCTCAGTGCGTGCTGTATTGACCAAGGAGGCTGAGTCCATATATCATGCACGCTTGCTCAGAGGGTAAACAGCCATTTAACCTTTTTATGGAGCTTTAATTCTCATTATGCCTTCCAGTGAGTTTCCATGCTTGACCAGTTCACCCAGTGAAATGAGATTTAGACTTAAGGAGGCCTTCCAAACTCTTCAGCAGACACTTCTCTTGACAAAATGGAAGAGTTTGTTTTCTTCAGGTAGTTACACCGAAAGTGACCGGCCTCGTAAAGTGGATGTCTTGTTTCCTCTGCGGCTTCATCAATCACGGTTGATAATTGTGATCGATGGGGGAGGAGCTCGGGCAAATGAAGGCCGAAAAACATTTAGGCGAGCTCAGCGAGCAGGTGTGAGATTAATGGCGATAAAAGTGAGTGAGAGAAGGTGAAGGTGCAGCTTTTTAACACCAGTAAATCATCAGCACATTAAGATGTGAGTGTAATACTGTAAACACTGTTCAGTGGAGGGAATCCTGCTGAAGAGCGCTGTCTTCCCAAAGCAAGCTGAGGATTTTAAAGCATCTCTGTTCCAGCTGTGCCTACGAGAAATTCTGTTGACAAAATGATTTACATAAATATGCACCTGGCTTATACAGATCAATTATATCATCACAACATTCAGTCCATTAAAAAGAGCAAGCTGAAGACAGTCTGTTGGCAGTTTTTTGGATCCAACCGGACAACTACACCTGCACAAAGTAGCTAGCTACAGGAATATGTTTGTGTTACTTGGCAACAGTCTAGTCCAGTGTCAGACCTATTTGTTTTGACTGAGCCAGAAAAATATTAAATAAACCACAAAATCATCATCTCTTGCAAGGACGATACTAAGAGACAATTCACACCCAGTCACAGTTCACTCTGCTGCCATTTGACAAGAGATACATAAGTACCTACCAGTGTAAGTCATTATATTTGAGTTAGTAAATCATTGTTTTCAGAAGGTTTCTCATTATTTTAAGATGTAAGTCATTATTTTGAGATACTGAGTCATTCTTTTGAGTTATTAAGTCATTATTTTCAGAAAGTGTCCCATTATTTTGATGTACTAACTCAATATTTTAAGATAGGGGAGACCGAGGACAATTGTAACTTAAGTCTTTGACTACTTGAAATGCACTGGTTGTCATTTAAAATGAGAAACATACATATGTGCACTAGTTAATAATAGTACTGATATATTTTCACCAATAAGGACAAGACTGTAATATTAAATTTCATGCAAAAAGGCAAAGTTACCATCGCCCCCACAGTAGAGGCAATTGTTACAGTGGCTGGGGGCAGGTGAACCACTGATAACCCACTGAATCTAAAATTAAAGCACAGATCAAAGTAATCAGATTACTTCTCAAATATCTAATAATTTTTTTTTTTTTAATATATATATTTTGGGCTTTTATGCCTTTAATGGATAGTACAGTTGAAGAGTAGACAGGAAACGGGACAGAGAAAGGGGATGACATGCAGCAAAGGGCCAAAGGCGGGAGTCGAACCAGCGGTTGCTGCAGAGGACCAACGGCCTCCATACATGGGTCGGATGCTCTACCCACTGAGCTAAACGTCACCCTATAATGTTACTTAAGTTTGTGATGTACTTGAATTTTTTTTAGATGTCATCAGGCATCGTCTGCATTTAAAGCAAAGTCTGTCTCTATTTTGCAGAAGACTGGGCTACTTTTGTAAGATTTTAATTATTATTATAGTATAATTTGAATTGAGTAAAAAGTAATTTAACATTTATAAATAAAATAAATACACAAATATACTGTGCACATGTAATATAACATCTCCACCAGGGACTCCAGTTCCCTGGTAGAAGGAAGTACTATTTCAAATTAAATTTAAAAAGGAAGAAATAAATGTGAACTTAGTTCAAAATTTTAAAAATGGTCAACATGAATGTGGACGAGTTCATTTTAATCTCTGTGAACTAAATTTTGAGTTAGCTCTTTCTAAGTGTGAACTTGCACAACACTGGTATCCACTGTCAGATTCAAGGACAGTTTCTTGTCCCGAGGCTGGGAGACAATTCCTCCTCTGCACTGTACTGTGAATAAAAGCTTATATTATTTATTTGAAGATTGAAAAGGGGGAGAAAAAAGGGACGCCTTAGGCCTTAAAATGACTAAATCTGCCCCTGGCAGTCAGGGTGTTATGTGTCGCAGGTTGGAAGATGCTGCTCAACGCAAGAGTGGGAGTTCAGTTGCACTTAGTTGCTATGGTTACGCTGATGCTCTCACGCTGAAACTCTAGATCTCCAGATCAGGATGTCATAACTTGTGAATATGTGCATAGTTTGTTTGCACTTGCAAATTTTTAAATAGTTTGATCTTCTTGTTTCCTTTGTAGTTTTTTTTTTCTTCAAACACTTTCTCTGTAATGAGCTTGTGATTATTTGGCTTTAGATTTCTCTATCTACTTATTATGATCCATATTTCATATTCATATTTATCTCTAAATTGTACTTAAGGAATGGTTTAATTCAAAGCCTTCGCTCCCGTGTGGTCAAACAGTGTTTTGGAGCACATTTCTTCATGGAGTTGTTTCCTGCGGGACGCTGTGATTCTCATTTCACTTGCAGGGTTTCAAAGAGGCTTGCAGCGGAGCGGCGTGACTGACGGACGGGTTAATCAAGTTGTTTTTAATCTCGTTGAAAAGCTCCCCGGCCGATTCCTATTATCATAATGAGCTCTCTCCTTTCTGTTTCAAGTCCTCGCCGCCGCAGCTGTTTGAGCGCTCACATCAGACGAGCACGCAGGGCACTTCCTGTTGCTGAGAGGTCACCGGTTCGATTCAATCCGGGCATGACAGACGACAACGTCCAGCGTGTCCTTGAGCCAGATGCTGACACACTTCCTGTCTTCTGGAGAGTTTGGGCCAAATTGTGAAGCTTCTGGCTGCTAATTTAATTTTTATTTCAGCCTCAGTTTAATGAATCTGCCTCAGTGGTCTGTAATTATTCATGTTGTAATCAGCTCTGACACAGATACTTTTTTTTTTTACGTCCAATAAAAGTTTTTACTCATGAGTCAGGGTTGTTAATGGTTCTGCACAAATGTAATTACACCAAATTACTGCACGACCAAGTCAAGAGCTGTTAAAAGACAGATCTGGCTATATTTATCTGTAAATATTAAAGGGATAGCTCAGATTATTTGAAGTGTGGTTGTATGAGATACTTATCCATAGTTTGTGTATTAGTTACAGTAGATGGTGGTTTGCTTCGGAGAAGCAGCAGGAGCACCGGGGTAGGAAGCCACCTAAAAAATCAATATTCATTTTAAGTGTACACTATATTTTAACTACTTAACTTTGCTGTCAGACAGCCTTTTCTGATGGGGAACCGCCATTATGCAAGCCAAATATTGCTGTCTCTAAACCAAGCAAACTCCACTGATAAAATCAGATTTTTTTTTAAAGGTTTTGTTCACGCAACAATACAAACATGCCGCCCTTCCCCTTAGTCCACCAGTGAGTAGAGGTATGACATAAATTTGTACTTAAGTACAATACTTGAGTAGATGTACTTACATTCGTTACACTAGTCGGAAATGCTGATGAGACCTGATTTCTCATCCAGCAGGCTGGAGACACTGTGGTACTGCTAAATGGTTAGATAAAGTTTTGTTAATATACAAAGCTAGTTATTTTTATATCTAAATATTGTAAAGAATTCACATAGATAAAAAAAAAATCTAATTAGACTGCAGGTACACAAAATGGATGACATTTTGAAATGAAAAAGTGACGTGAGAGACAATCCTGTGCATGCGTTAAGCAAATATGACCCTGAATACATTCAATTTGGATTCATAACAGCATTTATTTTATCTAACTTTTTATTTCTTTTGGATGTATGCGTTATAATATAGTTCTAAAATCGTTCTAACTCAAGCGGATGGTGGAGTCCAGACTGGAGCTTTATAGATCTGGTGTGAACTCCTCCATCCGCTTGAGTTAGAACTATATTTTTAAGAGTTATAGTTAGTTACAGTATAGTCCAGAGTGTGGACAGCCCTGAACATGGATTTGGACAAATTAATTTAAGAAGACTTTAGAGAAATAAACCTTCTGTGTGGAGCGAAGAAGTATGAAAGCTGCTACTTCAGCAATTTTAATTATTGCATCTGAAGGCACCACGGCAACAGCTATAAATAGGCTGTTTTTTTGCAGGTGTGGGGTATATCAACCTGGTCAGGGTGTAGAAGGGGGAGCAGGTTTTTTGGAATTTTGGAACTGCTGGTTTAAAGAATTCATTAAGCAAAAATAAGTGCTGAAGAGAGCAGATACAAGTATGTGATGTTTTGAAAAGATTTGTCAGACTTTGTTCAGAGGTACAGCTTTAATAAATCTGCAGCTTCGACCCTTAGCTGCTTTTTGCCCTCCAAGAGCAGCTAAATACCTGAATCATAAATTTAAGTTATAGAAATTTAAAAAGAAATGGTTTACTTGTGTTCTGCCAACATTTATCAGCATCAACCTGACCTGGACAACAAAAGTGTGGACTGAAAAACAACAAATTTACATCTGAAGAAAGCCTGACTTTAAGGACAAAACATAAACAGAAAGTTTCCTAAAGTGATTTGCATGTCAGGACGCTCAGGATCCATTGACAAACAGGATTACTTCTTTGCATTGTGTCACCGGTTTAATTCCAGTCACAGCCTGATGAAGTGTGGTTCATCGTTTCTTCGACACCAGTAATCCCCTCTGGCGGGTGCAGTGAAGTCCGGGCAGCGACGTGCCCGCCGCTCGTAGAGTTTGAAGCGTTGCTGTTATGACCTGACGGGAGCTTAGTGTTCGCCATATGGTGTTGTGGTTGTCAGGAGCTGTTTCTGAGGAAAGATTAGCTCCGTGTGGTCGCCGTCACGCTGGGCGCTCGCTGCAACACTGTCAAAACACTGGAGGAGACGTCTTCACTGCTGCATGAAATGACTTTCTTTTAGTTTAATGCAGGGCAGACATCACAGTGAAAGGTCACAGATAGATGGTGATAGATGTCAGGTGAATTTTTTTTTTTTAATTAATATCCATTACAGTTACAATGACAAGAAAGTGGAAAATTAAGTTGTGTGTCTGATATCTATGATTTATGTGGCTTTATTATCTTTATCTACTGAAAGGGATTGTTTGGATTATTTGAAGTGTGATTGTATGAGGTATGTATCCAAAGTCAGTGTGTTACGTACAGTAGATGGCGGTTGACTCACCTCCAGTTTAGAGAAGCAGCACAATATCTTTACCAATTTACCTTGCAGTCAGAGAGCATTGTCATATGGTTATCAAAGCTAAATAGCCCTCTTTCTTGCTCAACCAAACTCCATGGACGAAATCAGTCATTTTAGTTTCGCAGAACACATGAGTTGCTGGTCTACTGTTGCCTTGATCTGTTAGTCTGTTTGCGTTATTGTGTGACTTCAGTGTTTTAAAAGATTAGTTCAGTTTCACCAAAGTCACACAATAACACAAACAGACCAACAGATTGAGGCAGCAGTAGTCCAGCATCTCCTGTGCTTCTGCAAGGTAAAATTACTGATTTCACCAATGGGGTTTGGCTGAGCGAGAAAGAGTGATATTTGGCTTATATAACAGACGGTTCCTGTTGGAAAAGGCTGTCTGATAGCAAGGTAAAATGGTGAAAATATTCTAAATATATAGCTTAAACTGATACACACTGTTACATTTTGGTGTATTTTGCTAATAATGGAGGAAAAGCTTCCAATAAACTAAAAATCTTGATGCATCATCACCATCACCAGCATTCTTGTAAATATTTACATCAACAGGTCATCTTTTATTTTTCATCTGAATTCCACCTATAAAAGTTCGATCAAATGACAACTTTCTCGTCTATCCATTGCAATCTGTCTGTGGTCGAGTTGCATTATGGGTAATGTAGGCACGAGGGTTTGACAAGGAAGATGGCCATCTTTTTTTCTCTTAACTTTGATATCTCTATAAACAATAATAGTTTAAGGAAAGGTTTGAAGTCATATTTTGGGAAAGACATGAAGGAGACAGTATCAGTGAGGGTAGTAATGATAATTCTGATCATGATTGTCTCATTAACTTCACCAGTCCAACATTTCTTCCTGGCTCGGCACAGACACGTTCGTCTTGGGCCTCGAAACCCATTCTGGAACGAGGACAGATAAATCAGGCCTGACGTCTCACCGTCCGCTTACAGAGGAGGAGCTTTTCTCTAAACACAGCGCTTCCTTCCTGGACGGCAGGACTCCCACCAGCTGCGAGTCCTGTCTGTGATCTGACTCACCTAATTAATTCACTAACGAGCTAAAAGTGGCTCTGATGACCCAGACAGTGACGTGCAGGAGGCGGAGTAGTTTGACGTCAAGGTAAAAACTCTATATTCGAGAGATGAATTTTGTCATTTCAAGGCTGGATTACCAGTCGGGCGAGTCGAGGGGCCCTGAAACCTCGAGGCTGCCCGAGCTGTCAACAGGTTTATGCTAATTAAATTGAAATGATGATAACGGCCTTAAGGTGCGTCCGTCATTTATTAGATGATCCTGAGGCTCTTCTTATTATTTCATCCCAGCGTAGAAAAAGCTGCACATACTGCACATAGAGCGGGAGGACCTGGGGGTTATAAGGGAACCCTGCAGCTGAATTTTGCTGTGGGGGTCCCATACATCATTTCATTTCTCAAAAATCACAAATAATCCTCCAAAACAAAGCTAACGTATGAGCAAAAGTCAGTAATGGTCTGAAAACCTAAATATGCCATACTGTCACATTAAACAATCAAGTCTGGATGACACATATGACATGAACGAGCAAATTCTTTACAATTTTTAACTCATCTGGAAGCAACGTAGTGATCTGTGGACAAACTGAGAAAGAAAAGTGGAGCAGTGATGGGTCTGTCAAAAACACAGTCTGTCTCTTACTATCGAGCAGGCTCCTTGCTACCTTTGAGCATCACCATCAGAAGTTTTGGTGTCATGCTTTTTCATTTATCCCACAATGCCAGTTTCCTTCATTTTGCATTAATGATGAGAACAATAGCCTACTTTAATAGGGCAACAGGACATGCAATAGAGTCACAGTACCTCTATGTAGCATGACTATTTGTATAGTATTAGCTATTGCTAGTGAAGCTATTAACAGTGTAATATAAGGTTGCTGTTATAGCAACAACTACCTGCTATTAGCTAGATGTCAGCTCATACTCATATACTCATAATAAGCATACATTTTAAAGGTCTTAACCCTCACTCCACGACTCCAACTGCTATGATTACTGTTAATAGATTATTATTATTATTACCATTAATGGCTTGTTGTTGTTTAAGCTAGTTCAAATCTAAGCTTGCATGATCAGCAGATGATAGGCAGAAAGTACTTGGAAATTAGGCTGCAACAGCTCACTTCAATTTAGCGGCCTGCTCTGCAGAAGTTAGAACAGAAACTAGGTAGAAACTAAGATGGCATGAGCAGCTGAACTTAGGCAGAACTGCAACAACTTTCATACACTCTTATTGAGAATATTGAGGCAAAACATTCATCTCACATCAAGGATTTTTCCCTTTTTTTCAAGAAAACCCTCGAAGCACTCTGTTATAACGAGAGAATGTGGTCCTTCACCATTGGGTGAGATTTTGTCAGTAAAATAGATTCAAAGCATTACTGTGACACTAAACAGCTTACAATAGATGTTGTTGTTGCTTGTAGTGATTCATCACAGACGTTTATTCAGTCCGCAGTCTGTTCTGTTCACCCTGCAGACCTGCTTATTGTCTCCTCGTTTGTTTTCCCGTCAGTCCAATTAGCCCAAACTGGAGGGAGGAAGTAGATATGTAGGACATCAGGTAGGCGTGTGTGTGTGTGTGTGTGTGTGTGTGTGTGGAGGATAGAGCGCTCTGATCCAGGAGCCTCTAATCCCATTGGGGGGGGTGAGAGTGGAGGCAGGAGAGGATTATGGGATTAGGGAGGGAAAGATGCGACATGAGATGGCCACTCTGCAGCTGCACAGCCTTGCATGTTGGCACGTTTGGGGTTGCCATGGCAACAGAGAGGGGGGCGCATGCTCCAGTCCACTGTGGTGGCTCAGTACGGCGCCAAAAGAGATGTTCATTCAGTTGATGTGTGTCTATTACAACTGAAATCTCACTTTCTTTTGTTAAAGTATAATTGAATATCATCTGCATACTGGAGTAATGTATGTAATGTGCTGAATTCTTAAGTGAAACTTAGGAAGAGACACATTTTGCACCATTTTTGTAGTTTTATGTAGTGGCAGCAAAAAGCCAGCAGAGGTTAATCTTAAGAAGATATTAAAGCATAATTCTGGATGATTCAAATTATGACTTATTTAACACTTTTGTCCATTATTCTTTTCAGTAATAATTATCAGCAAGTTGATCAGCAACAGCAACTAAAAAGACTTCTGACAAGGCGAGACACAAGACACAAAACTATGAAGTTGGTGTCACATTTTGTCTGGACTCAGCACGAAAAGTACACATTCTCATTCCACCGTCAAGTTGGGAATAATGCACCTGCAGCATCTGGTTAGACTTTCACATTTCAGGTCACAGTTTGGTTTTGGTTAGGATTAGTTTTGTCAAAGTCAAGGAGAACGTCATGGTTTGGTTTTATTAAAGGAATCAACCTTGACTATTTGCCTCACACAAGAAATAAATTCCAGTTTGTTGTATGAAAGTCCTGTGTTTTACCCACTCACTAGTGCCTCCATGTTTGAAAAAATGCTGCAAAAGTGCCTTCTTGAATGCACATAAGGTAGAAAAAAACATGATAAATTGCCACCTAGAGTGACACAATGTTGATGCTAAGTTACTTTCTACAAGGATATCATGACTGCAAGGAGAACAGACACCCTCTAAGATTTAAAAAGCTGATAAACTCTCAGACAGACCTAAAACAATGCAGATCCAGGCTGTTGAAAAACCTACGTATAGTAACTGCGAATAAAATGGTTGCTTGTGAACGTTACAGCTTCCAGATTTATGAAATAAGTCATGTGTTTGAGTGAAAAACACGAAATGGTGAAATGGTCACGTGAGAGCACTGTGCATACTTGCCGACGTTGAGATCTCGAAAACATGGAGGATTAGAAACTTTCGGTAACTTTTAAACAATGAAAACAACAAAATAATAAGTACACGGCAACAGCATTTTAATGTTTAATGACTGTAAATTTTAACTGTAATTGTTGAAGAAGAATATAGAATAATTCTCCCCTTGGCGTAAACTTGCATAAATCTCTGGTATTAACTAATATTCATTCTTTATTTTTTGTTTGCCCTGCCCCTAAAAGAAAGTTGATTTCACAGATTACAGATTCTACAACATGCATGCCTGTTTCCTTCAAAACTTTCTTTAAGACGTTGGTTCCCAAACTTTCTCCTCCTTTAGAAGCCCCACAGTTATTATTGATCATTAACATGATACTCGGGGAAGCAAAGGATTCAAATCCAATTTTACTGAAATAAAGGTGAGAATGGTAGCATCAGCAATCTCTTGCCTCTTGCCTTAAGAAATGTGAATTCTTCTTTCCTTTATTGTTGCCCATATAGATGTTTGGAGTCGTAGGGCTGTGCAGGGTCAGAGCAGTTTGTGATAATGAAAAGGGGAAAAATTGTTTCATGAATCGAGAGAAATACAGGAGAATTCCAGGAAGAACTAAGTGGTTTAAGATAATGATTCTCCTGTCTTGAAAATACCTGAACTAAAAGTAAATGATCTGATTTAAAAAAGGGTAATTATCCTGCCTCAGCTGGCAGAATTGAAGGAAGACGAATCAGAGATATAATAACTTATCAAGATGAATGTTTTTTTATAGTGAGAGTGTTCTGAGGGAACAAGAAGAGACAAGAAGACAGAAAATCTCCTCCGAGCTCCAGGCGACAACCGCCGACCTTCACAAATCACCTGAGTGGCTTGATTGCAGCCATAACTCAAGGTAATACCCTCCACAATAACACTGAGAGGGGCCCTGACCCTTCAGAAAACACTTTCCTCCTCCGTATTATCCAGGTTTACTGCGGTTTGCCGCCGCTGCACCGCGAACAACCAAACGAGCCACATGGGATTACGGTTTGACTGGCAGATTGAGGATCTGTCCAGATTACGACTGTGATCGGCAGCCAGGCAGACGGACACGATGCCAGGAAGTAATCCAGCGGAGTGAATCGCTGGACACCGTGACACCACCGGGCATTATGTCAGCGGAGCCGCGGCCACCGCCGAGGCTGCAGCCAGGAGCAGGAAGAGATCTGTGAAACACTTGGTCTATTTTAGCAGGTGAAATCAACAACAACACACCAGCAGTGGTTACACTTGTGCAATGTCCAGTGATCATCATCAGTTCAGGAGATTTTAAAGTAGCTATAGTTTTGGTTCAAGACATGGTCTGCAAGACGAATCCTTATTTTGAGGATACCCTGTAGCATCGCCTTGAGGTCACATTTTCCACCAGTCTCAACATTTTTAGTTGTCACTGATGTCCTGTTTCCCAGAAACAAGTCAAATATCAGCATTTACTTACTTATTTTAAGTATTTTCTAAAATGTAGTTATATTTCTCTTGATTATAGTGCACAGACTTGCCTTATTTCTGCTGAATTTCACGAAAATTCACGTTAATTTCCACTAGAAACAAGTTAAAATTGTGACAAAGTTAAGGATATGATATGAAAGATTTCTGCATTAAAGTGTCTAAAATTGCTACCTAAGTTGAGCTGTGTGCTTACATTATCCCTAATGTCACCAACGATGTTCAAACATGGAGAAATCCATCATTTTATTTGCTAGTTGCCATAACTTCAGGAGGAAAACACAGGGGCAGATCTAGAGAAATATTCAAGGGGTTGCAAAAATATATATATGTGTTTACTTAATCGCCTCATATGTCAATAAAATTTCAAATGAAGATATTTTAACTTATTATAACATGACAAAAAATTGTCCAAATAGGTGTCTTTTTTCATTGAAAGAGCAAATAAGAAATAGGCTGTGACGCCCTTCTCCAGGCATTCTGGGAAATGTAGGAAGTCACTAAAGTAAGCAGAAGCAGATGTTGTTATCCTCATTTGACACAAACAGCCGGGGACTGACATGTGATTGTTTGCAGCCGGGACCGTCGACTAAACGGGGCTCAATGCAACTGATTGATGAGAGCTTTAACAAGGATTGAACTCGTACCCCTTTTGACGATCTGACGTTTATGGCTCCTGGACCGCCCCCGAGAGGTGAAAACATGGAACAACATCAACAGCACCCTTCCGACAACAAAGTAGTTGTGCAGAGCAGTGCAGTTTGGTTTTTTTTTAGTTCGTCGTGACCTCAGTTTGAGTTCATAAGCAGAGAAAACCGAATACTTGGTCATATTTTTCAGACAATATTCCTTTATCACAGTTCATATGACACCTTTAATTACTTACTGAAAAAAAATCCTTTCACTGTCATTTGAAGATAATGTAATCGTAGATTTGGATACCATTAAAAACCAGTTAATAAACCAACAAGAAGTATAATAAAATCCCTTAAAAACGTGACATAATAATATTGACAGAATAACACTCAATAAAGTGGAAATTGATGGTTAATTAAACTTAGTTTATAGTTATTTTACTGTTAACAAACGATGAAAATTTAATAAATAATGTTTGCTAAGTATTCGTAATGTTATTATTCATGTTTTTTATTATTGTGTAATAAAAAGACGAGACAATAACAACATTATCTTCTAAAGATTTAATATTTTTATGTAATTATTATAGCATTATGAACAATTATTAAACATCAGTAATTTTCTTTATATTGTTTATTAACTGTTAACTGAAGCTTAATTGTCATATCAATTACCAATTTACCATTAATTAATGATGGTTCTGTTGTTTTTTGATGATTTTGTTATATGTGCAACAGTAAACTAGTTACCTAATGTCATCTGAATGTAATTGTTATTGTCCTCTGTCAGCTATGATACAAGATATAACTTTTATTTCATATTACACAATATATAATTACATATAATTTAAGGTAATAACATAAATTAATGTATTACTTATACCTTCATTAAAATTCCATTGTCTGGTAAAAGTGAAATAACTATTAACTAAGTTTGATGAACTATCAATTTACCATTTATTAACAGTGGTTATTATAGAGTGTAACTGTGACTATTTGATTAAATCTGATAAAACTGATTTATCGGAGAAATGATCATTTTAAGGGGTGAAATATGATTATAGATCTGAGATGAAGTTGTTGGGGACTTTGATTTGTACCTGACAAACCACCGCCCTCTAATGCTGAATTATGTGAATTACAAGTCGAAAACAGAAACAGATGGATTTCATTTTTTATTTTTTAGACTTTTCCCCAGTTTTTCCTCCCAGAAAGTCTTGGTTAAAGGTCAACAGAAACTTCTGTCCTGCCAAAAATATCAGATGGAATGATGAAGAAACAATGTGGTCAGAGGCCGCAGGAGGCTGACAGTAAAACTGAGAAACTTCTTTGACTTTAAAAACAAAAAAAAAAAAACAAAAAAAAAAAACAACAAATTACACAATAAAAGTGACCAAAAATCTAATAAATGATCCTGAAGAACCCACAGCATCAGTAACCTCAGCACGTGTGTGTGCGTGTGGCTGCCAGGTGATGACTAAGCGGCCTGGCAGAACCTTTTCCAGCCCGGCAGGAGGTGCTGCTGACTGGTTGCCATGGCGACGGCTCAGCTCTGGGACCCCAGAGGCCTCGCTGTGAGGACGCCTCGTCCATTCGAGGACGCCATCTCCCTGGAGACAAAATGCTAAAACAGACACAACAGAGGAGAAGAAAAGAGGGGCTGATGGTGAAATATGCTGAAGTGTAAAATCTGTCTGACTTCTGCTGCTGCAGGTGAAAAACAGCCCGGATCAAACATTTATCAAGTTTATAAGCGTTACCTTTAAAAGCTTTTTTCTTTTAATTCTTTTTTTTAATGAGGAAAGTGACCACATTTCAACTAACATGACAAATGAGAAAAAACCCTCCAAACTAAAAAGAATATTTAAAATTTTGTAAACCACAAAAAATAAAAAATAAAAAAGGCTAAAACAAAAAGGTAATCTAAAATCTTATTGACTGCACAACCATAAAACACTCATCTTTATGGAGGCTACCAGAAAGAAAGGATGTCAAAAAGTACATTTCTCATGTGACTTTTTATGTACAAAATATTTATTTACTGTGCTGTCTCACAATTAAAAGATACAATAACAAAATTATGACTTAATAAATCAGCAAACCAGTATTGTGGCATAGTAAATTAAAATTATGAGATAAATTATTTATGAGAAACTTTAGGCCTAATAAGTCAAAATGATTACTTTTTATGTCAAATATTGATCTTGGGATTGATCCTGTCTGGCAGTAAAAATATATGTGATATTGCATGAAAAGAATGTAAGATAATAATCAAAACTTTGACTTTAAAAACTTTAAAAACATGAGAAGTTGTAATTTTGGGTTTTTTGAAAGTGAATTAAAATGATGATTTTTGGGCCACAAAGTCAAAGTAATTTGATAAAACTGTATTATCCATAAAACAAAACAAACAAACAAACAAAAAATGTAAAAACACAAAATTATGCACAAAGACTTTTCAGTTATTTCTTTTAACATTTTTTCATATTCTCATCTTTATAAAAAACTTATTTCTGCAAGAAACATAAAGAAATTAGATTTTTTTAAAATCCAGTTTAATTTAATGTTATAATTTTTTTTTGTCAAAATATTGATTTATATCAAATAACCTGTTTTTGGCAGGGTTGCGACTAATAATAAGATACTGGAGTTTCTAAATTATGACTTCATCAAGTCAAGTCAAAACTATCAGATGAAACCATGACAAAGAAAATGTAAAATATGTTTCTCAGAAAAAATAAACCCCAAAACATCAAATTACACACGAGACAAAATTTTTGTTCAAACATTTGTCTTTTTCCTCATCTTTATTGAAGCTTGTGTCTGCCAGAAAAAGGAAAAAAAATAAAAAATAAATAAGAATAAATAAAATATAAAATAGAAAGATATTTACTGGACAATCTCAGTATTATGTGTCAAATTATGACTCAGCAGGTCAGGGTTCTGATATAAGTGAAAAAAAATCTCCTTTGTCAATCATAATTTTGGCGTATGCAGTTAAGATTATGAGATAAAACTGATTGTGAGTAAAACATTTGGGCTAATAAGTCAAACTTATGAGATAAAACGTGACATGAAAAATGTTATTCACCACAAAAACATCAAGTTATATTCAAAGAAAAAAAATGTTCCAGTGTTTAATTCAAATCCTTGTATTCTACACTAAAATATGTCAAAATTGTAATTTAAAATATTGATACTGTGTCAAAATGATGCCGTTATCAAAATTATTATTGTGAAAATTTTGAGTAAATTCAAAAATTCTGCTTCATAAGTCTTGTTGTCTTTTGAGACAGTAAGTTAAAATTGTGAGATGATAATTTAAAACTGAAACAGCAAGTTAAAATGATGACTCAGTAGATAATTCTGTTGACTTATTATGTCATATTGTTACTTTATAATTGTTTAAACACTAAAATAACAGGTCGGATTCCTGACACACATTAAGCAGATGGACAAACCAAACATCAGCCTGATGGATCATTGAAGACAGAGAGAAATGATGGATGTTTCCAGTATCTCTGGTCGTCTCTCGGCTCGCTTCTCCACACAGAGTTTTCAGTGTTCGGAGCGAACAATGAGGCCGTCTGTGGTCGTCCTCGTGAGAAGTTTACAGTATTTATCATCAAACAAAGACACAGTTTATCATGTTATAAACGGCTCTGTTCTCCAGCTGGAAACACACAGAGTGGAGGGAGGTCAGAGGTCACAGGGGGTGCTGAGCGAAGTCATCCGGGGAATTCAGCAGCACATTGTGGACATTACTCACAAGATATACCTGCTGCTCTGTCGTAAAGTCTCAAATTACATATTAAGATGCATTCAACAGATGAGTCATGCATCTGTTTTTCTTCGTTATTATTTTACTGGTTAAACATCTAACAGCAGTTTATTTTGAAATTAGTTCTTGTCTTGTTTGCTGTCCATAGTCAAGAGTTTTCAGGGGACTTTATTCAATATGCTCTAGAGCTATAATTGCTGTCTAATTTGCCTAATGCACTGAAAGAGACAGTTTATCCCAAAATTAAAAATACATATTTTTTCCCCTGGTCTGCTGTGGTGTTTATCCATTTAGATTATTGTGGTGTGAATTGCTGTGAGTTTGGAGATATCAGCTGTAGAGATGTCTGCTTTCTCCCCAATATAATAGAACTAAATTGCACTCAGTGTGTGGTGCTCAAAGCACCAAAATATACATTTTAAGAATTCAAAACCAGTGTCTGTTTACAAAAATCATGGCCCGATAACTCAAGATCATCACCGGACCTTGTTGTGAGCAGTTTCATATCGGAACTACTTTCTTTCTAGTCAAAAGAAAGTCGTTACAGTAAAGTCTTAAGCAGTTCTGGTAGATTGTAAAGCAGTACAGGAGATTCTAAAGTAGTTTGGTAGATTGTAAGCAGTTCTGTAGTCTAATAGTTCAGATTTAAGTCCAGTAGATTCTAAAGTAGTTAAGTAGTTTGTAATCTGAAGTAGTTCAAAGATTCTAAAGTAGTTCCAGTAGATTGTAAAGTAGTTTGGTAGATTCTAAGTGTTCATAGATTGTAAGTAGTTCTGATAGATTCTAAAGTAGTTCCAGTAGATTCTAAAGTAGTTCAGTAGATTCTAAAGTAGTTCGGTAGTAGTTTCGTTAATAAGTAGTTCGATAGATTCTAAAGTATGTTCAGTAGATATTCTAAAGTAGTTCAGTAGATTCTAAAGTAGTTCCAGTAGATTCTAAAGTAGTTCAGTAGATTCTAAAGTAGTTCAGTAGATTCTAAAGTAGTTCAGTAGATTCTAAAGTAGTTCGTAGATTCTAAAGTAGTCCCAGTAGATTCTAAAGTAGTTCAGATAGATTCTAAAGTAGTTCATAGATTTAAAGTAGTCAGTATTCTAAAGTAGTTCGTAGATTCTAAAGTAGTCCCAGTAGATTCTAAAGTAGTTCAGATAGATTCTAAAGTAGTTCAGATAGATTCTAAAGTAGTTCGGTAGATTCTAAAGTAGTCCCAGTAGATTCTAAAGTAGTTCAGATAGTTAGATTCTAGATTAGTAGTTCGTAGATTCTAAAGTAGTCCCAGTAGATTCTAAAGTAGTTCAGATAGATTCTAAAGTAGTTCGTAGATTCTAAAGTAGTTCAGTAGATTCTAAAGTAGTTTGGTAGATTCTAAAGTAGTTCAGTAGATTCTAAAGTAGTTTGGTAGATTCTAAAGTAGTTCAGTAGATTCTAAAGTAGTTTGGTAGATTCTAAAGTAGTTCAGTAGATTGTAAAGTAGTTTATATAGATTCTAAAGTACCTCCAGGTAGATTGTAAAGTAGTTCTGATTGATTCTAAAGTAGTTCTACTACTACTAGATTCTACTGTAGAAAGAAAGCAGTGTCTCCATGACACTGCTCACAACAAGGTCTATTTATTATCATGAGTAACCAGGTCATGGTTTTTGGAAAGAGACACTGGTTTTGAATTTTTCATCTTTTCTTTTTTTAATGCTTTGAGCACCACATGCTGAGTGTCATTTAGTCCCATTATATTGGAGAGAAGGCCGACATCTCTACTCAACTCAACTTCTCAACTCACAACAAAATAACAAACAGTGAAGTCAGTAATTCTGCAGTGCAATTATAAGTTGACCCACTTTCACTGTAGCAAAAACATAACAAACATGAGTCAAGTGTCTGCATCAGTTTAACAGATGGATGAAAATTAGTATTTGTGATGCTGAATGGAGGTGATATTTCCTATTAAATAGTAATAGTGTTTTTTAATGATATAGAAGAAAGGAATTAGCGGATCGTGCATATTCTGGGAATATCAACCGATAATCCTGACTGAACATTTGAAAGATTGTTTACAGCATTTTGGAGTAAAAACCTGGCAGCGGGACATCTCAACTCCTGCCTATTTGGCCGCAGCAGATGTAGTGTTTGCGAGCTCTCTTTAGGCCGTGGAGGGCACACGTCTGGCCAACTTCAGCAGTGAAAAGAACGTCTTCATTAACATGCACGGCCATCCGCTTCCTCTGAAACGGGCCTTTGTTGCCCAGCAGATGCCCGAACACAGCGAGGAGAGGCAGATCCGGATCAAAGGGGGAGCACAGATAGATGGTATACGATCCACGATGGACGGACTCAGATACAGACGGAGGAGTTTGGCACTTTGTTTTATTCGTCTAGCTTTATCTTAATTAGTTCACAAGTGCTTGGCGAGATTTTCTAAAAGACTCTCAGCTGGAAGAGAGCCTGTAGTTTACCCAACATGTCAAGTTACATTAAGAAACCGTTCTCTGTGTGTCATTTTACTTGTTCTGATGTATTATGTCAGTGGTATCCTTTGTGTTTTTTGTTGTTGTGTGAAAAGGACCACTCATGTTGATCGACAGAGAGTGACCAGTTGAATAAAAACCCTTAAGTTTTACACTTGAATTTGTCCCCTTTGCAAACTATTTTCTGAAGCTAAGGGTTTCACTTAGAAGTGCTGCATAAAGCCTCTTAAAAACTTAGGGCTTTCACATCACTTACTGTCATAATGCAGTACATGGGTATCCCAGTTACCATGGTTACACTTCACTCACCGTTCTTTATTTCTACCGGACAGCATTATTGTCAGTTGTTACCACTTTTAGCTAAGCTAGCGTCTCCAAAATGGACAAAAACAAACAAAAAGAAGATGAGAATGTTGTTTTCTTTGAAGGATGGACAGAACAAGCAGAAGAAGAGGGTGCAACATGATGATGTCATCAAAATCTGGCATTTATGTTCAGGTTATATATGCACACAGAACAAGTGGTTGAAAAATAGTATTCAAGTTACCCTTTAAAATCCAAAATGTATTCTGATACAATTACTCATTACCTGTTAAATAATGTTGTCTGTAACCCAATCCAAGCATCACAATATTAAAGTGACTTGATTACTTTCCAATGTTAGAAGTGGGTCTGTGAAGCTAAAGTTTGCTGCTAGACTGTGTATCTCTTTGTTTGTCTGTGTAGCTAACATTAATGGTTGGTCTGTGTCTCTGAGTATTTTTATTTTAGGTTGTAAGATAATAAAAACCTTCATCAGTGGTGGACTCAAGCTGTCTGAGGGTTAAGGGCCAAAAAAATAAATAGGGCACCAGCTGTATGCGGCAGGGTACCAGTGCAACAAAAGTTGTGATGCCTTTATGCTGCAACATTTCCAATTCCCAATTTAGATTAAAAAGTAAGTGCACAACTAGAGAGGACTTTGGTGTGTTTTGATTTTACATGTTCCCCTGCTCCAACACACCTGATTCAAATGATCAGCTCGTTATCAGGCTTCTGCAGAGGCTTGATGAAGAGCTGATCATTTGAATCAGGTGTGCTGGAGCAGGGAAACATCTAAAACATGCAGGGCAGGGGGTCCCTGAGGACCAGGGTTGGGAGACACTGCTACAGAGGACACTTCAGCACGTTTTGTCCACTGGGATGGCACTCTAGATGGCACTTTACCACATTTTCTCCACTGAAGGCACTCTATGGGGTACTTCATCATGTTTTCTCCACTGGAAGGACATGCTAGAGGACACTTGAGCATGTTTGCTTCCATGGAAGTGCACCCAAGAGGGCACTTTATCATGTTTTGTCCACTGGAGGTACACCCTAGAGGACACTATACCACACTTTCTCCACTGGACAAACACTAAAGGGGGACTTTATCATGTTTTCTCCACTGGAGGGACACTCTAGATGGCTTCTTCTCTGTAAGGGCACTTTAGAGGGCACTTTATCATGTTTTATCTACCATAGGGGTATCCAAGAGAGCACTTTGTGTCATTTTCACTTCATGTGTGCAAAGTCAATAAGTGAACAAACTAGTGTCACTCTTGTTCCAATGTAAAATGTAGTAAAAGTTAAAATATTCTAGTCCTCTATTTGCTAGAGACCCCCTGCAACCCACTGATGAACCTCTGTTGGTCCCTGCACCCCAGTTTGAAAACCTTTAACTTTACCAGTTGCATGTAGGTCAGTAAATAAGATGCATTTCAACAGTCATGCACATTTTGTCACCGTCACACATTCATAGTCATCGTGTTTGTTTTGTTCGGTGACATTTTCAGTTACATTTTTAGAATTTCAATAACATCTCAAAGTTGCCACATTAAGCGTCAGACATGCCCTTCAGTGCTGGTCAGCGCAGGGTTGCAGTGGAGTGAGGGGAGGTGGACGGACGGGATTGGTCAGCAGTTTGAATGACAGGCTGGATGACCTCAGCTCTGCACCCTCCACACCACCACCCACCACCCTGCTGCAGTATAAAGTCTGCTGTCCATCCTCAGCCTCCACTCTCTGGACTCTCAACGCACAGCTCCTGCCTGAAGTCACACTGCTGAGGTAAGGTCATCAGTCATTTCTTCATCAATACCTTAACTGTGCTGTAAGACCAAAATATGAAAAGAATAGTTTAAAAACGTTAGATTTCAGCATCCAATAATCTAAATAATCAATAGAGTCGACTACAGTTTGTGCTCTGATCCTTTTTAAAACTGCATATCAAGTAGGCCTATTTTTTATCATATATTCTATCTTATTTCTAAGTATGTGATGGTGATTGTGTTTTAGGTTAATAAAGCACTTTTTTTTGCACAGTCATGCTGACAACATTTTTAGTGAGTGGGCCATTTTTTCAAAATCTTTGCTGCTGTGTAATGTAGAATACTTTAGATAACTTTGTAAATCTAAATCTATGCAAATGTTAAAAACCACTAATACTTTGAAATGGATGCCATCACCACGGAAGCCTTTTTCCGCCATTTTGATGAAAGAAGAAAGATCCATTTGAATGAGAATCTTCCTTCAATAATACTGAATATCTCAAAATAATCAGAAACCATATCAAAATAATTACTTAGTACTCATATAATACTTATATCTCAAAATAGAGAATTTTTCAAATATGACTAAGTATCAAATAAAGGCTGTATCTCAAAATAATGATTTATATCTCAAAATAATGAGAAACTTTTTTCAAAATTATGTAATATTTTAAAATAAGAACTTAGTATTGCAAAATAATGATAAAGATTTCTCAAAATAATGACCTAATATATCTCAAAATAATTAGACACTATAAACACTTTGATACTGAGTCACTATTATTACTTATTATCATTATTATTTATCATTTGAATGATTTATAGGATCTTTTTTCTTTTGTCACAATGGCCTAAATGGGCTTCCATAGATCTCTGAATCAATGTTTTGTCCATCTATCTTAAAGTAAAGTACATTTCATCATATGAGACTGTTTTCTATCACAAAAAAAGACTGTTTTCTATGATGATGATGCATGCAAAACAATTCTTTTGACTACAAGGTATTTCATCATCTTCTACTGTGTCTGATTTTTATTGATCTATTTTAAAGATTAGGTGACAATTAACAGATGACAATGACTGACCTGGAGACCTCGATGGCGACCATCATCGCAGTGTTTCAGAAGTATTCAGAAAGAGAAGGAGACAAACACAAACTGAAGAAGAGCGAGCTGAAGGATCTGCTTCACGACGAGCTGCCGGATCTGATGGGGGTAAGACAGAAAACACAACGGAATTAGTTAAAACACAGCAGAAAGTAATTCTTCATTACAAGTGAGAGTGCATTGAGTGTGGAGTTTAGTTTGAGTATTCTCTGTTGTGGGGCTGTTGATGTTACAAGATTAGTAGATAAAGGAAGGAAAGAACTGCACTTGATTACAGTTTTGATCTAATTTATACTTTTTAAAAATCTATATTTTTCATCCAAACACACGATCACCTTCTAAAATATGAGGTTTGCCATACAGCTAAAACAAAAATCTATATCAGTTTAAATGTACGCTGTATTGAGAACATTTTTACCACTTTACCTCGCTGTTAAACAGCTTTTTCTGTCAGGAAACTGCCATCATATGACCCAAATATCGCTCTCTCCAAATCAACCAAGCCCCATTGGCAAAAACAGCAATTTTACCTCACAGAACACAGGAGTTCCTGGTCTACCCCTGCTTCGATTGGTATGTTTGTTTGTGCTATTGTCTGATTTCCGTGAATCTGTACTAACCTTTAAGAACAATCAAGTCACACAATAACACAAACTATCTAACAGATCAAGGCAGGGGTGGACCAGCAACTCTTGTGTTCAGTGAGGTAATATTACTGATTTTGTCAATGGAGTCTGATGAAGCAAGAGAGACTGATATTTGCCTAATATAATGGCAGTTTCCTGTTGGAAAAGGCTTTCTGACGGCAAGGTAGAGTGGTGAAAATGATCTAAATATAGCGTACAGTTAAACTGCTGTTGATTTTTTGTAAATGTGCCTTTTTTAAGTAGCTAAGATACGTTTTGCTGCTGACTTTGTCCACAGCAGTGTATTAATTAGCTCCAGTGCTTGCAGAGGTCGTGCTGATTCAGTAGTTGGATTTAAATCCAGGCTTTTTTAATCCGAACATATTAAATGTATTGTCTTGAGTTTTGTGACCTGATGTGAACCATCTGTCCTCCCCTGCAGCATGTGAAAGACCAGGCCACACTTGACAGTCTGATGGAGAGCCTGGACACCGACGGCGACGCCGAGTGTGACTTCCAGGAGTTCATGACATTCATCTCCGTGGTTACCGTCTGTTGCCACGAGTTCTTCGAGCACGAGGACGAGTAAAGGGGGAGGCCAGCTCGGAGACGAAGGGGGAGCTACAGTAAATTTAAAAGAAGAAGAAGAAGAAGCCTAGCAACGCACAACCTGTTGGTGCCTTCAGAGCAAAGCAAGCTGGGAAAACATGACCTCGGCCAGCAGCCAAGGCAAACAGTCCAGTGTAGCAGTTATTTTATCAAAAATCACCCAAAATGTCTTTAAGATCATCTTCTTTTCGATTTTATTCTAAATATCTAAATGACTTGTAAAGTTTTCAAAGTGGCTTTGTGATTTAGTGTGGCTACACAGATTGTTACAAAACTATTAATTTTGTCTACGCATAATAATCATTTGGGGGCATTTTTTTAAAGTGTACATTGTGGCCATTATAGTTCAGATGTTAGTCAAACAACTTCTTAGATGCACCTGACATTCATTTAGTTTTGTTTAGATCAAATATTGAAAGTGCCTTGTAAGTTTATCATTGTTTAAAAAACATTTAATTGGTTTGTAAAATTCAATGGCTTGTGAGTTTTAGCTAATCTAGAAGCCACTTTGGAAGCCACAAAAGTCATCAAAATGGCTTTGGTATTTTGGTTTGGCTATGAAATTTGCTTGAAGCTAGCCACTGATTTCTTAACATCTGCAGAATGGCCATATTTCTCTACTTTATATAAAGCCACCTACATAATTTCAAATTACATTCTATAATTCTAGCTCTTTTGAAAATTTGGGAAAAGTGTTTGCTAGATGTTGGGTATGGCTACCAATATTGGCTACCAAGTTTAGGAAATATTAAAAGTGTTCACTAGATATTTGGTATGGCTTTCAACTTTGGCTACCAAATTTAGGAAATTTTTAAAGTGTTTGCTAGATGCTTGGAATGGCTTTCAACTTTGGCTACCAAATTTAGGAAATTTTAAGTGTTTGCTAGATGTTTGGTATGGCTTTCAACTTTGGCTACCAAGTTCAGAGAGTAGGCAGTCAGTAAGGTTCTTCTCTTGAAAGTCTAAAGGGCCAGTAAAGTTGGAAAATGACCAGTAAGTTTGTCTACACTGCACATTATGGCTGGTTGGTCTATTTTAGATGTAGCTAATAAGTTAGTCAACCAACTACTTAGAGGTACCTGTGTTTGATACATCAAGTATTGGAAGTTACTTGTAAGTTGGTCATTCTTTGAAAAACATTGGACTGACTAGCAAAAGTTTCAAAATGGCTTTGAGATTTTAGTTCAGCCGCAAAGTTTTTCATAAAACTAGCCGATGATTTCTAAAAGTTGACCAGTACACAAAAGTAGCCGAAGTGTTGGTTTTCTTCAACATTTCACAACATTTCACTGCAGAACTTGGCAATTTTTCTGTACTTTTTAATAGCCACCTTAGCATGATTTCAAAACCATTCTATAAGTCAAGCTATTTTAAGTGTTACTTAGATATTCAGTATGGCTACCAACTTTGGCCACAAAGTTTGGACAATAGGCAAACAATAATTTAAGGTTCTTCTCTTGAAAGTCAGAAGGACCAGTAACGATGTAAAAATGACTGGTAAGTTTGTCTACACTTCACTTAATAATCATTTTGAGGTACAATTTCAAACAGTTGTTTAAAAGATTGTGACTAGTATATTTCAGCTGTGGCTAGTAAGTTAGTCAAGCAGCCACCAATCATTCTTTTAAGATTATGCACATAACACTTTATGAGGCCATTAAATCAAGAAAGCTAACATCTTTATTAGCTCCAGTAGTCACTTTGGGATTCAGCCAACTACTTAGAGGCACCTATGCTTGAGCAAGTTTTTTGTTGACTATCAAATTTTGAAAGTGATTTGTAAGTTGGTCATCATTTAAAACACATTTGATTGGCTAGTAAAATTTTCAAAATAGTTTGCAAGTTTTAGCTAATCTAGAAGACACTTTGAAAATGACAACTTAGGAGTTGACCAACTTTTCTCCTTAAATTCAAAGTAGTTGACTATCATACATTGAAAGTAACTTATAAGTTGGTCATCATTTAAAAAACATTTAATTGGCTAGTAAAAGTTTCAAAAAGTCGTGTGAGTTTTAGTTTTAGCTTTAGTTTCACAAACTTTTCAGAAATTGACTATCAAATATTGTAGGTGATTTGTAAGCTGGTCATCATTTATGGATATTATTGGCAAGTAAAAGTTTCAAGATGGCTTGTGAGTTTTACATAATCAGAAGCCACCGTTTAAGAGGAATCTAACTTAAAAATTTAAACTTAACTGGTGACTTAAAGTAGTCTTTAAGTTCAACATTTTTATGTGGCTAGTAAAAGTTTCAAAAAAGCTTGTGAGTATTAAATAATCTAGAAGCCACACTGGAAGTGACAGTTAGGGAGTTGACAAACTTCTCAGACAAAATTTTTAAAAGTCTAGTTGACTATCAAATATTCAAAGAGACTTACAAGGTGGTCATCATATAAAATGCATCTGATTGGCTTGTAAAAATTCCAAAATGGCCTGTGAGGTTTACATAATCACCACTTTAGAAGCCACCAATTAGGAGAAATATAGTCTGTTAAAATTCAAAGTGACTGGTAACAGACTGGTCTTCAATATGAAACATATTGGGTTTAATTGGGTAGTAAATTTTGAAAATGGCTTTTGAGTTTTTTTTTTTTTTTATGCTAGCTTCCAGTTTGGTAGAAAACCAACCATCACTTGGAATGTATTGTAAAATTAAGATCTGACTGGTAGATTATGAAATTTGCTAGTCAGTTTGCATTCATTTGATATTTTTTTCTTTTTACTATATATTTAGGTAGCTGGTAAACAGGTAATGTACATTTATTTGAGTTATAATACATGCCAAACATAAAAATCAAATAATTTTAGGAATTACAATTAGTAGCCACTATTGCCTATAGCAGAGTTTAGTTCCAATTCATCCTGTTAGACTGAAAAAATCTAGTTTGACTCTGTGTAACTCTTCTCTTCATGAAAGGAAAACATATGATTGGTTTAAATCAGTTGGAACAGAAGAGTTTGTCTGATGATGTGCATTTTGAAAGGTTGAGCATTGGTTTGTTTGGATGTTGCTGAAAAATGAAATGAAATGAATTAAATTATCAATCTGTGACTACGTTTGTTTCTGTGGTACAAAGCTAATGATGATATGATCAAATGATTCATTGAAAGGAAAAGCTCACACACAATAGAACAGAAATTGGCCATGAATGTGCACTCTTTAATGGCCACCTTAATTTCAAATCTCAATCTTTAAAAGTGTTTGCTAGATATTGGGTATGGCTACCAAGTTTGGTTGCCAAGTTTGAAACATTTTAAAAGTGTGCACTAGATATCCAATATGGCTGCCAAGTTTGGAACATTTTAAAAATGTTCATTAGGTACTGGGCATGGCTATCAAACTAAGGGCGAAGTTTGGAACATTTTTAAAAGTCTTCATTAGATATTGGGTATGGCTATCAATTTTGGCTCCAGAGTTTGAAACATTTTAAAAGTTTTTGCAAGATATTGGATATGGCTACCAACTTTGGCTACCAAGTTTGTAAAATTTTAAGTGTTTGCGAGATATTGGGCATGGCTACCAGGTTTGGTGACCAAGTGTGCAATGTTTTTTTAAGTTTTTGCAAGATATTGGATATGGCTACATGAAAACATGACTAATGATTAATGTCATTGTACTTTTAAGTCCAGACACGGCAAGCAACAACATTTTTGACGCACTGCTCAATTTTTAGATTTTGGTCTGTTTTGTTTCTGTAACTTCTGTCTTCTTTTAACACATATTTAACACATATCTTAAAAGACCATTTTCTCAAAATGTTGTGAATTATCTGATTAATGAGATACCTGTAACTTATTTATTAAAGGTCAGTGTATATCATCATTTTCTAATCCTTTACAACCTTCAGGTGTGAGGTGAGGGAAGGTAATTCCTCTCCCCACTGACCTCATTAACCAGAACCTAATTAACTATACCATTAGTGCCGCTTGTTTGAATATTGCACCTGAAGGAAGAGCAAGGCTAAAAAGTTGGCTGTATATTTCTGCAGATAATATTAAACAAGACAACATGGAATCATGTCCAGAATATTTTCAGGAGTTTGATCCACTTTGATCCAGGTGGATAATAACAGGGATGACATAACATTCACCTATCATGAAGTGATTCAAGTGATAAAATAATATGTCTTTGCCTGGTTTATATACCAGTGTTATTGTCGCAATCTCCAATGAATGTGGCAATACTTGAGCACTTCCTCAGATGATCAGCTCGTTATCAAGCCTGATAATGACCTGATCATGTGAATCAGGTGTGTTGGAGCAGGGAAACACCTAAAACATGCAGGGCAGTGGTACTTGAGGACCAGGATTGGGAAACACTGCTTTAGAGGGCACTTCAATAGATTTTGTCCACTGGAAGTGATATAATGGTACTACGCATTGTCCACGAAGAATTCTAGGGGGCACTTTATCACGTTTTGTACACTGGAAGTGCATACTAATGGGCACTTCAACACATTTTGTCCACTGGAAGCGCATTAGAGGGCACTTTATCACATTTTGTACCCTGGAAATGCACTCTAGAGGGCATTTTAACACATCTTGTACACTTGAAGTGAACTCTAGAGAACACTTCATCACATTCTGTCCACTGGGAGCGCACTCTGAAGGGCACTTTAAAACATTTTGTCCACTGGAAGGGCACTCTAGAGGGCATTTTAGCATGTTTTCTCCACTGACGGGGCACTGTATAATGCACTTTATCGCATTTTGTACACTGGAAGGGCACTCTGAAGTTCACTTCAGCATATTTTCTTCACTGGAAGGGCACTCCAGTTTGCTTTCAGATTATATTTCAAAGAGTTTGATTACAGAACATTGTTTCATCATTTAAAACAACAATATTAAAAGTCAGATTGGTTTCAGTCTCACATAATCAAGCACTTCTTTTTTACGAGCTTCGTTTCATCAGCCTTGAGTTCTCAGTTTTTGGATGAGGCCTCCTCAGAGTTGGGACACAGCCAGGGAGAAAAACAGACACATAAAAACAATTCCCATTATGTGACACTCTTCTCTGGTTGCTTTGAGGAAACACAAGCAGTGACTCCTGCACCGAGCAGAATGTGCCAAAGTGAAGATCTGTTCCACATTAATTAACAGACTAGAGGTGAAATTATTAAACAGTGTGTGTGCAGTGTGTGGGTGTGTGTGTGTGTTAACAGATGATGTAAGAGGCGTTGTCAGCTGCACAGTCTCAGACATCTGCAGGCTGTTTAGCATCAGAGAGGTGGAGTCTGCCTCGCTATTGGCCGAAGGGGGAACAGATCCCGACCCTGGGGACTGACACCACACCCATCTCTGAGTGTGTGTGTGTTTGAGCTGTGTGTGTGTGTGTGTGCGTGTTGTCAAGCATATGCTCTGTTGTGTTTCTTCTTCTTGTTCTTAGTGAATGAAGAGGTGTTTGCGGATTCTCAGAAACTGGTGAGTATTTTGGGGCTTTTGTTTTGTTTAATTTTCGAAATGTTTTGTGATATTTTACAACCTGACAAGCAGTTTGAGATGTTGCACCATTAGTCATATTTAGTTATCAGTCAAAAATCTTTAAAAAGTTGCGAGTAAAGTCATGCATCATTAGTTTTCTTGCTTATTTGACAAGTTATGTGCACGATTAACTCCTGCTAAATAATTAAAAGCTTGATGGGACCAGTGCCAGAAGAGGTAAACTTGATCATCTGTAGCAGAGCCTGGAGACGTGGTGTGCAAGTTTGGGTAGAGGAGAATAAAATCAGATTAAAATGACTGTAATGCTCTGTGGCTCACAGATAGTTCTGTGAAGCTGACTCTTGTTAAACAGACAAACACTGACACTTTAGGAACCATTTTGGAGTCACTGTGAAAAAAAAAAAAACTGCACTGTAAAAAATCATACAGGCATTGAGAGAATTCTTGTAAGCTGGATTGAAGTTAATTAAACTTAAAAATTTCTAGTATTTATTTATAGAACACTTCAGAACTTATAAACATGAGTTCTACTAACTTGAAGTCCTTTGACTTGAAATGATGAGTTGAATGAATGTAATGTACAGGGTTCAATCAACTCATTAAATTAAGTTTCTAATGAAACATATTTAAAAGACTTCCCAGTATGCATTGTCTCAGAGCGAAAACTCTCCCTAGACCCTTCTTTTTTATAGTTTGAAGAAAACATATATGAGTGAAAACTTGCTGTCTATAATACTCTTTAAGATAAGACATGCTTGTTTTTAATAAATGTAATTAATTATAATAAATGTTATAAATATTTGTTGGTCTGATTTAAGAGTTCAAGAGTCCAACTTTATATCTTAAGCTTATTGAACATGTTTTCTCAGGTAAGTTAATATCAAGTTTATCTGACCAGAAAAGTTCATTCATTTTGAATCATTATATAATCACCTCAACTTGTCTTTTCAAATCCAGTCAACTTTAAATTTTAAGGCAGCCTGGACGACTCAGCTTTTTTAAATTAGAACAACTTGTTTATTTCTACAACATGTCCTGTAAAAGACTCCATTGCTTCTAATGGTTATGCATATTCTTGCCCAATTTACTTCAAATCTGGCAAACTTTACATCATCAACAACCAGTTTTTAAAATTGATTACGTACTTTCAAAGCAGGTACATTCCTGGTTTTAATTCATTTCTATGAAAAACATATTGCAGATGTGAAAAGCTGCTGCACATTACTCCACAAAATCAAAATAGAAATAAATAAATGACTCAATGAATAAAGGAATATCCCATTAAATATACAAAAAATAATATTCAAACTAAACAATTATCATCTATGTTGCAACAAAATTGTTTATGTATTTATTCATTTCCTCAAAGTGTGGAGGATCAAAACTGTCAAGGTCAAAAATGAATCCGCTAGTTGTCTAATTTCCCATTTAACTTTCCATTTTATTTATTAACTTTTAAATGTATTTGTTTCTGTATTATTTTCGCTTTATTTCTCAAAATGTATCTATTTCTGTATTTTTTTTCATACATGTCTTTATGCATTTATTTCTTCATTATTCAAGTGAGGGGGCTGTCATTCAAGTGTGTTGCTGTGGATTAACAATTAAGTCATACTGTAGACTAACTCTGCATTTCTCCCGTACCAGTCACCATTTGAGACTTTATTTATTTATTTATTATTGCAGCAGTTTAAAAGACAGAGAAAATTCCTGTATTTTCCTCATTTTATAATGAATATTTTCTAAAAAGCCCGTCATGAATAATGCAATTTATTCATTTTTTCTGCACAGGTTGACGTCATCATGGATGTTCACACGACTCCAGGCCCTGCTGGCCCGCCTTCTTTCACTGATGTGACTGAGACAACGATGAAGGGTACGTACAGCACTGAACTGCTCTACTGGCGAAAACTGAAGAAGTTACCATGAAAACTACACACCAGATAATATGACAACAGTGCTTGTTCCAATGTCATAAAAATTATCATTTCACCATCCAATGGCGTGTATTTGACTCTATATGCACAAGTGCCACTGCTTCCATCCACGACAGAGGGTGAATATCCTGTGTAATGACTGGGGAAGGGAAGCGAGAACTGGTTCCACTTGAGAACCGGTTTCAAATTAAACAACAATTAAGCAGTGGAGCTTTTGCACGCCTGAGTCACATGCATGCTTTTTCTTACTCTGTTTCTACACTGAGTTCAGACCAGAAGTATTATAGATTTGAATTTTTATTTTATTTTATTTCATTTTTAATTTTTGTTTTCAGTTCAGTTTTGTGTCAGGTAGTTTCCAGAGTGTGTTTGTTCATTTCAGTTTAGATTTTATTGCTTAGTCTTTATATATTCAGTATTTAGTTTTGATATTTTTATTATAATATGAAGGCTATTTGTCAGAGGCAGGGTTTAAGAAGTTCAGAACCGGTTTTACAATACAAACACAACACTTTCTGATGGCAAATGACTCACATCTCAGTCTCAATAAACAAATGCACCAATTCCTCCTCATGCTTGTTGTGTGAGCAAATTGACAAAGACTAAAACTTTAGTTTAGTTTAGTTTTAACTCTTAAAACCTTGCCTTTGAGTTAATAAAACATCCTGTTGCTGAAAAACCTGCACTTTTTCTGCACAAAATCCAGATCAGGAAACAATAAGGGAAGTGAGACCAAAAAGCAGAATCGATAAAGACAGTGTTATTGATGAAATCGTATCAGTTCCCAAAGTTAAATGCCAGCACTCATATTTTGAAGTGATGCATCTGAAATATTAAATTCTGGGCTGATAGATGATCTTCCTTTACCAAATATTGACTTTCCTCCCTTACCTGGTTGAATAATGCAGGTGAAACTGAATATAGATAAAGAAAGCTAAATTAGAGATAAAACCATTTCCAGAGTTTAAGTTTGGCATGAAACTAAAATATTCTATTGCTGTAAGTTGCCTTGAAATTTTGAGTTTCCTCCGCTTTTTCATTTTTACATCTCAGAACAGAACTCAATTATTTACTGATGACTTTTCAGACTCAAATACTAAATTAAGCAGTCCCTCCAAGCCTTTTGAGCTTGTGACCCCTTATAAAAAGCACAAAGATTTACTGTTTAAACATCCGTGCAGGCATGTAGAACCTGCGGTGGCTGCAAAACTTACACAGAATGCACAACGGTGCTCTAAAGACAGTGTTTGTCCGTTCTGGTTACTATAGAAACATAGCGGTGAACATGGCGGCCTCAAGAGAACCTTTTTTAGGCTTATTCTAAAGTAACATGAATAAAACCATTCTTATTTTCAGATGATTATACACTAATGAAAACATACTTATGAATATTATATTCCAGTAATACTACATTCTGTCACTAAATCCCCCTAAATCTTACAGATTGGACCTTTAAGTGAAGGGTCTGACTAGTTTGTCCACCACTGGTGTTGAGCAGGGAGTGTCTTATCAGCCTGATGTCAGAGAGGAGCATGGGAAGGAGCGAGTATGACGCCTCCAGGGTCTGTCGCCGTGGAGATAAGAGGTGGCACACTGATACCCGCCTGCCCTCGTTTCCACGGTGGGGCCAAACAGGGCCAGAGTGGGGCCAACTGGCTGGAGACCTGTGTGTATAAAAAGCTTGATCCAGCACTGAATTACATGTTTGTTTACCATTTGGAAAGGAAACTATAAGGCTGTGTTAAAGTTAGGTCAAACAAATTAGGACTTGAGCATGTGAACAACTAGAAAATTTGGGAATTAGTTGAGAGAAAAATAAGGGTTTAAAGTTTTAAGGGTTGGATGGCATCTTTTTAGAGAAATTATTTTAGGCTACCCAAAGAAATCATCATAGTACCCACACAATGAACAAAAACCACTAAATGCAACATCTGTAGTTGTATTTATGACTGTCAAGCCCCTGAAGGAACTTCTGCAAGTGACATAAATGCAGATTGTCTTGATTATTTACTAACATTTTCTTGTCAAATCTCCAGAAAGTTTACAGTTGAAGCAAGCTGTGTGTATTACTTTGTGCGCTGTTATAATTTCAAGATGTCGGCTTAATTATTACTATTAATTATTATTAATCTCGACATATCAAGATCAGTTTTCTTGCCAAAAACAGAGATTTCCTCAAAGGTTGTTGGGTTTTTTTTTGTAGGATATTGTATGAAAATTTGTGTGTCATTTCATAGAGTGCAGAGTTTATGTAAAGAGTTTGACCCAGTTTAACCCTGTCGTGTAAAACCAGCCTCTGTCACCTCATATCTACACACACTGAGGCTTTAAAATAGCCGCTGGGTGTTTGAATGCCATGCATGGCTGGATTCTGAGCCATTTGTTCTCCTACTAACTTTGTACTGAGAGCTGCCCTGCATGGGTGTGGTGACTTGATACTGAAAATCCTCTATACACTTAGTATTTGTCTTTGTATTCCACAACATTTATCTGATAAGTCTAGTTACTTTGCATGATTATTTATACAAAATGTAACCAATGAATAAATTATGGTGGATTACTGTAGTAGTAGCAAATATAAGACTTCTCTTCACCATCAGACAGATTTTTCTGGCAGAAAAACGCCATTATATGAAGCCAAGATATTGCTCGCCCAAACTCCATAGAAAAATCAGTCATTTTATCTTGCAAATTATGGGAGTTGCTCATTTACCCCTGCCTTGTTCTGTTAGTTGCTGTGTGACTTCATTCTTTTAGAGGGTTGGCGCGGATTCACAGAAGTCACACAATTACACAAGCAAACTAAAAGACTGAAGCAGCCTTAGATCAGCAACTCCCATGTTCTGTGAGGCAAAATTACTGATTTTTCCTATGGAGTTTGGTTTGTTTAGAGAGATGTGATATTTGGCTTAATATAGTACTGTCAAGGTAAAGCAAGATGAACGCATTTTGATGATGATGACAATGATGATGATGATGATGATGATGATAATGATGATGATTATTGTTACATAAGATCTGAGTATTTCTTCCAAGTGTTTATTACCTGCCAGTTCAATCACCTTTATGAAGCTGCATGGTACTTAACTGATGTTATCATAATGTGACATTTCCAAGGCATTTTAAAAAGCTGGATATTACTTATAAATAAATGATACTGACTTACTGAATGAATCAATCAGTCAGTGGTATTTTTATTTAATTACATGCGTGTCTTTTCAGCCGTCATCACGGACGATGGAGATTTTGCAGCTTTAATTGGAGGTGAGAACTGAACTTTAGTTCCTGATTTTATGTCATTTTAAGAATAAGAGAGTAAAATCAGGTCATGTTTATACCTTAAGTTGATTTTCTTCCAAATTAACACCGTTTAGAAATGGCTGGTGTTCAAGATCATGGAGATTTTGCTCCAGTACTTTACATGATCTGCAAAAGAAATAACTTCCAGAAATCATGTTACTTTCAATTAAATTCACTTGTTTAAGACAGGGTAAGGAAACTAAATTAAATTGTTAACATTAAATGTTAACAACATAAGTCTAATTTAATCTGTTATTTAAATATAGAATTTTATTGTTGACTGGAAAAATTAAAATTTGATCCAGTAGTTTGAGCTTTTTATTGCTGAAAAATTGGGATTTTAGATTCTTTTCGTGACCTCCTGTCTTGACATTTACACTCCACCCTCTAGGAATTGTGGGAGCGGTGCTGTTCCTGCTAATCTGCACAATAGCAGTGCTGCTGTGGTGTCTGTCCAGACAGAAAGGCTCATACGTCACCAACGAGATGGACCAAGACGACGATATTGACAACATTGACGACAACGATGACAACGAGTCTATCGCTTCTGATACAGCGCTCCAAAGCAAGGAACCTCTGGAGACCAAAGACGAGGAATAAGCACACATAAACTTGTAAAATGTGGACTTGAGCTTTGTAACTTTGTTCCGAGGAGACGTGAAGAAGGATTTGTTTAATCATTTAGCCAATTTCCTGAACCTGCGTGAAGCATACTTTGCACATTGCTGCCACCAAATAGCGGCAAGACAAAACTGTTTGACATATGTAATGTACTTATTTTAATCCAAGCTATCCTAAACCTAACCAAGTAGTTTGAAACCAGTCATGCCAGTTGTCAATTCATTATCTCTTGAAAAAAATGCTTTCACTAGGTGGAAATTTGGCCATTATCTTGTCTCCATCTGTGATTTTCATTTTTATATGTAACCACTGACTGTATACAAAGATGGATGACATAACAGCACCCCAAAAGTTAAGCCAGAACATCTGGATCGCCCCCTGGTGGCTGGCTGCAGTATAGGTCATAAATCCCGCCCTCTTCACGTAAGCAGATAGGACAAGGGCCAAACTAAAAAAATCAAAGTACAAAAGATTATTTATGTCATTTTAGGTTCAAGTGTTCATTTCTCTGCTCTGTTTGGTTTTAATGAGTTATTTGATGCTTTAAAAAGGGAGTTTTGCATCATGACTAAGTCAGCCGACTGTACGGGTGGGAAGTCGATTCGTGATGAACTGATCACTGCTGCACAGACTCCGACTCCAAATGATGCCACCAGCCAAGATGGCAGCACTTGTATCAGGAATATTTTGCCTTCATTTTTGTACAGTAAAATATTGCACCTTATGCTGAAAAACTGGCCACAAAAATTCCACAAATATTCTGTTTTTCTTTTTAACATTTCAAAACATTTTCAGTGCAAACAAAATGCTTTTTTTTTTTTTTTTTTTTTTTGTCTAAGAAAGTCTGTATGTGAGATGCCTGTAATTTTAAAATTGCCATATTTCAAAGATGTGATCAAAATTGTAATCAAGTAATCCGCGACAGTGTAACTATAATCTAATTACACATTTTTTAAATGTTATCTGGGCTGATTTAGTTCTGGTTTCATACTCTCAGTTAAGTTATAAGTCCTACTTAGGTTGCAACAAGTCTTTTTTGATTTTGTATAAGTCTTAAGTCATTCAATTTGTGTCAAAGTCATGTTACACCATGTCCACACCTCTGAACACTGGTAGGAAAAAACATCTCTTACTGTCATTATTACTGGGTCTGTTATTCCCACCAGTGATGCACTGAGAGCAGAATTTAATTTGGAGAAACTGAGAATTTTTTCTGTATTCTTTTCTGAGAACTGAAAAAAAGAAATACTGATTTTTTTTTAAATTTAAGTCACCAAAATGGAGAAAACAAGGTCTTTTTGAAAATGTCTCCATTGCAGACTCGTCCAACAGACAAATCAGACAAATCAGATTACAGATTTACAGCACAAGAAATGTCCCACCAAAGACACTGCGAGGCTGAACTAACCGGCACACCAAACGCTGGTAACGCTCTTTGCTGCGGGTGATTTTCCAGCCTTAATATTCTAAACTCGTAACAGTGACTGACTTTGATTTTCTGCATTCTCTTTTTTTTTTTTTGTTTGTCTGTAAGTAGAAAGAAAAGATGATAAAACAGAAGGTGCAAATGCTTCCAGATGTCCAAAATACCAATGAGAGAAAAGCAAGAAACTGAAATTTTGTTGCAATAATTATTATTATTGTTTTCTACTGTTAAAAATAGTGAAGAAGAAGATTTTACCATCTTGTCAAACCTGCTTTAAATCTGTGTTTACTTATTAAAATCTGTGCTTGGGTAGTTTTATACGAGCAATTTATAATAATAAAGTTTACAATTTTTAACACAATGTGGTTATTTGTTTTTGTGTGGGGTTTCAGTGTGTCACTTTGATGAAGGTGCTTCAGAATTGAAACTGCTCCATCTAGTGTTCAACAGGGTGTACTGCACTCATCAGAAAATTGGATCTTTCAGTGACATTTTCAGGGACAGTCTTTGCAATTTTGATTCTCTTATTCCAAAATCATTAGCTGAATACACAAGACCTTAGAATATGATAAAAAAAAACAACACAAATTTTATAATAAATTATAATAAATAAAATAAAATAAATCTACCTGAATTAGATAATGTGGTACAGGTCACTTTGTAATCTGGGACACTGTTCAAAAAGGCCGATTGTTATCACCAATTTTTAAAAACCATTATGAAAAAAAAAAGACTAAAACAGACGGAAAAGTATATAATTCATAGAAATTTAATTAACTCACATAAACAAATAAAACATCATAATATTTGTTCATAAAGAACTTAAATGTGGACAATACCAGATATCAGTATCTGAATTTCTTTAGAGTATTATTTTATCAATATTTTATTCTTTTTCTTTTCACTCTTTTATTTTCCTCATGATAAACAACTACAACATACTGTGCGTATTTAGTTATTTTATTTATTAGTTTCTTTGTTCATTTATTGCACATAAAACAATTCTATATTTTTTTTCTGTATATTTAAAAAATATATATTAATTTTTATCCCTTCTGCCAAAGCCGGCTGATTGAAACCTTGGCCCTTGATGGATAGCAAAAGGAATAAGGAAAAGAATAAGGAAAAATAAAGTTTTAAGTAACCATGTTTTTTTAAAAATAAATATATAAATATATATGGAAATATATATTTTAGTCTTTTTTCATATACCTCTTTATTTCCACATTTATTTTACAGGTTTATTCTTTTTTATGGTACACCTATATCCCACTCCTATCACTTAATAATTATAATTCTGTAATAGTTTAATTTCTCCTTTTTTTCCCCAAGAAAATGTTATTTTTACTAAAAGGAAATTTAGTTTGCAGGTATGCAGTGGGTTAAGCGGAAGACAATAAACAAACAATGAGGACAATGACATAAAATCAGTGTAGTGTATATATTTAAAGGGATATTCTTCCCCAAATGCAAAATATATATAACAGACTGGTGTGGCATCAGTTTTTGAGCATGAGCACAAGTATTATATTTTATTTTATTTTATTTTATTTTATTTTATTTTATTTTATTTTATTTCATTTTATTTATTTATGTATTCATTTGTTTAGTCATTTCATTTCATTGTAAAGGTTTAGGTTTGATCCACATCCGGAGCAGAAGGTGGCGGTAATGCACCAAGCTGGATGTCAACAGCCGAAAAACAAGAAGAAGAAGAAGAGGGGCGGTCTCTCAGTGTCCCTCCTGAGTGAGCCCTCTTGTTCGTAGACGATCTTTGGCAGTATCGGCTCCTCTCTGTGTCAACATCAGGAGATGAACAACAACCAGCGGCGGTTCGCTGCTAAACAACTTCATGGATGTACCATTCGCCCCCCTGTTTGCGTGAGCACCTTAAGGAGTGGTGTGTAGAGCCAGCTGGTAAGAAAGCAGACGCTTCTTTATCCACGAAAATAAGGAAGAGACACCTGTGGTTTTGGCTAGCGGTTTGGCTAGCAAGCTGGACTGATTAGCTCGTGTTAGCTAGCAAGATTAGCGTTAACACGTTAGCTACCTGCCAAACACAGATGGAAACACCTGTCTGAGGTGGCAGCAGGGGGTCATCTTTATGAGCACATTCTGTTTGTTAGCTAAGAGCTAATATTGAAAGCACGTGAATATGAAAGCATATCTGCTTTCATTTTGATGTGTTTTTCAGTTGCAGGGATTTTATTCTGGGTTTCCCCTAAAATCCAGGTCCATGACTTTGTTTTCATTGAGAGTGACGTCTGTACGGAAGCCCGCAGTGGCCAGTCAATGAAAAACATATCCTCAAATTAACTTCAATTATTTATAACTATCAGAAATACTGCTGTAAGTTTACTGTTTGAGTTCCCTGATGTCATTCTGGTCAGAGAAGTTTATTCTTAAACAGTAAAATATCCTCCCTTCATATGTTGTATATTCTGTATAAAGAATATTTCATATTTGATATATTGATCCCAAAATCCAGTATCTGTCAGGTCATAATTATCAGATAAGATGTCAACATTTGGGATAAAAAAGTCATAATTTGAGATAAAGTCATAAATGTTACATGAAAAGTCAAAATCAGATAATCATTAAGATAAAAAGTCATAATTATGAGATAAGAAGTCAGTTATGACACAATAAGTCTTTTTTTTATCTCATAATTATGACTTTCTTGGGAATATTTTATAGAGAGATAGCGAGCTATAGCGATTAGTTGGCAAATTGATCAATTAATCAACTGCAAAATAACCTAATATTAACAATAATAGTAATAAATCTCAGCTCATGAGGTGTGTTTTGTTTGTGTTGTAGGTCTGCAGCAGCAGTAGTAGTGAGCAGAGTCCAACATGCTGATGGAGAAATAAACCCCACTGATGGAAACCCAGAGGAAGAGGTAGGCCTGTCCAGAGTCCTCCTAAAGAGGATTATTCTGCTCAACTGTTGCTTTCTGGCTCCCGGTCTGGATGTGATCACCATGTGACACCGCCTACGGACGGAGCTGCGCTTACTTCTGCTTTCACCCACAAAACATCTGTTGTTTGTTCGCATGTAGTGCCGCTCTGGAGGGGGGACTGAAACACAGGCCCTGCTGGAAGTTTGTCTGCTTCTGCTTTACTTTGTCTCTAACTTGCCTGTTCTTCAGATCTGTCATTTTATAGTTGTTGTTTTTTTTCGCTGGTCCTCTTCCTAATTTTCTGCCTTGTTCCGTCTGCAGAACATTATGTTCCCACGACGCTCGTAACACCTGCAGTTATTGTAGGCAGACTTCAGGGAAACATGCCTGCCTTTTTAAAGTAGAATTAGTTTACAAAAAGATGGTAGTGAGCAAGTAGTTTGCAAGGATTTGGGCTGCACAATTAATTGACATTTTATCAAGGCAAAATGTGTGTCAAAAAACTTTTAAATGAATGAATATTGTGAGAGATGTCCTGTCCTACAAATCAGATTCTACAGACTTAGACTTCGCTTATGGAGACTCAAGAAGACTAGCCACCGTCAAAATTTAGTTGACAAAGTTTTTTGGTGTGTAGGCTACATATTTTTACAGTTAAAGAATGTAAGAATAACTTTACACTGTTAAAAAATTGTTAAAGTAACTCAACATTTCAAGGGAATGCACTGCTTTAGATTTTTGAGTTTTGAGCCCAAATAAAACTTTTGAGCTGTGAGTTGTGTTTAGTTGAGCCACTTTACTTTTCTTCTTCAGATAAATTTTAATCATTGAGTTTTAGAAACTCAAAAAAAAGTGTTTCAGAAATTGGTGACAGTGAGCTGTGAACCTGAATTGTGATTATTTTGATAATAATTGAAAGTTAAATGTTTTTAATTGAAAATTGTAATTGGAAATGTTAACATTAATCATTCACTTTCGTTTCAATTAATTTACTTAGTAATTTTTTAAATGACAACTTTTTGGGTTTTCTAAAACTCAATGATTAAAATTTATCTGAAGAAGAAAAGTAAAGTAGCTCAATTAGGTGAAACTTTTTCAAAACTTGGGAATTTGAGTTGGGCTCAAAACTCCAAAATCTTTTGCAGTCTGTTGCCTTTAAGTTTGTGTTTTCTCAAGTTTGACGACTAAAACGATGATAAATTAAAATAATAAAAAAAAAATGTTGTTCATACCCATATAATTTTAAGTCAGAGCAGTCAAAGCAGCTTAAGGGCCGCAGGTTGCAGACCCCTAATCTATCTGATTTCTAAATGATGACAATTCACTCACTCCTACGGGACAAACAAACCACACAAACCTCAAAAACACAAACATTATACAGTGCATCACCATTCTGTTATTTTATGTTCAATCACTCTGATTGTGTTCTAAAGTACGAGAGGAAAAGAGACTTGAGGTATACTTGAGCACTTTGATAAATGTTATGTTTATTTTGTCTGTTTAAAGCCGTGTCTGGACAGAGAGTGTGTGTGTGTGTGTGTGTTTCAAGTTTTGTTGAAAAAATAAGAAGCCCGTGGGAAGATATTGATGAATCTACTCATGTTTCTGATTGATCACTGTCTCAGCCCTGGGGATGAAGGTGGTGGAGAGCGAGGCCTGCTCCACACCTGGAAGGGCTACTCTTGCAGCGTCACCCCTGAGAGGCTGCTGCTCCCCCGGCCTGTGCTTCAGGTCGCCCTGGGCGCCCTACACGGTGTTCTCCTGGTGGAAGGTAACACTTGTTATTGTTATGTTGCATTTCATGGTTGGCATCTTCAAGGGTAGCTGCTGTTTTTCAACCAATAATCAATTAATCATTGCAGCTGTACTTTGATTATTGTTCCGCTGTTGACTATTGTTCTTCTGATTCAGGAGGGCAGGTCTACAGTTTTGGGGAGTTGCCATGGAAGCAGAGTCAAGTGCCTGTCCTGGAGAAACCCACCCTGGAGAGCGCGCTCAGCGGGCAGCGCGTGGTCGCCGTCGCAGCCGGGAGCTTCCACAACGGGGCGGTGACAGAGGACGGCGGAGTCCACATGTGGGGGGACAACGCCTCAGGTCAGTGCGGCCTATCGGGGCTCAGCTCCGTCCCCAACCCGACTCCGGTCGCCCTGCTGGACTCCGACACCAGCCCCCCGCAGACTGTCCCGGTGCTGGAGCTGGCCTGCGGGGAGCAGCACACCCTGGCGCTCTCGGCCCAGCGGGAGGTGTGGGCATGGGGCAGCGGTAACCAGCTAGGCCTCAACGTCACTGTTTTCCCTGTGTGGAAACCGCAAAAAGTTGAGCATTTGGCGGGGAGATATGTATTACAGGTGGCCTGCGGGGCTTCACACAGCCTGGCTCTGGTGCGCTGCCTCGGCCCTCAGGACGTCCACCGGCCCCCTGTGGACAAATGCAGACAGTGTAACCAGCTGCTGTACACCATGACGGACAAAGAGGACCACGTCATTATCTCTGACGGTCACTACTGCCCCCTCGGGGTGGAGCTCACTGAGGATGGTGGCATGCTGGAGGCGCCTCTTCCCACACAAGGGCTCAAAACATCCCCTTCGGAGCCCGTCCTCCCCTCCCAGACCTCCACCTCAGTGTCCCCGGCGCCTGCTGAAGGTGCAGACTCCTCCTCTGACCCCCCTCACCGTGAGGACACAGAGAAAGAGAAGTCGACCTTGGCGAACGGAGCGCTGCCGGCCTCGGACTCTGACCCCGCCGCTCAGTCCGGAGTTGGTGTCGCCGCGGGGGGTCAAGAGTTCACCTTACCCAGACGAGCAGGCGGTCAAAGACTACCTGAAGAAACTGTCAGACAACACGCAGGCGGAGCAGACGGCGAAGGTGACCGCTGGAGGGCTGCACACTCTGCTGGTGAGTTGGACTCACTGTACAGATTCTAGATGCTGTTCAGGGACACTTGGTCTTCCCAGTTGCCTGATTTCATGCTAAATTACTTTGTTAACCATTAAGAATCACCCTAGCATGTGATTTCGAAGGCCAGCATTGACATTTTTTATGCCGCTGCAACGGTATGTTTTCACGTTGAACGTCCATGCTTTAACTACGTTCGTCCAATGAAATAATGACCACGCTAAAGATGTCTTCTGATGGTATATTTTCTCTCTTTCATCAGAAGACACTGTGAAAGCTACAACTTTTAAATGGAAAGCTACTTTTAAGTTGAAATGGTGTAGGAACCTTCATTCAGTGATACGCTTTATTCCTCCACCAGCCCACAGCAGCAGGCCTCGCCTCCTCCACCCCCGGCGCCGCGCTCAACAACCTGGTCGCCTCCTGCGCCTCTGCCGTGGGCGAACGCGTGGCCTCCACCTATGAAGCCTTGTCCCTCAAAAAGATGATGAACTTCTACCTGCCCTCGGGAGCGGCGAGGCCGGGCGGGGCCGCGGGGCTCACGGGCATCGCGGGTGACAACACGGCGGAGCGCGTCCGCCAGGAGGACTCCATGCAGGCCAAGAAGAGCTCCAGCACGGGGGACATCCGCGAGGAGGAGGCCGAGGGCCTGCGGCGCCGCCTCTCGCTCCCGGGACTCCTCTCACAGGGTAGATACGCTGTTCACCTCTTATCCTCCTCCTATGCTCTGCTGCGTAAGTACACCTTACGCATGTGCAGGTCGATGTCAGTCTCTGTGTTTGTCCCCCCTCAACCAGCTCGTGAGCACGGCAAAGGCTTCAGTCTTTTTATATTTGTGTACGTCACGTTCAGCTCAATGTCACCTTCATGTAGTTGCACACGGGAAGCTGCAACAGTACATACTGAGAGGAAAACAGGACAGAATTCAGGGTTCTTACAGATGCTGGAAATCCTTTAACACTTTTTTTTAACTTTGGAGGTTTTAACATCTTGAGTTGATAGAGACAGCTAAAGTATGGACAAGAAAGGGGGAGAGAGTGAGGTAATGATATACTGTAGAGCAGAGGGCTGCAGGCTGGACTCTGCAGAGGACTCACAGCCACGGTACATGAGGTGCATGGTCTCCCAACTGAGCCACCAGGACACTTCAGCCTTTGAATTTTAATGTAGAGTTTTCAAGGTTTGGAAAAGCCTTGATTCTGGATTACTTTCCTAATAAATCATTGCCTGCATAAACAGTTTGCTTTTTAGATAAATAAATAAAGATCAGTCAGATATTGGCTTAGGTTAGGATGCCAAGTCCACTTACAGGCAGAAGACACATTGGGAAACATGAAATTTTGGTGTGTTTTCCTTTAATTTGTCACCCTTCTGTAGACTTCTATCACAAATCAGAATTTTAGCTGTTTATAATGCAATAACATCTGATTTAATGTGATTATTTTTAGTGTATGTATGTATGTACTGTAGATGCACCTTGAAAATTCTTGAAAAGTGCTTGAATTCTACTTTGGAAAAGGTGGTGGAACCCTGGAAATTCTTCCTCAAAATCCCTCTCTGAAAAAATTTAAGAGACAATTTTTAAGGCCTGTAATTTTTTAGATAAATAATTTTATCTTCAATCAACTAACAGGTCCAAATTATGTTTACAATGATATAAAACAGAGGAAAGCAGCAAACCCTCAAAACAACTAAATTGATTAGGCCAAGAGCTGAATATTGTTTAAAAATGACCATATCATTACCCTCAAAGTGATACCATTACCAATACACTCATTTGATTACCTCTTTTTTACTTTCTTTGATACCCATCATACCCATCATTATGGCAGCATTCCTGAAATAATGCCACATTTTGGTGACATTGTGTCATGCTGAACTGCCAGCTCCATCAAATAGACCACACTCCACGTCACCACACCACAGACTGTACGGGTTGTAGCTGTTGCATCAGTGGGCGAATCACATGTTGCATTAACTTTGGGTGATTGCCTGCTAGCAAAAACATACAAAAGTAATTTCTCTCTAGAACTGGCTACTGAAAGGCTCGAATTCAGTTATCATTTGACTGGAGACATTTCAATACTACATGGTGCTGTGTTATTACGGTGGACACCCAGTCCTGCTTTGTTTTTGTACTTTTTTGTGCATTTTTGTCCTTGTCAAAGTCTTCTTTTTCAGCACAATCAGGACTATTTGATAATAAACAAGCATCACTTTGTGATAGGTGCATTCAAGATTTTTAATGGATCATATACACGTTGAATTGTTTTTATTGTGGAAGTAGCAGTTTGATGAAACATGAAGAAAAAAAGCTCTTTAATCCCCTCAAGAATGTGACTCCCAGTACACTAATTTGTCTCAAGACAGACTGGAGAAAATAGAAATTCATAATACTCTGAAAGGAATCATTTTCACAAGGAATCACCGTGTCGTCAGCCTTTGAAAAAAGGCTCTGTGATAAATCTCACTTTGGTGCACAATGCTGCAATGAAACAGCAAATCAGCGTCCTGGTTTGTGCGTGTGAGTGCCACTCATTTGTAGGTCCGGTTTGAGCGAGGCCAGCCTGTCTAAATGGTCGCCTTTGTGTGATTCAAAGCACTGAGGAATGCTGGTTGATATTTAGCCTCCAACTTGACAGGATTATTCAGTGATCAAGAAAACGCTGGAAGGATTTGACAGGTTGAATGGAGCAGAATGAAGGTTTTAGACGTGATTACAGGGATAGTGCTGATTTGGTTTTTTGAGACAGGGTTGACGAGGTACTTAGTGTGTTACCTGCACTAGATGGTGGTTGGCATGCCCCAAGTTTGGAGAAGCCGCAGGAGTACAGATGTAGGAAGCTAAGCAATGTCTGCTGCGTTTTAGACACCTAAAGAAGTACACTATATGTAGAATATTTCCACCACTTTACTTTTCTGTCAGACAGCCTTTCTTGATGGGAAACTTCTGTTATGCAAGCCAAATATTGCTCTTTGTAAACCAACCAAACTCCAGTGGCAAAATCAGTAATTTTACCTCGCAGAACATGGAACTTGCTGGTTTACCACTGCCTCGATCTTGTAGTTTGTTTATGTGACTTTGGCAATTAAAACGAATCCTTTAAAACAACAAAGATTTCTCTCCTCGGGCTCCTTATCAGTGTTTGTTCTGTCTGCCGCTTCTCGCTGTTTGTCTGCTGTATGGCAGCATGTGTTTGACGTGACCCGCCTGCTGTTGTGATAACACACATTGATTTGTTCCGCTGAACTTTGCACCTGTGATTCATTCAGGTTGAAGGACTTTGGTTCAGGCTGGCCTTGAAAACATTTCCACTGTTCATTAACTTTATTAACTTTAATTGATTAAAATTATGAAGGGTTATACAAAAATGGCTAGTATGAGATAAGAGCAGATGAAATTTATTCACTCACTGGTTCAGTAGATCAGTGTGAAGCAGATAAATATTTTTTTTCGGGCTGTTAAAAGTATCCATACATTTTCAAAACTAATTCAAAATAATAAAATATCTGTTAATTATGGTATTGAAGGTACCAAGGCCCTGTCTGTCTGTGCGTCCGCAGTGTCCCCGCGGCTGCTGAGGAAAGCCGGTCGTCCGAGGATGCGTGCGGTCGCCCTCACCCCGCTGGGAGGGGCGGTCCCCGAGGCCCAGGAGGTGTTTCCCACCCTGCAGACGGAGGTGTGGAGCTGGGGCCAATGCGAGCACGGACAGCTGGGACATGGAGACAATCTGGCCAGGTAGGAAGAGTCTCTTCACACTGCATCATACTGTAAGTGACCTTTTGGATGGAAGTAAATAAATAAAAGTGAGTAAATAAGTAAAACTAAAGCAAATAAATAAAACTAGAGTAAGTTAATAAAAGAAGAATTGTATATAGATGTGTTGTTACTCTATACTGAAGTGTGTTTTTGCACAGGCTGTTTTTGATGTGAAGATGTTCGTCCTCCCTGACAGAAGTGTCATGTGTCTGTTTGCAGATCACAGCCGCAGTGCATCAAGAGTCTGAACAATAAGGAGGTGGTGCGTGTGGCGGCCGGCGCTCACCATTCCCTCGCTCTGACCGCTCAGTCTCAGGTCAGTCAGTGGTTACACTGACAACACTTTAAAGAATAAAAGCTGGCGGGATAAGTTGCAGGAAAATATGTCTATTCACTGAAAAGAAAGTGCAGCATGTCACCAGTAAAATACACAAGAGAATCCCTGATTTTTCCGTGAACCATTGTGTGTGTCTGCAGGTGTTTTCATGGGGAAGTAATGGCTGCGGTCAGCTCGGACACATGGAGTCACCCAGCACTGTCCCCCGCCTTGCAAAGGTGAGGAAACCACCTCCTGTGCAAACGTAAGCACACAGACAGGGAGACTGCTGCAGTTTAATAACTCGTGTTCCTCTCTCGCTGCTTCAGCTGTCAGAGGGGATCCGGGTTTGGGACGTGAGCGCCGGAGAGAAACACACCCTCCTGCTGGCAGACGGAGACTGCATCCAGCCAATCATTTATTACAGCGGACAGCAGGTGAAAGACGCAGCGGAAGAGAGTCACGCCCAGGAGCTGAGTCAGCTGGAAGACGGAGAGGAAGAGGAGCAGCGAGCAGGTGGAGGCTACACCCAGCAGCCTGTACTGCTGCCCTTCTGCATGAACGTAAGGACAGAGTACCTGGTTGTGTGTTTTTATGTTGCAGTTTCTGAGTCTAAAGATGCGTGTGTGTGTATGTTCATCCCGTTGTTTCCTGTGTGCTCCAGCTGCGTTACGTGAGCAACGTGTTTGCGGGCGGCCAGCGGTGCGTGGCTCTGTCCGACAGGAACGTGATGGGCTTCATCGCCAGCCTCCACGAGCTTGCGGCGGCCGAGAGGAAGTTCTACTGCAAGCTGTGCAACATCAAGACACAGATAATACGCCCTCTGCTGGAGCTGGGTGAGAGTGACAGTAGTTATGTAAATATATTTTAAAAAATCTATTCAGCAATCACAAAATTGATTCAGGCATTGTAATAAAAAGAATCACAATACTTAACAGGACTGATTTTTTTTTCTCATTATCCCTTTAATTCAGGAAAAATGTTGAAATCAGCACCACTTTTTGTCATCTGTTTCCGTTTGTGTGCCGTCCTCCTCCAGAGTCTCTGAGCTCGGCCCTCGGTCAGGTGGCCCTCGGGCTCCTGCAGGCTCTGGTGGGCCGATTCAGCCTCTTGTGTCACCTAACGGGGCAACACGCCGCCAGCCTCACCGCCAACCTGCGCCGCGGCCGCGACGTCAAGGGCCTGCTCATCCTCGACCACGCCGCCATCTTCCTCGACTCTTACAACGAGTACGTCTTCAACATCATGAATTCAAACATTCACACATTTCATTTAAAACAACAGTTTGAAGATTAAACTCTTGTCTCTTCGTTAATGTGAAGGTACTGCAGCGTCGTGGGCGACTTCCAGGTGATGGGAGGTTTCCAGATGCTGACCAAACCCTCACTGTGAGCGCACACCAACACACTATTTCAGCTTTGATGAGCTGCCATGACACAATACTGAGGTGACAATTGGTTGGGAAATAAGAGATCAGCTGACCAACATTTGTTTTTTTTTCTTTGAAGAGATTTCTTTGGGAAGAGTCCCGAGCTGCTTCAGAGACTGTCAGAGTGCAGCGAGGAGAACCCCACCATGGCCGACCTCCTGGTGACGCTCTTCTACCTCCCAACTCGCCACCTTGATGAATATGGCCGGCTGCTTCTCAAACTGGCCACCTGCTTTGAAGTGGTAGGTGGAACAAGCACAAGATTACAGCCATGTCAATGAAAATCTTTGTATTTATCAGGCGCAAAATATATATATATATTTTTGGTTCATTTTATCTTTAGTTTATTTATTTAAGTTTTCAGACATTTCCTTCACATTCCTAGTCATCTAAAAAGTAATAGCAGCTCCCTTATTTTTAATAGGAAGATTTTGATTGACTCAGATTTCCCTAAAATTACTACTAAATTTGAGTTCTTTTCAGGAAGAATTTACAGTTGCATCCTATAGAATTTTTAGAACTATAAGGAAATTTCTGTCTGGTAAAATAAAGCGTCACCGAGTATCTTTACAGCAGTACTGATTTTAACGGCACTAAAAGTTTATTTAGATTTGTTAATTGTTGATTTGGTGCTTCCTAAAAGCAAAATCAACAGAATCTGACTCCATTTAGAAAATCAACCTTCATTCCTTCTGCATTTGCTTACTTTTTATTTCCTTCATTTCCTTTTTGCATCTTTTTTTTTAGTTTTCTTCCATATTTCTGAACCTACTTCCTTTCTGTCTTTGCTTCCTTTCTTTCTGTAATTCCTCTTCTTTTCTTCTTTTCTTTCTTTGCTTCCCTTTTGCTTTCTTTTTACGTCCTTGTTTACTTTTCTTCCCTTTTACTTTCTCCTTCCTACTGGATCTCCTTACTTTTTTTTAATATATTTCTTTCTTTCTTAATTTCCTTTTGGTATCTTTATTTTTACATCCTTATTTTTACCTTTTTATATCCATTTGTAGTTTTCTTCTTTTCTGTCTTTGCTTCCACTTTTCTTTTTTATAGTTTTTAGTTTCTTTACTTTCTTTTCTCCACTTCTTTTTGTCTTTCTTTTTCTTTGCTTCCCTTTTACTTCCCTTTTTTACCTTACCTTTTTACTTTCTCCTTGTTTACTTTTCTTACTCTCTTCCTTCCTTCTGCATTTTCTAAAATTTGCTCAGATTTTCCAAATTAAGTCAAAATCAACAGAATCTAACTCTCTTTAGAGAACCACAGTGCATATTTCATAGTAAATATTTCTATGTGTGTGTTGTCAGTGCTCGAATGACTACCAGAAGCTGCAGGACAGCTGCTCCAAATTCGAAGCTTTGGTTCTGCAGCTAAAGAGGAAAAGGAAGGACGCTGAATACACCTTTCACTTCTGGAAGAGCTTCCCTGGCAAAATGACGGTAAACTCGCTGACGGTGTGCGTTCCTTCTCATTACCGCTGAGCGTACCCTTCATATGGTTTTCCTCATGGTGTCACATGATGTCACGCATGAGCTGAATGGTGTCATTGTGTGTCGTCAGGACTCGCTGAGGAAGCCACACCGCCGGCTCATCTGCGAGAGCAGCAACAAAGCTCTGACCCTCCAGAACGCCGGGAGGTTCTCCGTCAACTGGTTCATCCTTTTCAACGACGCTCTGGTGCATGCACAGGTCAGCTCCACACACACACTTTACGCACTTTTTCAATCTCGTCTTTCAACTCTTTCACTTTTATGAAGCCGTCCATGTTTCAGACACTGACACTTGGTGTGTTTCAAGCGTTTGTATGTGCTTGCCTCCGTGCTGTCAGGGCGTGGCGCCTTATAAAAATCTTGTAAGTATGCAGCCAGAAGCAAATGTCAGCACAGCGACCCGCACCTCCCTGTCCCACTCCTCCTTTTCTTCTGTATGTGTGTGTGTTTGCGTGAAGGGCTTAGGGCTCTGTGTCATAGGATTTAGCCCTGCATTAGCTGATTTACAGAACATACACACTCCAACACAAACACACACTGCTACAAAACAGGGGAAGTCATAGGTGGGCTTTAGTGGGGCACCAGAGTAACAATGAGGTTATGCTAGTGATGCACCAATGCTAATACAAATTTTTTATATATCTTGTATCATTTTTTTTGCCTGATAAGGGTCTAGCACCGAAACTTCGCAAATAAATGATATATTGCAAGTTAGACAGTGTGCAGGAGTCCTTTTGTAATATATAGATGTATTTCCGGCTCTCTTCTTTTTTACTTTCTTCTGTCTGCATTTCCTCACTTTTGTACTTCCTTCCTGCCTTTCTTTTCTTCCCTCTTGCTTCCTTTTTTAGTTTTCTTTCATACCTCTGAACCTCATTCTTCCTTTCTTTCTTTACTTCCTGTCTTTCTGTAATTCCCTTTTACCCCCTTTTTACGTTACATCTTTTTTGCTTCCATTTTACTTCCTTGTTTACTTTTGTTTCTTTCTTTTCTTTCTTCCTGCTTTCCACATTTCCTTGCTTTTTACTTCCTTCCTGTCTTTCTTTATTTCATTTTACTTCCTGTTTTAGTTTTCTTACTTCTGCATTTTCTTACTTTTTTTTGCTTATTTCTTTTATTTACTTCCATGTTTTAGTTTTCCTCTATATGTCTGCATTTCCTTCCTTTCTTTCTTTAATTCCTTTCTTTCTGCACTTCCCCTTTAGTTCCTATTTCTTCACTTCTTGTCTTTTGCTCCTTTTTACTCCTTTCCTTCCTTCTGTATTTCCTTACTTTTTTACTTCCTTTGTTCAGTTTTACTTCCTTTTTTTAGTTTTCTTCTGTACTTCTACACTTCCTTCCTTTCTGTCTTTTCTTTCTGTACTTTGTTAAGTATAGAAGCAGGCAAGAGAAAAGTTCACCAAGATTCCACTTGGTACGAACCTTGCTCCACTGTTATTGGAGCACAGAGCTCCTATTTTTATTCTGGCCATGAAATATTACCTCTTAGTGTGATTAAACTCTAAGAAATAGGAAACAGTCTTTGATCTGTGCAAAACTGCTTTTCAACCAAGGCCAATATGAGGCTTCAGCCTTTTAAGGTCAGTAGCTAAATCTTATGGGTCTCCCCTCCCTTGTTCTGTAGGTTGTGTAGATTTATTGCCAGTGTTTTGGCCTGGCAACAAACCTACATGCAACTACCAGGGCATATTTGTCTGCTGCAGCTCAGAAAAAGATTTTCTAACTCAAAATGCTGAAGTTGAACTTGGTTGAAGTTTATAAGGCAGATCGAGGACTGTAAATCTTTTAAATTTGCTCTGTAACACTAGCGGCAGTAGAAAAATGAGTGTAGGTGCATTACTACTTAAATATGTCCAGTGATACCCAGCCCTATCCCCACCTTCGCCCTCTGCCTGCTGAGGGAGACTGCATGGAAGGATGAACTGACTACAACCAAGGCTCAACAGGGTTTTTATACATGACTGTTCTTGTTCTTCACATTGTAGCTGTTAAAATCAATCCAGCTTAAAATGCAAAACTCAAAAAACCTTTTGAGATTTTTAGTTTCTTCCACCATATTCTTGGAGTAAGTCTCTCCTGTTGAAGCCTTGGTTTTTACTGTTGGTTCACAAGTAATTTAATGACTGATATAAGATTGGAAAGGATAGAATGAACCCTTGAAGGCAACATGTAATTAAACTTTGGAAGAAATTCTCTTGAACTAATGTTCCCATTCTATCCTTTTTGAATTCACCAACAGTTTCTGGTTCACTTCTCCAAAGCAATTTCCTTCCATCTCTCTGTGTTTGTCTCCCTTTTCTCTGCCTATTTGAATTTCTGCCAATGTTCTGTATATTTCAGTCTTGCTCTTTCCTGACTGTGTGATGTTCTGTCATTGTTTGAAAAAAAAAAAAAACTTCCCTTTTTTTACTTTTACTTCCTTCTTTACTTTCTCTTCCTTTATATCGCCTTGTTGATGTTCTTTACTACCATTCTTCCTTTTTACTGGCCATTTACTTCCTTTTTGCTTCATTACTTCCTTCTGTACATCCTGTTCTTTCTTTATTTCCTTTTCCTTCTTACGTTGTATGAATGAGAAGCAGGGTGTTGCTGAGAGCATGCACGCTTAGTTCTTAACCTCCTCTTTAAAACATGTGAAACATGTTGTCTTGCATGAGTAAATCTGGGCTAAATCTCCTTTCTGTACTTAATTTTTACTTTATGTTTACTTCCTTCCTCCTTAGTTAATATTAGTAACATTTTTAAGTAAGGAGGAAGTATGTAAAAAAAGTGACTTCCTTTTTTCTTACTGCCTTACTTCATTTTTTTTTACATACTTCCCCTTCCCTTTCTTTCCTTGCATACTTCCTCTATACTTCCTTTCTTTTCTTAAAACTTTCTCTTGACTTCCTTTTTTCTTACGTCCTCTTGACTTCCTTTTTTCTTCCTTCCTCTTTAGTAACTTTCTTTTTGCATGCTTCCTCTTTACTCCCTTTCTTTTCTTACATACTTCCTCTTGACTTTCCTTTTTTCTTACTTGCTCTTGACTTCCTTTCTTTTCTTACATACTTGCTCTTTACTTGCTTTCTTTTCTTACATACTTCCTCTTGACTTCCTTTCTTTTCTTACACACTTCTTTTTTTACTCCCCTTCTTTTCTTACATACTTCTTCTTGACTTGCTTTCTCTCCTTACATACTTCCTCTTGACTTCCTTTTTGTCTTACTTCCTCTTTACTTAGTTTTTCTTACATTCTTACTCTTCACTCCGTTTTCTTTCTTACATACTTCATCTTTACTCCCTTTCTTTCCTTCCATAACTCCTCTTTACTTACCGTTCTTTTCTTTCGTACTTCCTCTTTACTTCCTTTCTCTCTTTACCTTATTGTTAACTTCCTTTTTAGTAGCCTGCCACCAGATAAATAGAACTGAAATTATTGGATATTGTCTGAAATGGAAACAATAAAATAACTAAACTGGGGCAGGAAGGTGGCAGAAAAGGCACATGTATATCATTGCCCACTTCATGTGAGTGAGCAGTCACTGTTGAAATTAAAGGCTTGCCATTAGTTTTTTTTCTTCCTGTTTTCCTTCCTTTCTACTTCCCTCTTACTGCCTGTGCCTTGCTTGTAGTATTGTTATATTGCAAAGTATTTTCTTGTTAATCATGAGCGTCTTGCTGATAGCGAAGGCTGTAACTCACCTGTAAAGCTCATACACACCTTATGGGTTTCTTCACAGTAATTGAACTTGTGTAACCTGTCTGTCATCGTGGTCAGATATGTTCATAAGATTAATGATGTTTCCTCTTTCTTTCCCTTTTATAAACACTCACCTTTCCTTTCTTTCTTTTCTCCCCTTTCCTCATTTTTTCCTCAATTCCCATCTCACCTGCCCTCTTTCTTTCCCATCCTCCATGCTTGTTCCTCTCCTCTCCTCCAGTTCTCCACCCATCATGTGTTCCCTCTTGCCACGCTTTGGGTGGAACCGATCCCGGAGGAGAACACTGGCATGTAAGTCTCCTTAATCCCAGGTTATCCCTGTAATAATACTGAAAAATAACTTGTAAAGTTAATAACTAACTTTCAGCCACTTGTTGTTTCTGGTGTAAAATGATGTCTATGTGTTTGTGTTCAGATTTGGGTTAAAGGTGATCACACCAGAGGAGACGTTCACCCTGCTGGCAGCCTCTCCCATGGAGAAGGTAGGTCATTTAATGTTGTCTAAAACTACATTTCCCTTTGATGGAACTCACTTGAACTGGACCCGGCGTCTTCATGTCTTTCTCTTTTCTGTAATTGAAGTTTTTATTAATTTTCCTTCGATCGGTCATTTTCCATGCAATCATATAACTTATAAATGTCTTATTGTGTCAAAGAACCAAGCAGCACAGTGGACAAAAACAAAAACAGAAAGACAGTCCATTACAAGTCTTGCTGCAATAATGAAATGAGTTAACATTAAACCAAACCAAAGGTTAGTAACACCTGGTGGTAAAAAATGTCTTTTCCCCAAGAAGACATAAATGAGGGGAGTCAGGGCCACCTGTGCCATTCTCAATGTTTGTGATATGTTTCTTAATACTGTGCATGTGTTGGTTTGTGTCTAGGCTAAGTGGCTTCGCTCCATCAACCAGGCGGTGGAGCAGGCCCTGAGTGGAGCAGGGCAGGACACGGCGTCAGTCGGCTCAGGGTCGGGGCAAAAGTTGGAGCCTCCCGTCTCCAGGACGGCCTCCTACAATTTCTATAAGGACGGACGACTAAAAGAGGCAACGTATGAAGGACGCTGGCTCAATGGGAAACCCAACGGCAGGTTGGACACACACACTGACTACCTTCATTTTGACAGAATCATTTCCTTTTTAAATATTTTGATATTGGTATGTAATAATGTTTTGGATTGATTGTGTTTTTCAGGGGAGTGTTAAAGTGGCCTGATGGGAGAATATACACGGGGACGTTCAAGAATGGACTAGAAGATGGGTGAGTCACATCATGTGTATTCTGTGCCCATGAGCCCTGTGTCTGGGTTGAACCAACAAGGATTCATTTTGCAAACTGATCAAATCATGGTTTAACTTTAAATTATGTTGTAACAAAGTTTTTAACTAGCTTAAAATGAAGAAAGATTACATTTCAACCTTCGTGTAGTTTTTACTCTAGATTAAATCTAGTTCTGTTGCACCAAAACTTTAAACTGCAGTTTAAACTGTGATCCAGCATTAACTTTAAACTTAGACTTTAGTTTAACTTGCCTTGTAGAGATGTATTAAACAAAATAATAAAGTTCCTCAAATAAAGTTAAGGGACGGACTCAACCCAATTGAGTTTTATGATGCTCTCCTTACTTTCACTCTGTTTATCCGTTAAAATGTAAACAATGTAAAGTTTTGTTTACTTTTCAGCTAGTGACCACCGTAACATTTTGTGTGCTTTATAGCTAGCTAAAAATCTGTATATAGTTTTGTTAAATTTTTAGCCAGCTAGCAAACAACGTAATGTTTTGTTAAGGAATTCAGAGCAGCCGAACCACCACCCACCACCACTCAAATTTATTCTTATTCATTTATTTTAATTTTGATAAGCAAACATCTCCTCACTGATTAAACTCTATTTAGTTTCAGTTCACATCAGTAAACTTGGATTTACTGAACAGAGATTAGTTTTTAATTGTGCAAAAGAGCTCTGCTTCATTTTAAATCTGGATGTACTCATTTTAAACCAAGTTTTGCTAAATTCTGATCAGACTAAACTGTACATTAAATTAGTCTTGGTTGGTGCAACCCATTGTGTCATTTTTTAAGGAGTCAAGTGATGTTTTTTTTTTAGCTGCTGTTTCCTCATTGTTGTTCTCATGTGTTTATGTGTCTTTGTAGCTTTGGCGAATTTCTCTCTCCCAATAAGACGCTCAACAAGAACGATCACTACCAAGGTTACTGGAAAGATGGCAAGATGCACGGTCCTGGGGACGTACAGGTGAGTGTGTGTGAAAATAGTGAGTTAGGAACTTAATTGTCCATGTTGTGCGACAGGATCCAGTGATTGTCAAAGGTTTATCAGGAGTCTTTCTATCTTGTTATTTCAAGCCCACTTCTCTTTATATTTAACAGCAAATGTTGGAAAATACTTCAGTGCTTGTTCACAAATTAGCATGAAAGAAAGAGGATTTAGTTTAGAAGAAGAGAAAAGACAAAGCTGCTCACTGGTTATTTGTAAGAAGAGAAGAACCCTCCTCTGTCTGTCTGCAGGTATGCCAACGGTGAAGTTTACGATGGATCCTTCCAGGACAGCATGCGACATGGCCACGGCATGCTGCGCACCGGGAAGCTCAACACCTCCTCCCCCAGCGTCTTCATCGGCCAGTGGCTGCAGGACAAGAAGACCGGCTATGGTGTCTTCGATGATATCACAAAGTACGCTCGGTGTCAGTGTCAGACATGTTTGAAAGGTCATTTTTCACAGTCTAACTTTAGTGTGGTCGCATTATCAGAAGGGCTACATCACACACAAGGTTAAAGACAGCAGAGGAAGAAATTGTATTAAATTTCTCATGCACAAAGAACTAAAATCTAGTGTAAAATACAAGGCAATTTTCTTCAATGTCTGAAAAAGCTTATAAAAATGCGTTTTCTTTAAGATTTGTTGTTTGTTTTCTTCCAGAGGGGAGAAGTACATGGGCATGTGGCAGGACCACCAGCGGCAGGGCACCGGGGTTGTCGTCACTCAGTTTGGCCTGTACTACGAAGGAGCCTTCAAAGATAACAAGATGATGGTGAGCACTTCTGTCTTTGATTTTAGTCACATTTTATACATTTGGGTCATTGAATCCACAAGACTTTCCTATCATGCCCAATTTATGCAATTCCAAAAAAGACCAGTGAAACAGAAATCTTTCAATAATTAAGGCCCAGTTTGAACATCACTGTTGAGTCATAATAAGTCTGTACTGCATTAGAAAGGCTCAGAGAAGAAAGGGGAGAAATTAAAATACAATAATGAACTGAAGGAAGGTATTTTCTCTGTCTTTTTTAGGGCACGGGGATCCTCCTGTCAGAGGACGATACCACGTACGAGGGGGAATTCTCTGACGACTGGACTCTCAATGGAAAGGTGACTAATGAACATTCCGATTCTTATCAGAAAAAAGGAAATTTTGATGTCATCTTTGACTTAAAACTAAACTTTTGGGCAAATGTGAAGTCTGTCACCAAATCTGCTTGTTATTACCATAAAAATATAACTAAAGTGTGTCTATTTTTAATATCAATTAAAAAAATAACTAATACTTGAATATCCAGAAGGACAGGCTCTGTAATCAGGTCTGCCCAAAAAATTGTTGAGATCTTCAGACTTTAAACCTCTTTAGCCTGGTGTTTCCCTAAAGGTTTTATGGCATTATTTATTTCATAGTATTCATTAGGGCTGCAACTAACGATTATTTTCATAGCCGATTAACCGGTTGATTATTTTCTTGATTAATCCATTTAATAGTTGTTTGTTTTAAGATGTCATTGGTGATCAGTGTTTCCCAAAACCTAAGATGACGTCCTCAGATGTCTTGTTTTACTCACAACCCAAAGATATTCAGTTCAGTAAAGAAGCTAGAAAATCTTCATATTTAAGATGGTGCAATCTGAGAATTTGTACTTTTTTCTTTTAAAAAATCACTGAAACTGATTAATCAATTGTCATAATAGTTGCTGATTAATTTAAAAATGGATTGATAATCAATTAATCATTGCAGCTCTAATATTCACTTGTTCTAAACTGTTTAACTTCCTCTTCTGTATTTTTTTATTTGTCTCTTAATCAATTACTATGATCTATATTTTTGGTAGTATCACCTTTTTATCATTTTTATGTCTTGTGTGTCAAACTGTTTCGCTGTTTGAAATTGTGGGGTCTCTCTAAAGCACTTCAGATTGATCGATTGATTGATAGAATCAGAGCTAAAATAAAGAATAAACTTTATTTATCTAGCAATTTGTTTGTGTTCTACATGATTGGAGCAGGATTAAAACTTTTCAGGACTACAGTGTAGCAAATAAAATCATACAACAAGAAATAATATGAAAATAATGCAGACTAAAATACCCCACAGTATTATAGAATAAAAACTGATAATAAAACAGGTAAGACATTAACTGAAACAGTGCTGTATTAACAAACGTTCTGAGAAGTGCTTAGAAAAGTACTCAGATCTGCTAAATTGCTAAATGTGGCAAAAAAACACAGTGGAAAATGCTCCAAAATATTGAAGTACTCACAGTAAGATCTACATCATATCATGAAATATACACTCCTTCTGATCTGTGCTCACATGTCTACCAAATATAATTTAATTGTATGTCTAAAATGACAGTTAAAGTGTGTCATGTCTTATGTTATCAGTGTAGTTTAATGTCCTGATTTTTGGGTCTCCCACAGGGCGTGCTCACCATGGCAAACGGCGACTACCTGGAGGGCTCCTTTAATGGCGAATGGGGCTCTGGCCTCAAAGTGGCGGGGTCCTACTTCAAACCACATCTGTTCGACACCGATAAGGACAAGCCCCGCGCTGTGTAAGCTCACAGAGTGTCCGAAGTACACAGAAAAGAAGCATAGCTTTGATTTTTTTATTGTGTGCTGTTTACCTATCTTGCTATACTTTCTGTGCTCTGTGTGTGGCAGGAAGCTGGGCCGTCTGTGTGTGTGTCCGGAGGACAAGTGGCAGGCGGTGTTCGAGGAGTGTTGGACTCAGCTGGGCTGCGAGGCGCCGGGCCAAGGAGAGACCTGGAAGGCGTGGGAGAACATCGCAGTGGCTCTCACCACCAGCCGACGACACATCCAAGACAGGTAAATGTCTTCGGAGTCTTCCTATTAGCAAGTAAAAGTCACCAAACTAGAAGAATTAGCAAGTTATGGCTTTAACTTTGATGTTTTTAACTGTTTGTGTTTTGTGTCCCAGTCCAGAGATGCTGTCTCGAAGTCACAGCAGAACCCTGGAGAGTCTGGAGGTCATCCCGCAGCACATCGGGCCAATCACCTTGGAGAGATATCACATCATCCGCCTCTACCTCATCAAGGTAACCCCATTGACCAGTCCTCACTTCCAAAAACACCTTGACTGAGGTCTGTATAAACTTAGCTGTAATCCTCTCTAAAGCCATCTCCTTCCTGGACTCTCGTGAACCGTAGGAAAACTTTATAAACCACCATATGAACAGAACACAAGCTGACCGTCCCACCTCCCAACTTGAGAGGGGGAACTCAAAGTAGTTCTGGACTTATCCTGGCCTAAACCTGAATTATTTTGACTAATAAAAAAGAATATTGCCTCATAATTTTTCTCTACTTCCTCCAGGCATGTGACACACCCCTCCACCCGTTGGGCCGGCTGGTGGAAACCCTGGTGGCGGTCTACCGGATGACATATGTGGGTGTTGGAGCGAATCGTCGGCTGCTGCCCCAGGCCGTCAACGAGATTAAGTCTTACCTCAATCGCATCTACCAGATCGTCAGGTGACCATCTGCCCGCAGCTGCATTTCTAATGAATCTACAACATGGATATAGATGACAGGATTGATCTTTATTTTGGTTTGTGTGCTCTCAAATGCTCTGTAGGTTTCTATTCCCAGACCTGCCAGAAGAGGGCGGTCTAATTCCAGAGCCGACCACCAGCCTCCAGGACAAGAAGGAGCCAGACTCGACTGATGCCCCGCCAGAGTCACCAAAACCTGGGTAAAGACGTAGAGCAGTGTCCCTTGAAGCTTTGCTGCGCCTCAGGAGGTCAGTTTGTTCACTTTATTCTCTCCCTGCGTGTCTCCTCAGCCGCGTGGTGAGCAGCTCTGCTCTGCTGCTCCCCGTCCTGCTGCCTCGTCTCTACCCGCCGCTCTTCACCCTCTACGCTCTGGACAAGGAGAGAGAGGACGACGTCTACTGGGAGTGCGTCCTCCGCCTCAACAAGCAGCCAGACCTGGCGTTGCTCGCTTTCCTGGGCGTTCAGCAGTAAGACATACACACACACACATACGCCGGCCACTGCTGAAAAGACGCTTCATTTTAATATTTTGCAATGAAATTCTCCCTTTTTTTTTTCCCCTCAGAAAGTTTTGGCCTGTTTCCATTCCCGTCCCCAGGTCTGCACCGGAGGAGAAGCAGCAGGTATGGTTTAGTTATTCACTTAGTCACACTTTTGAGCGAGCGAGTGTCCAACATAATTGGGTGTTCAGACCAAAAACAAATATGATGGAGGAGGTCCAGTTGGAGTAACAGATCCATGAGTCTGAAGTCCGAAAATGACACCAAAACGCTGGGCAGCAGTTTATTATACTTTTATACATTTTACATTTTAAGTGATTAAGTCATCACAGTGGCAACTATTTGCTATAGTCTCCTTAATGGTGTGTCTGTTTTAATATATACAGCATTTCCAACCTACTACAAGTGCAGATGATGAGGTTAAATTCAAAATAAAGTGGATAAATTCAACCTTTTTTTGCTCCTGGTCTTTATGAAAACTTAGATAAAGGGATAATTCTGATTATTTGAAATTGGGAGTTATTAGGTACTCATCCATAGTCAGTGTATCAGCTGCAGAAGATGGAGGCTGTCACACTTCCAGTTTGGAGAAGTTTAAGTGTATGCTATATTTAGAATATTTCCTCCTTTTTACTTTGCAGTCAGGCAGCCTTTTCTGATGGGAAACCATTGCATCAGCCAAATGTCGCTCTCTCCAAGCAACCAAACTCCATAGGCAAAATCAGTAATTTTACTTCACAGAACACAGGAGTTGCTAGCTTACCACTTTTTTGTTTTTTTGTTTTTTTTATTGATTTGTTTGGCATATTTTGTGACTTCTGTGTTTTTAAAGGTTAATTTGGATTCACCGAAGTCACACAATAGCACAAACAGATTAACTGATTGAGGCAGTGGATGACCAGCAACTGCTGCGTTCTGCAAGGTAAAATAACTGTTTTAAGCTATGAAGTTTGGTTTGGTTGGTTTGGAGAGAGGTTTCCCGACAGAATGGGCTGTCTTGAGTAAAGCAGTGAAAATACTCTAAAAAAAACTCAATATCCGTTTAAGTGTACATTATGTTTAGAGTGTTTAAAATACCTGCTGCCGATGTCAAATAGTCTTCAAATATCAAATCTAAATCTACAAATGTCAATATTTGGTGGTCCCTCTGATAGTTAAAAAGAACATTTTTCAGTTTAGGAAGCAAGGAATTTGAGACTGTGGGGGCTTTTTACACCAAAGTGTGACAGAACAGCATTGTAATGAAGTACTGTAGAGTTGCAGAGATGTCCTGACCTCCAAATCTTGTTCTCCAGATGTAAGAAAACATGTTTGTTTGGTACAGACTTCAACAAACGTCACATCATTATGATTTTAATTGTTTTATTCCAGTTAAAATGATCATTCCCACTGATTGTGAATTGTATCACAACCGCAATATATTTCAAAATAATTGCAATATGATTTTTTTTTATTACATCCTGCAGCCCTTATTCTAACATTTTATCAAGAACTGCAGGCCAAACGTTCTTTGACTGAGCCCAACGCATCTCTGTTGAATTCTTAGTTTATAATGTATTTTGATGAGTAGAAAGGTGTAAATGCTGTTTGTCTGGCTTGTGTGACTCCTCAAGGTCCTCTCCAGCACCAAGGACGCCTGCTTCGCCTCTGCAGTAGAAACACTACAACAGATCAGGTACACATCTGTTCAACATTATAAATAAACTGTTTGATTGTTAAAAAAAGCAGTTTGGACCAAAATGTATTTGCACTAACATAGAAACAGACCCTTTGTTTACATGAAAGGTTAAAGGTGCAGCTTTATTTTTATTATTTAATAAATGCAGCTGTAGCTTCTCTCATTCTGGACACAGAAATTATGTAAATGAGAAAGAAAAGTTAAAATAAAAATACTTGAGAGAATTATTCTGGTCATAAATTGTGCTTCCTTGTCTGTTTGCAGCACAACATTCACACCATCAGACAAACTGCAGGTGATCCAGCTCACCTTCGAGGAGATCACCCAGGCGGTTCAGTCACTGCTCAAGCAGGACTTCTTGTGGTCGATGGACGACCTTTTCCCCGTCTTCCTCTACGTAGTGCTGCGTGCACGGTCAGCCCCAAACCGAACCCACTCACACACACTTAATACACACATTTACACACGTTTTCTGATCGAAAAATAAACTTAATACCTTTTAGTAAATTTGTTTATCATTAAGTACAGCCTTAAAATTGAATATACTTATCAGTTTGGTTTTTTTTTTTTGTTCTCAGAATCAGGAACTTGGGGTCAGAGGTCAGCCTGATCGAAGACCTGATGGACCCCTGCGTTCAGCATGGAGAGCACGGCATCATGTTCACCACACTCAAGGTAACACACACACAAATACACTTTAAAAGCGGAGCATAACACTGTAATACATGGAAGAGATTTTACTTTTAAACCACTTACAGCCAGCTTTTTCAAGAAATACAACCAGGACAAAAAAAGTTAAAATCTTAAATACTCGACCAAAACTCTTGCTTTTCGACTTTTTATTGTTGCTTTTTGTCTCAAAATTTGGACATTTTATTTCATAATCTTATAATTTGGACTTTTATCCCATAAATATGTTTTTTTAAATCAGAATTATAACTTTTTATCTCATAATTTGGACTCATATCCCATAAATAGTACATTTTATATCAGAATTCTAACATTTTATTTCATAGCTTGGGCTTTATATCTCAGAATTTTGACTTTTATCTCATAATATCAACTTTTTGATTTCAGAGTTTCTACTTTTATCTCCATCTCTTTTCTGCTTCTATCTCATAATTATGACATTTTCTCTTATTTCTGACTTTATATATCATAATTATGACTTTTTATCTGATAATTATGACTTACCAGGGGATATTTCTTTATTTTACTGGCAGAAATGTGCTTTCACGTGAATGAGAGTCCAAAGATTTAAGATAAATGTATAAAATCATTAAATCCACTGTTGCTCTTCTCCACCTCCAGGCTTGTTACTACCAGATCCAGCATGAGAAGATCACTTAAGATGAGCGTGGCGTTACTTCCTCACTGATCTGCATGCTGCTGTCGCTCCGCCCTACCATCACAGCCAATCACGGGGCCGGGATCAACGAGGCTTCAGGGTGATGTGTGCAGCAGCCAATGAGAAGCAGAGGATCAATTATATGAACAGGTTGAAGACAGCTCCATCTGCTGCTCTTACGGAGAGGGGACCACTTCCCCCTCTCTGACACACACACACTCTTTGCCCTTTGTGACCTCTGCCGGCCTCGTATCCACGGATCATGAAGGTACACATGTGAATATAGTCGGTGTTATACTGCCAGAGACGAGCCACCTCATACCGTCCAGTATAAAACTACAGATGATGGAGGTGTTGCTGTTACATGGGAGGAAATTAAAGCTTCATACTAGTGTTTTTCTTAGTGCCAACGAGATGGATTTGTTCTCTAGTTTCTCCACTCACATACAGCATACTGTGAGATTTTCCTCCTTCAGAAGAATATTTTTTTCAGCATGACAAAGAACTTTCTGGCAGAGCGAGACGATCCCTCACACAGTCCAGACTTTCCTTTTCAGCCTCCGGATCGTTTCGCTTCTCGTTATTCACCTGACACTACATGAAGAAACTGACACAATCTCCTGACAACATGTTGCTTTATGAAACTGACAAGACTTTTTATTTGGTGTCTTTACCATCTGAGACAGCTGGTTTCTTTGACCTAAAACTAACTTTGTCAGGTGTTTTCAAACAGTGTTTTCTGGTTCTACAAGAGAAAAGACTTCGAGGATGAAGACGAGCTGGCTGGTTTGGCAGATGCACATTTGGTTAACTGTTCCAGAGCGGTTCACAGTCACTTCCCTGAGCTTTTCTATGGGAACCATAGGGGCTAGTTTACACAACAACATTTGATACTTATTTATGCAAATGTAAATGTAGACTGACTTGATAATGATACTAATATTCTCCTCTAATTAGTGGCAAAATTAGTCGACTCTAACATGATGTTTGGCAGCAAACCAGCTTCTCCTGCGTTCACTCTTAAAGGGATAATTAAAGTTATGGTACTTATCCATAGTCAGTGTATTACCAACAATAGGATGGCGGTCAGAACATCCCCAGTCTTGAGAAGCAGAAGACAGCAGCTAACAGCCTTTTTCGGTGGGAAACGGCATCATACTAACCAAATATGGCACTCTCCAAATCCACCTAACTCCATAGACAAAATCAGTCATTTTAGCTTGCAGTCACAGGAGTTGTTGGTCTACTGCTGCCTGCTGCTGATATTGTGTGACTTTGATTAATCTGAACTAAGCTTTTTAAACACTGATGTCACACAATAAAACAAACTAACTAACCAATCAACGTAGCAGTAGATCAACAACTCCCGTTTCCTGCAACTTAAAATGACTATTTTCGCCCATGGAATTTGGTTGTTTCAGAGAGAATGATTTTTGGCTTTTATAAAGGTGGTTTCCTGTCTGAAAAGGTTGTCTAAAGGCCAAAGTAAAACAGTGAAAATATTATAAATTAAGCGTACACATTAACTGATATTGATTTTTCTAGATGGAGCTTTTTTAATCAGCTAAAATCCATTTTGTTGCTGATCCTGCTTCCTCCACCAGTACTCCTGGTGCTTCTCCAAACTTTGGGCATGCCTACTGCCATCTACTGTAGGTAATACACTAACAGTCGATAACTACCTCATACAACCCCACATTAAATAATGCAAACTATCCCTTTAAGATGTAATGTTGATGACAAACCTTGCTAGTTTTCTGTGAGTCGGCTGGTCACCACAACTTGTTTCTGAAGCTGAACACTTTAAAGATACAAAAATGTATCTGTTGGACACACACTTCAGCTGGATTGTTGGCTTTGAAGCACATGTTTTCGAGATGCACACTCAGACTCTTAAAGTAACATTAGTTTCCCCACTTTAACAGAGACTACGACAAAGTTAAATCATTGCGCCTGTCAGCGGCAAAACGGAGCACTTTTATAGGACGCACTTTGACAGTTTGATGTTGCCCATAAGGATTTCATTGCAGCCTGTTTCACAGCTCCCCCATTGTCCTTATTAGTCACAAATATTCAAAAACTGAAGTTACCTTTTAAATCTCCTTCTTTGTCAAGTGAAATACACAATTTCCTGAAAAAATGCATTCTCAGAACGCTAAAAACAGGGCTGTTTTTCCTGAAAACTTTTTGAAATGACTTTTTTTTCCTAATAATGGCAACATGATTCCTTCCAGATGTCCCCATGCTGTGATTTGTAGTACTGTGGACTGTACTCACCAGTATAATACTTTATTTTTTCAACAGTGAGGACAGAGTAGTGGAATTAAAACTGCAGGTTCCTCTTTAGAGATCACCTTTAATTCCACTGACATCCAATGAAAACACAGAAGGAGTTTGTATTAATTGTATTGTTGTGGATAACACAGTATTCTTTGCAGACAGGGAGAGAATTCAGCACATTCTTCATTAAACTAACCACCAATCTGAAGGTCTTAAAAGCTGCTCATCTGTAAAAAGGTAAAATGATGCTTAATTTTTAAAATCTTCCTGCTGCAGGTGGTGTTTCAGTGGAGAGCCAGGCAGTCAACTTAATGCAAACGCTGTTCAAAGCTGATTCTCAGCGCCATCTGTTAATACTAACTGTTCTTTTTTTAAACCATTCACAGCACAAACTGTCAGACATTGTTGCTTATTTGAGATTTGTGTCACACGTCATGCCAGTTTATAAAAGGGCTTAAGAGAGGATTCAGAGGATGGCCAAGCCTTTTTTTTTTTTTCAAAAAAAAAATATCATGGCTTTTGTTTTCTCAGACGGTTTAACAATAGAAAAGCCAGTGGATCAGAGGCCTCTTTTTGGAGGGAGTCAATTTCGGTGAAGCTGCAGGATTTTGAAAATGTATCAACAGAAAATGTCAAACAGTTGGAGTTTAGATCTAAAATTTAAGCTGCTTTACTTCAACATTGCTTTGTATATTAAAGGTAAACTGATGTAAGGTTAAAGGATAAATTTTTAATTTGACATTTTTCACATTAACTTCAAATGCAGTGATAATGCTTTTGCAAATGAATTCAGATTAATATAACTGAAACAAATGCACACAACTGAGCGTCACTCTTGCTTTTGTGACCTTAAAGAGATAGTTTGGATTATTAGACGTGGGGTTGTATGACATCGTAATCGATTGTCAGTGTATTAGCTATTAGCTTAACAATAAACTGTTGTGGACAGGGTCAACAACGAGCCACTTAAAAAAATTGAACATCGCTTTAAATGTACACTATATTTACAATATTTCCATTGATTTACTTTCTCATCAGACAGGATTTTCTGATGTAAAACTGACATTATATGAGCCTAATATTACTTGCTTCACACCAACCAAACTCCATAGGCAAAATAAGTAATTTTAGCTCACAGGAAATGAGAGTTGCTGGTTTACTGCTGCCTTGATTGGTTAGTTTGTTTGCGTTACTGTGTGAGTTCGGGGGTTTTAAAAAGATAGTTTGGATTCACTGAAATCACACAATAACACAAAAAAACCAACAGATTGAGACAGTGGTACACCAGCAACTACTGTATTCTGAGAGGTAAAATTAGTGATTTCGCGAATGGAGTTTGGTTGGTTCGGAGAGAGTGATATTTGGCTTGTATAATATCAGTTTCTCATCAGAAAAGGCTGTCTGAGAGCAAAGTAAAGAGATGAAAATATTCTAAATATAGTGTACACTTAAACTTTTTTTTAAGTGAATAAAATGCCTGTTGTGTCTGACCATCCACTGTAGGTAATGCACTGACTATCGATAAGTACCTCACACAACCCCACATCAAATATTCAAAACTATTCCTAGAAAACGACCATAATAACGCTCTTCCATCCCTTTTTACAAGCTCTTGTTAGAAGTCTATGCACCAATCCGATTTCACGTAATTTATTAGCCCCAAAATGGGTTACACACAGGTAACGGATCGGCACTCCATATTGGCCAAAACACAAAGTTCAGTTTTCGGAATCAGAATCAGGAAGGAAAAACTGGTATCAGAACATCTCTAGCTGAGACCGTATGTGCCTGACATTTAAAGAAGTGAAGCAATATTGTCTTCGTAACTGACAGTTTCATTCCCAAAACACTATGAACACACTTCAGGCAAAGAACGAAAAACATTGTCCGGGTATAACATTATTTTGATTAAACACTGACTGTTGTTTGAGACAAGACGAGGCTTCCTGTTTTTGTCCTCTTCAGTATGTCGTGTAGATGTGAGCTCCTCCTCAGACAATCTGAATGCTGATACGGTTGCTGTCGCAACTTAAAACAAAGTAATATTTCCAGTAGACTAAATACAACTGACTTGCACACCAAACTACCAAGGCAGGACGGGACATTTGTTGTAATGGTTGTACATGAAGTGCTATTTTAAATCCAACTTGAATGATGTATAAATATAAACTGAAGATAATGTTCATAAGCTCATGTCAAGTTCATGGTTTAAACCCTGTGACAAATGTTTGGCCTACTAACTGTACCTCAACACCTGTTTGCTATGGAAACGCCCTGCATTGGTTGTACTGTTTTGCGTTGTGTGTAAAATTAACTGTTTTGTCAATGGACTTTGGTGTTGACGAGTTGACATTTTGTGTTTCAGCTGGCTGACATGACTCCCACCTGTGTGTCTTTTACAAGATGTCAAATGTATTGTACCTTAAATAATGACAAAGGGCAATAAACTCATTTGATGGATGTTGTTAACTGATCTGCTGAAAATGTTTTTTAAAAAATCAAAAATTATCTTGATTCCAGCTTTTGAAATGTGAACATTTGTAGCTTTTCTCTGTTTTATATTCTTGTTAAGTGAAGTCTCAAGTCTTTGCACTCAAGTCTCAAGTTCAGACTTAGAAGTCCCAAGTCAGGTCCCATGGCAAGACTTACAAGTCCCAAGTCTAGACCTACTAGTTCAAAGTTAAGATGGACAAGTCCAGAGTCAAGTCCTGAGTCAGCACACTTGACACAAGTCAAGTCCCAGATGAAGACAGGAGAGTCATAAGTCAAGACTTACAAGGTCCCCATCAAGACTGGCAAGTCTAAAGTCAAGTCCCAAGTCAACTCCCTAGGCAAGACGTACAAGTCCCAACTCAAGACAGGCAAGTCCCAAGTCAAGACTGACAGGTCCCAAATCAAGTCCCAAGTCAAGACTGACAAGTCCTGAATCAAGTCCCAAGTCAAGACTGACAAGTCCCGACTGAAGTCCCAAGTCAAGACTGACAAGTACCCCAGGTTAAGTCAAGACAGAAAAGTCCCAGGTTAAGACTTTACAGGTCAAGTAAAGACTGACAACTCCCACGTTAAGTCTTAAGTCAAGACTGACAAGTCCTGAGCCAAGTTCCAAGTCTACCGACAAGTCCCCAAGTCAAGTCCCAAATCAAGACAGGCAAGTCCCAAAAAAGTTTAAAGGACAAGTATAAAGTTTTATCTTTATTTTTTCATTTTTAATAGTCTGACCAGCGATTTGATTGATTGGTTGATGTATTAAGTTAAAACTTTGATTTGTCGAATAAGTTTTTTTATTACATTTTATCAGTTTCAGGGCTCCATATTTGAACAACTCCATATTTAAAGTGGGTACACATATAAATAAGGTAAAGAGATTTCTTCCATATGAAAATTTATCACTTTCCTTGTTAGAAAATGTTTTGTGATGTAAGAAGTAACTGAAGTCCAAGGCATGTGAGTTGATTTTCTCTTTTAATTGCGAGTGTTTCTTTTTACAGGTCATTAGGAGCTCTTCATACGTAAAACTGACAAATCCCCTCAGCGTTGCACTTTTTTGAGACTTTATGTAAATTAAGTGCGAATTAAACAACAAAGACATGTTATTATCAAGTGCAGAGAGATAATCTCAATGTTTTGGGTTAAATCAGGCATAGAAGGACTTTGTTTTTAGATGGAGGGAGGGGAGATTTAGTTGTATTTCCTTGGGAATTTAGATTACCAATCAGGAGATTACCCCATTTCCTGACAGATTTTTGGGCTTGAGTAAGGAGACTAAAAGACTGTTTAACTTAAACACAGCTATCCCTTTCTAAAAATTGAAATCATAAAGCAATTATATAGAATGTGACCTTGAAGCCCTTCTCTGACACCTAAATTCTCTCCTCCTTTGCCCGAGTCGCCTGCTCTCCCCACAGCTCCTCCTGCGTGCCGCTGAAAGCTGAAAGAGTTAAGAAGATTTGGCAGCTCCGCGGCACCCAGCCAGCCGGTGAGGGAGGAACTGGCTTCCGGTGGCCAGAGGCAGGCGGCTCACTTGCCCGGGATTAAGTGGGATCGGGAGAGATTACAGCTCTCTCTCCCTTGTTCCCTGCAGCTCGATGAAAGCGTAGCGCTGCATCCAGTCTCCAGGGAATATTTTCCCCATCATATATACATTTTTTCCTGCAAAAACCTGCAGGAACAGGAGGATAAAAGCTTGTGGCATCCTAGAGGATTCAGACATAAAGGTAAGATGCATTTTGTAATGAGAGAGAATGGCTTGGTGGAAGGCCACAGGGATCTTCCTCTTCTGCAACTACAGAAACCTCTTGAGGAGCTTGAATCTCTTGTTTTAACAGTTACTTTTGCTTGAATGCATCATGTTTGCAATCTTGCACAACTGGCACCTTTATTTACAGTCAAGACTAGGCATAAAGAGATGATAAAACCTGCCTGAACTTAGTTTATTTTAACTTTTTGTTTTGTCACAATTCCCTCCTTAATGTCAACTTGACCTAATGTTGGTTAAAACAGCATCTTAGCTGAAGTATGTCCTAAAAATAACATTTTTTTAATTTGCTTTTGATACTGGGGTTTGTTTTCTCCTGATGATTCACCAGCCAGAGATTATAGCCTGCACATCTCTGTATTTACATCACTGTCGCTGCTCTTACGAGCTGCCGTGAAGTGTGCCATTAACCCCTGACCCCATTCACACTAACCACTCATGGAGTTGTGTCTGCACCTCCCTACCTGATTCCACAGCTGGATTACCAACCAGGCGGAGTGGGCAACTGATGCCACAGAAAATTTCTCAAATACAATATCAACTACAGCAGATCCTGTATTATTAGCTAATCTTGAAGCCAGATCTTGTAAAGTGCCCTAGTTTTAGGACTTCTATTACAATCCCCCAGCGTAAAAAAGTTGGGATGCTTTGTAAAATGTAAATAAAAACAATGCAATTATTTGCAAATCCTTTTCAACTTGTATTCACTTGAATACAGCACAAAGACAGATATTTAATGCTCTAACTGTTTGGAACATTTGACAGATAAACAGGTGAATTGACAACAGGATTTCACTGTCCACAATCCATAATAATAATTAAAAGATTCAGAGAATCCCGAGAAATCAAAAGACCGAAAACCAATATTTAATGCCCATGACCCTTAATCCCTCAAGCGGCACTAAGTTTATTAACTGCATTAAAAACCCATATAATCACATAAAGGATAGTGCATGGGCTCAGGAACACTTTGGAAAACCGTTGTCAGTAAACGCAGTTTGTTGCTGCATCCACAGATGCCAGTTAAGACTCTACCATGCAAAGAGAAAGACATATATCAACAACATCCAGAAACGCTGCAGACTTCTCTGAGCCCGAGCTCATCTGAGATGGACTGACACAAAGTGGAAAAGTGTGCTGTGGTCTGAAGAGTCCACATTTCAGATTGTTTTCACAAATCATGGATGTCGTGTCCTCCGGGCTAAAGAGGAAAAGGGCCGTCCCATCCAGACTGTTAGCAGCGTTAACTTCAAAAGACAGCATCTGTGATGGTGTGGGGGTGTGTTAGTGCCCATGGCATCATGGGTAACTGTCACATCTGTGAAGGCCCCATTAATGCTGAAAGGTGCATGCGGGATTTGGAGCATCATATTCTGTCATCCTGATGTCTTTGTCAGAGATATCCCTACTATTTTAGCAAAATAATGCTAAATATCTTGTCTTTGTTCTATATTAAACTGAATGTGAATGTTAATTATTTGCAAATCATTGCATTCTGTTTTTATTTACATTTTAAACAGCATCCCAACTTTTTTGGAATTGGGGTTTGTATTTTATTTTATAGTCTAACATGTTTCATATTCATAAATATGTTTCATCTAATGTAATTACCATGAACACAGAAAATTTAGGCCTTGTAGTACTTGAAATAATGGGCAAAGAATTAAGATGCTCAATGCACTCTACTTAAACGGATAGTTATGAAGCTATGCAATGTACTGCTGTGGACAGGGTCAGCAACAAAACATATTTTAGCAACCTAAAAAATTAGTTACACTATATTAAGAGACAAATATTCTCTCTAAACCAACCAAACTCCTTTAGCAAAAACAAGAATTTTACCTCTCAGAACACAGGAGTTGCTTGTCAGCTGCTGCCTTCATCTGTTCATTTGTTTGTGTTGTTGTGTAACTTTGGTGAATCCGATCTGCCCCTTTTAAAACACCAAATTCTCACAAAACCACAAACAAACTGACTGATTGAGGCAAAGATAGACCAGCAACTCCCGTGGTCTGTGAGGTAAACTCATTGATTTTTCTTAAGCGATCTGGTAGCTTTGGAGAAAGTGATATAACATCAGTTTCCCATCAAAAAAAGTCTGTCTGGCAGCAAGGTAATGCCATAAAAATATTTTAAATATACCCTAAACTTAAACTGAATCTTATCTGATACAAAAATACTAAAAGACTAACACTGTTTTGTTTTTTTCCAGACCAGCAGTCAGCAGGTGGTTGGGGTCAAAGGTCGGGGGTCCAGTGACTCACGTGAGGCAGTGCTCGGGAGAGGCTCAGTGGTTAAACCCCACTGTGAAATCGGAATAACGGTCAGTGGTGGAACTCACTGGTACATTTAATTCTGTTGATATACGACAGTACTTTCTTTTTACCTGTTAAAAACCCACTGTTGTGCTGGTGTGTGGCAGGCCTACGTCAGATCCTCACAGATGTGATTGAGGAGGTGAGACAGTCTGTAAATCAGGACATCGACGGAGCAGAGATCCTCCACAGTCTGTTGAACGCCTCCTGGCTGCAGTCGCTGCTCAAGGTCTGAAAACGCTTTTTATCAGTAATCATCTTAACATTGACAAGTTCCACAGTAAGAAAATTATTTTTATGACACTGTGGCTGGATGCATTATGTTTTCGGGTTGTCTGCACATCCTTCAGTCCTGTTTTTGTGTACACGATATCTCAAGAACGCCTTGATGGAATTTCTTCAAATTTGATGCAAATGATCATTTGGGCTAAAAGATGAACTGATTAGATTGTGAAGGTCAAAGGTCAAGGTTACTGTGGCTGTACAAAACATGTTTTTGGCCATAAATCAAGAATTCATATGCAAATTCTGACAAAATTTCACACTCATATTTAGGATAAAATGATGACATTTTATATCCAAAAGGTCAACTTCACTGTGACATCATAATGTTCAGCTCTCTATCTGTCCTCCTCTGTAAAAATAGTCTCCAAGTGACTGGAATCACCTGTAATAATAGGTGTACCCAATGTTTTCTCTTTCTTAAGTCAAAATATAGAGAAGAAACTTGTTGTCATTACTGCTACTGCTTTAAGAGTCCACAATACACAGACTGCGAATATTCATGTCAGACTTGATGTGAATGTTTTCTATGAATATTCTGCATTTTTGGTTTTTGTTTCATCCTCCGTGCAAAAGTCCGAAAAAGGTTGTTTTTTTCCCATATATGCAGCATTATATGTTGAATGTGTGTTGAATTGTTGCAACCGTCCCCAGTCCACCGTACATGTTCCTGTTTGCAGGTTGAAGCTGTATGCATGTGTGGGCTGGATGCCTGGGGTAAATAAACATTAGAACGATATTTGATAGCAAAAGAAGGTGGGAAATATAAGAAATCAGGAAATAAATTTGAGCTTTTTTAGCTCCCAAAAACTTTATTTGACTGAAATAAGGCAGTGTTTTCCCCTGTAGGATCAGAGTTCTGACTTCACCAGTCAAATAAAGTTTCAGTGTGCAGATGCGTGCCGACTTACCTCTCTGAATGTGGAAAGTCAGTCACTTTAAGGGTATGAAAAAGAAATTTTGGCTCATGAAAAAGGAAAATCAATCATATTGATCATATATAACAGCCCGACACAAATTGTTCTCTCACCGTAATTGTTTTTGTTATTAAAGTTTGAAACATCTGACAACATTGTTTTCAGGTTTATGAGTGTCTTCAGAGGTACCTGAGAGATTCCCCCGCACCAGCTCTGGACTACGCTTCAGGACTTTCACTTCAGGTTACTAATACTCAATTTGTTTTTATTCATTCATTTCTTCTTCAAGTCTTTTTTTTTTTTAATTAATGGTGGTCATGTGGTGGTTTGGCATCTGTGTAGTTGACTGATCGACATCAGAGCGTTACCGGGCTGCTCTGAAGAGGCCAAAGAGCTGTACCGCCTCCTGAGACAGCCACATCTGCAGGTGAGAAACCATGTCTCAGTTTTTGGGTTTTAAGTCCCAAAATAGCAGATGAAAGTGCTTTTAACCTTAGAGTGATGGGAATATTAATGTTTTTAGTCATTTGAAGCCATTTACATTTACTTTTGGTGTAAAATGAACAAAATCAAGTTGGGATAAAAATCACTTTACATGTAAATAGGCTCTATTCTAGTCCAATTTCTTAGATTTTCTGCTGCGTTTGTGTGTATAAATAGTAAAACAATATTTTGTTCAACCTAGAACTGCTCTGTAAGAAAGATTTTAGTGATTATCACTTAAGATAAATAAGATAAAATAAATAAAATGAGCAATGATCAGACTTACTGCTGAGTTTGTGCAGTAATAATGATATTTTAAAGGTGCTGCGCAAAAATACAATGACAAAATGTAAATTGATAAAAATAAATGCATGCCACAGTTGGCAAAACAATATCTGAAATAAACCTGAACTATCCGTATCTGTTTGATTTTCATGTTTTTTAGGCACTCCTCTCAGCTCATGATACGGTTGCTCAGAAGGACTATGAGCCGGTGCTGCCACCGATGCCTGAAGACCTGCCGGACGACGAGGAGGCCACCAGGATCGTCTGCCTGGTCAAGAACAAACAGCCTCTGGTGAGCTACACAGATGAAGTCTCCTCATTATTACTTGTTAAAATATAAAAACCACAACTGAGGTTTGGTGTAGGGTATGTTTTTCACAGGGCTTAGATGGTGTTAAAGTCACCGTTCATGAGGCCAAAGAGTTGACTCACAAGCCGATTTAGACTCAGCATTCAGGCGCTATCTGACCTGAAGATAAGGTCGCATTTTGATGGGATCACCCCTCTTGTTACGTATGAAAGTTTTTAATCCCTCTTTGCAAAATCAGGATCTCTGGGATCAGGGAAACCCATCAGATAAACTTCAGACCATGAAGTCATGCTACAAATAAAGAAAATGTTTTCATTGTTATTATGCTTTTCTTCTCTCTTATAAACTTCATGACATCAGTGGTGGAAAGAACATTTACTCAAGTACAATTTTGAGCCACTCCACTTGGGTTTGTCCATGTATTTTTACTCAGTACATTTATGTGACAGATACATTTCAATTTCAGATTTTTAAAACATATGATGAGCTTATAAAGTACAAGACGCAGTGAAAGATTAAACCAATATTTCCCAATCTTTGTGACTTGTGACCAAAAATCAAAATCTTCTTGAGGCTCCTTGTCTTGTTTATACGGAAAGTATTGAGACAGGCATAAACAGAGGAGGAAATTTTTTATTTTAAATTCTGCATTTTAAGAGTAACGTTGAAATGTACAGTGTACTACCTAAATAGAGGATAGAGGTGTCCACATACTTTTTACAATATAGTGTATAGTGTAAATTGTTTTAATCTGGTTCAGTTAAAAAACTAACTTTCACTGGCTGCCTTACAAACTTGAGTTCACTGAACATGGATTGAATGATTGGTTCAAAGTCATCTTATGAGTTTTGAAAATATACACCTCTACACCCCTAATATACACCCCTAATTCCAACATTATTATTTGGAAATACACACTCATTCTGAATATTAAATATTTTGTCTTTGGACTGTATTCAATCAAATATAGGTCAAAAAGTTTTTGCAAATCATTGCATTCTGTTTTTATTTACATTTTACACAACATCCCAACTTTCTTGGAATTGGGATTGTAAGACAAATTGAGTTAAGTGAACTTGAAAAAACATTCAAATTCAAGTTAAATCGATTAAGTGTTTGTGTTTCGTTATTATGAAAAGAAACAATTTATCCTGCTTATGTATTAAAGACACAGCAAGTTTCCATCATGTATGTTTTCTACAAAACACAAAAGATGCTGATAAAGTTTCTTCCTAAACTCAATTTAATGAGTTGAGTGAACTCGGAGAAGTACGTTGATTCCACTCATAAGGCGTCCAGCTACTACAACTTATGTTTATATGTTCTGAAGTAGTCTGGAAATAAAAACACTAAAAGATTAATCGATTCCACTAAATTCCTGCATGTTTTCCATTTTGTAACTCCACTGTATTTAGGTTTCTGCAGAGGTCCTTAATATCTGCAAAAAGTTGAATATTTTGTTTTCTACTCACATTTTCAATAGTTTCTTTTTTCTGTAAACCATGCACATATTTCAGTCTGTAAACTGTTAACTGGAGTACAATAGAAGTGTTTTCCCAGTGCTGTGGAAGCAGATGCTCATGGATATTTTAATATGTAAGCTTTTTTTTTGTTGTTGCCAGATATAAATCAAACAGCTGACTGCATCCAACAGCGGCCAGATGTTTGAATTTTATAATATCTCATTTGAATAATTGCTTGTTAATGCTACAGATCATTTCCTGACAGCAGAGACCACCGAAAAAAAGGATTTTGAAGAAAAACAAAATAGTTTGGAGAATTTACTCATTTATTATCAATCTTTGCAAAATACTCATATGCAAGTCTTCTTTCTGTCATACGTACCTGTATGTCTTTTAGGTCTTTTATTGTACACTCTAGAAATAAAGGTACTAACTAGAACCATAAAGGGTTCTTCAGCAAAAGGAGAACCCTTTGTGGTTCCCAGTAGAAGCTCTTGTAAAGGTTTCACCTGGAACCCTTTTAGAGAGTTCTACCAAGACCCCAACATTAAGGACTATACCTAGAACCATCTGCAAGAGGGTTCACCCAGAGAACTACGGAGAGCCTTTCTATGGTGTAGTGGTTCTGTACAAATCCTTTCCACCTTCTAAGGGTGCTAACAAGAACCCATCAAGGGAGTTCGACCAAGAACCTTTAATAATATGAGGGTTTTGTCTAGAACACACACAGGTGGTTCTTTCAAGAACCTTTTTATATTCCAAGGGTTGTATCTAGAACCCACCAAGGGGGTTCAATATAGAACCTTTTTTTAATCCCAGGATTTTATCTAGAACTAACCAAAGGGGTTCTCCAGAGAACCTTTTTATAATTCAAGGGTTTTATGTAGAACCCACCTAGGGCGTTCTTGAAGGATTTCAACAATCCTTGAAGACCTCATTCTTCCAAAAATGTTATTTGGATGAAAAGGGTTCTTAATGGAACCCTCAACACTTGTTAAAGAAGCAAATAGTTCTGGGTAGAACATCAGCCCTTCAAGAAGAGCCCTTTTGGAACCTTTATTTCTAAGAATGTACAGCTCTTTTAACAGGAGGTGCTGATATGACTGTGAGAATGATAAGAGAGAGCGTTCTTATCAATCAAAGATTTTCCAGGTTTTCATAGCAGGTGTTCCAACTCTTAAACCTTGCTTTCTTCCAGTGGAAGTTCTCGATCTCTGTATTGAACATTTCCCTCTCTGCGACAGAGAGTCAGGCTGCCGCTGCCCAGTGCTTCCTCCCCATGTGTAAAAAGCTGCAGAGGGGGGATCCGCAGTCACTGGGACACCCTGAGGCGTCTAACCCGGCAGAGGCTTCCCCAACGTGGTGCGATCGGGGTCCAGAGCCCTGCTGCTGCGAGCCTGGGTGGCAAGAATTCGTCATGGTGTAGCGTTCGCAGAGGCAGCTACCCGCCGACGGAGCCGCTGTATCACGCAGCACCGGCTCGGCCTTATGTTCCACCGCACTATAAGCCAATGACGAACTGTCAGATGTGTTGTAGCACGCCCATGAGCCAGTGTAGAGTTTGTTACACCAACCTGCTCTGGGAGCAAAGTGTGAACCGCTCTGCGCCTGCGGTCTACAGCTCTGTTCTGATTGGTAAGACAAGATCTGTTGGTTGTTCATCTTCCATCATTGCGCCCTCGTCTTCCATCATCACAACTACTCATGGATTTCATGGATTAAAGAGAGAATTTACTCCAAAATTGAAAATACGCATTTTCCTCTTACCTGCGGTGCTATTTCTGATTGTTTTGTTGTGAATTGCCAAGGGCCTCTTGCCCATGAGTAGATGCACGCTTCCTTCTGCACAGTGATACAGTTGGTAGAAAGAAATAGTTCTGACCTGAAACTCTTCACAACAAGGTCTGTGGATTAACTTATCCAAGTCCCATCTAGTTTGATTATATTGGAGAGAAGGCAGACACCTTGACAGCCAATGTCGCCAAAACTTGGCAACCCACACCAAAACAATCTAGATGGATAAATAGCGCTGCAGACCAGAAGAAAAACAAGTATGTTTGATTTTGGGGTGAACTGTCCCTTTAATATGTCTTTTTTTTCCATTGGAGACAACATCATTGAAGAGCTCGACAGTGGAGATGAAGGAGCAGCATCCACCAACACACCATCCCCGCTTCCCACAGCCCGTCGGTGGACCATGTCTCCCCCGTGTCTCCCCGTCCCCTACTACTCCAATGTAGAAGACTACCTCCAGCCAGGCCTGCCTCCCAGGCTTCAAACCCAAAGCCCTCGCATCCGCACTGCTCCCCCCAGCCCCATGCGCCCTCATCGTGTGGTTAATCTGCCCCCGGTGCCACCTGTGGAGCTCGCCAAGCAAGAGAGTCTGGATGAGCTGAGGATGACGGTGCAGCTGGCCGCCAGCTCCATGGAGAACAGCACCAAAGACATCAAACTCCTCGGGGAGAAGATGGCGGCAGCGACCGAACGCATGTCGGACACGGTGCAGGACAACTCCCAGGCCTTGGTCCTCCTCACGCAGGTGGTGGACCGGCTGCAGACGCTCCTCGCTGCCACCAGGACAGAAATCAACTCTCCCAAACTTGAAGTCGCCGAGCAAGACGGCACACCCAAGAAAAGCCAAACTCCAAAGAACCGGGGGCAGCGTCCATCCCTGACACACCAATCCAGATGTTCCTTCCCGTCACTTCCGTCCTCCACCTCCTCCAGCTCCCTCAGCAGCTCCCTGGATGCTCCCTCCACCTCTCAGGGGACTGGATGTCTGTCTGTCTCTTGCCATGGATCTCCTCGTACTACTGTGAAAACCAAGAATGCCCCTTTGCCGCAGAAGAAGCACGTTGACGCTGAGCGTCAAGAGTCCAAGCACCTTGTGACCAATGGCCTGCTCAATGAGACCTCCCACACTGTGAAAGGACGTCGTTCAAACCAGCGGAAGAAGAAGAGGAAGAAGGCGACATGAAAGACCTTGAAGAGTGTCCAAAGAGTGGACTTTCTTGGGTCCTTTCAAGCGATGTCCGCAGAGTGACTGACCTGCTATCATGCACCGTGGTAGTTGATATCTATTTTGTACTTTTTGTTGCATTCCTCATCGCTTTCTTCCATCGTGTTGGACCATTTTCATATTTCCACTCCTGCTTTTTTCTCATCAATTATGTCTGATGTCTGGAACCCTCATTTCAAGAATTTCCATCAGCTTTGGTTGACTTTCATTTGCATCATTGTGCTTTGTTTTTGTTTTGTTTGTGCCTAAACTGTCATGGATTAAACCTTCCATTTCATCCCCAAGTCTTTACATCCTGTCATGTCTTCCGATCAGTTTAATTTGTCTTCATTAGTGTGAATCTATTTGACCAACACGTCTCTACTCCTCATTACAACAGGTTATTTATTCAGCGTTTTCATCTTTTCTGTTCTAGGGAGCGACTATAAAGAGGAACGAGATCACAGGGGAGATTTTTATTGCTCGGGTGATTCATGGAGGGCTGGCTGATCGAAGTGGTGAGCCATTTCTCTCTCAAGGATAATGTTTATCCTTCTCAATTTACTGTAAATCCCAGTTTTGTGAGTTGAAATTATTTTCTTTGATTTATAACACATTATTTGCATTTTTAATTGTATTCATGTGTAGGCCTGCTACATGCTGGTGACAGGATCATAGAGGTGAACGGTTTTCCTGTGGATGGGATGGAACCTGAACAAGTTATTCAAGTTGTGGTGAGTCATTTGTGTTACTAGCTGTGAAATGAGACCACAGATTTTATTATATTCATATTTATCCTTTTCCCTTCTCCATATCTGTGGTCTTGAATGCCAAGTAGTCTTTTCTATAGCCTGTTTCCAGACCTATGAATCATTACTCACAACCATTCCATCTAATTATTATTCTCGCTTTATTGTGTCCTGTCTGTAAGCAGCTAAATGCTGATTTACAGCAGACAGAAGAGCAAAAGCCATCACAGCGTCTTCAAGGAATAGTTCAGTTTATTTGTGGTGGGGTTGTTTGAGGTACTTATCCATAGTCAGTGTATTACCTTCACTAGATGGCGATAAGCACACCCTCAGTCTGGAGAAGCAGAGAGGAGTACCAGCATGGAAGCAACAACAGTTATTATAACCATTCCACTTAAAAACCCTGCACTATAATTAGAATATTTTCACAGCTTCACTTTGCCATCAGACAGCCTTTTCCAACAGGAAACTGCTGTTATATAAGCCAAATATCACTCTTTCCAAACCAACCAAACTCCATAGGCAAAATGAGTCATTCTACCTCACAGAACACGAGAGTCTCTGGTCTACCACTGCTTCGATCTGTTTTTTTGTTTGTGTCATTGTGTGACTTCAGTGTTTTAAAATGATAGTTCAGATTCACCAAAGTCACACCATAACACAAACAAACTAACTGATCAAAGCAGCAGTAGACCTGCAACTCCCATGTTCTGCAAAGTAAAATTACTGATGTCGCCTATGGAGTTTGGTTAGTTTGGAGTGAGGGTTATTAGGCTTGTATAACGGCAGTTTCCCAATGGAAAAAGCTGTCTAATGGCAAGATAAAGCAGAGAAAATATTTTTTTCTTGCTGACCCTGTGCACAGTTCATTGCTTAGCTAGCTAGCACTTCTCTCTGCTTCTCCAAACTGGGAGTGTGCTGACTGCCATCCATTGTAGCTAACACACTGGATAAGTACCTTATACAACCCCACATTAAATAATCTGAACTATCCTTTTAAAGTCAAACCAGACCCATGTTGAAATGTACACCATTTTCTGATGTTTTGATAAGTCTAATATCTACTAATTAAACAATTTTGTTTCTTTGCAACCAATCAGCAAGCGAGGTCGCAAGGTACCATCATGTTTAAGGTCGTTCCCATCACAGAAAGGCCGGTCCACAACCAGACGATGGTAAATCATCTGTACCTGCCTCATTCTTTGTTTTTTTTTTTACACATTAAAGCTAAATATCATCATCATAATCTAACCTTTGGTGTTAGCTCTATGTGCGGGCCATGGCCGACTACAGCCCTCAGCAGGACCCAACCATCCCCTGTGCCGACGCTGGCATGAGCTTCAGAAAAGGTGACGTCCTGGAGATTGTGGACCAGACAGACGCCCTCTGGTGGCAGGCCAAGAAACTGCCCAGCAACACAGCCTGCGCCGGCCTCATCCCCTCCACCAACCTGCTGAAACGGTCAGAAAACTTTATTGATTTACTAAGATATGTTTTGTGTGACCAGAAGCAGCTGATATGAAAAATTTACTTTCATTTAATCCTGACTCTGTATGTCATAACAGGAAGCAGAGGGAGTTCTGGTGGTCTCAGCCTTATCAGCCACATGCCTGCATACAGACCTGTAAGTTTCCTTTCACTTACCTTAAAACTTTATGAATAAAAGTCAGAACAGTTACAGAATTGACAACATGGTTTCACAGTTGAGTTTTCATTGTGTTTCACGCCACGCTTACTGAAGTGAGCACTGTAGAGGAAGGTAAGGAGAGATCACAAACCTAACGCCACAGTTGTAGTTAAATTAGCTTCAGAACTAAATGATTTATGTTTGCAAATATAAGTTATAATTCCTATTTTTCACCCACAGAGGAAGATTTGATGGCCATCGATGAGAGATGTGTTGAAGCAGGTAAAGCTTTTACATGCTTTTCTAATCTTTTACACACAAACTTACTGCTCTGTGATTAATCTCCATCTGTTTTTGTCTTTCTGCAGATGAGGAGGCATTTGAATCTGGTAGGTAAGTCTTTGTTGATTTAACCTGTTTCAACTAAATGTGTTTCACAGGCAAAGTGTCGCTCTGTAACCTGTCCTTCATCTGAAAGTTTCTTATTGTTTCTCTTCCAAACTCTCTTGCTGTCTGACGGGGAAATGTCAGAGGAGCTCAGAGAAGGTGAGAAAAGCCTCAAGTGTTTGTCTTTTTATCTGCTTCAGGAGAAAAACTGAGTGCATTAAAAGTACGGAGGGCCAAACATGTCAAATTAAGAAAAAAAAGGATAGAAAATACATAAAAATAAAATGGTCAGTGGTCGTCTTTTGTGATTTTGTCAGATATTTATGTTAAAATGTTTGGAGTAAAAGTAAAATGTTGTTAGGAAAAGTATCAAGAAGTACAGATACCTGAAAACTCTACTTAAGTATGCTAATTAAGTATTTGTACATAGTTACATCCAACCTCTGAACCTTGCCTGTGTTTCAGACTTGGTGCATTGCATTCTGGGACTTGAAGGATCCAGATTTTTCAAGTTGAGATGAAATGAAAAATGCCTTTTTGCCCTTATTCATATTATGCAGCTATTAACAATATAAGTCATTTGCATCCATTTGTCTCACTTTGCTTTTCTTCCTGTCAAACCAGAGGAGGATGACTTCAGCACCAACATTGAAGGGATCTACTTAGGTAAGTCTCCAAACAGTCTGACTCTCACCTGTGCTGATATGTTGTGCTCCATATGCGTGTTTGCATGTATCATGACTCGCTCCTCGAGTCCATTAACTTTTGATTTTTCTCCCAGCGGGCTTCAGGCGCAGCATGCGTATATGTCGGCGGCGGTTTCACAGCGTCACACAGCCGTCCTGCCACACCCGCTGCCCCAGCAGCTGCTACAGCGCCCTCAACAGCCCCTATGAGGAGGTGGTGCGCTACCAGCGACACCCGCAGGAGCACACCGCCTCATCGCCCTCTGTGGTACAATAAAGCTTCTCGCTGGGATAACGCTGGTTTTAACAGTCACATAGTGGAGAAAATAAAACAATCAGCAACATTAGTGTTTTAGCATTTGATTCATCAACAGCAAAGTCAATGTGATTAAATGATTATAATCAAATGTCTTCTTCATTTCTCAGGTCCGTCTGGTGTGGGTGTGAATGAACTTCGGAGGCGACTGATTGAAATGAACCCCAACATCTTCCAGGGAGCCATACCTCGTATGTACCAGTTAGCAGAGGTGGCAAAAGTACATTCTTTACTCAAGTAGAAGTACAGACATCATTACATCTTGATATATCTCGTTACATTGTTTTCATTTTGATATCTCAGTTGTCTGTGATATACACCAAGGGATCATCTTTTCTGTGTGTTATTGTTCCATCCATCGAGCTTGAAATCAGTCTTGATTTTGGTGAAGGCTGGACTCACAATAATGCAAAATAAAAATAAATAAATAATAATTCCCCAAATCCATTAAAACTAAAGTAACAAGCCTGTTCTGAAAATGTAAGCAGCAGAAAGTACAGATATTTGTGTTCAAATGTAGGGAGCAAAAGAAAAAGTTGTTAGAAAAATAAATACTCAAGTACAGATACCTGAAAACTCTTCTTAAGTACAGGAACAAAGCATCTGTACTTAGTTACTTCCCATTTCTGTCAATTATTGACATCCATTGAATAAACATTTGTTACAACACATAAAAAACCCTGAAAAACACACAAAAGTCCCAGTTAGATTATAATCTGTGAAATGATTGTGTGTCTGAAAGAGAGACAATTTTAAAAGATTGCCTTTTCCCTTCACCAGACACCACAAGAGCACCCAAAGGATACGAGGAGTCTGGCAAAGAATATTACTTCACCAGCCGAGAAATCTTCGACAACATGGTGTACAACAACAGGTACAACAACAGTCTCTGCTGTGAAGCCATGAACAATGAATCAATCTACTGGAGACGCTGCAAACACTGCAGCTTTGTTTTTGTAAAGTCTAAACACAAGAAATTTACTGTTAAGATTTTCAGATTACAAAAATGCTCTTTATTCTTCCTGTCTGCAACATAAAATGTGTTCAGAAATGAATGTCAAGTGCCTGTAATTCCTGTTTGTTTGGCAAAAAACAATTGTGTCCTGCAGGTTTCTGGAGTACGGGGAGTACAAAGGGAATCTGTACGGCACCAGCATCGAGTCTGTGAGGGAAGTTTTAAACAGCGGGAAGATCTGCGTCATCGACATCGAGCCAAACGTGAGTACGACATGGAAATGTTTTGTGAGACTTTAAGACACTTAATGCACACAATGATGGCTGAAATTCACGTTTTCAAACCACAATTAGTAGTTTTTGTGCTTCCACCTACTTTTATTAAATGGTACATGCAGTAGCTTTCATTTAATTTTCATAATTTTTGTTTGATTTGTCCATTTAGGCCATTCAGGCAGTGAGGACCCACGAGCTGAGGGCCTACATCATCTATGTGAAGCCTCCACCACTGGAGCGCCTCAGGGAGACCAGACAGGACGCGTACATCACCACCAACTACTACGTCAACCGGCCGTTCAAAGTAAACTGTCCCAGCAACACATTTAATCATTCTGATCTCTTTTAAGGCCACTTTTCTTCAACATTTGATCACTATTACAAAGTTGAGTTCAGTGACTGTCTCACTGCCTGCCAGACTCTATTTACCTAAAGTCAGTTTTTATTTGACCCTGTGCAAATTGTTTTACGTTGCTTTTTGTTTCCTCCGACAGGATGAAGACTTTCAGGAGATGGAAGAAGTCGCCCGGAGGATCGAGTCCCAACACTGGCAGTTCTTCGACCACGTGATCATCAACGAAGAGCTGCAGGACTCCTGCGTCCAGCTGCTGACGGCAGTGGGGAAGGTGCAGGATGAGCCGCAGTGGGTCCCGGCCAGCTGGATACGACCCACCGCCGAGTCGTGAGGGAGGACAGGGGAGGAGAAGGATGAGACATGGGGACAAGAGAGATGTGACCCCTTATTATCATGGCAGCAATCTTTTTTTTTTATTTGACTGAATCCTCATTGTAAAACAAAAATCTTAACATGTAAATAAATTTTATGTCTGGCACTGCACGCTGTAGGGGGGTAGGGCATGAAAGAAATCTTAATATTTAGATTTTGTTGTTAGCTGTATGCTTGATCTGCTCCATAAGTCGCTTTAAATCCCCAAAGATAAGATGGAGCTGGACTGGAACCCAAAGAAATCCCTGAAACTGTGTCAGAGTTTAACGTCACGATGTTTGAGTTTCATTTAAACGCAGCTAAAGGTTTTACTTTGTAGTAAGACAGTCAAGTGCTCCTCTATGGAGGGTTTTAAGGGCCAAAACTAAATATATAAATACAGATTTAATTATACAGTAAAAGCCTGAATAAATTAATAAATAAATAAATATGTAATTTAATGCTTAATTGCCACCATAAATAATAAATAAATGACGAAATAAAAGAGACATTAAATATGTAAATGGTAAAATTTGTGTATTTATTTGTTTATTTATTTATCTATTTGTGTATATATTTATATATTCACACATTTATTTATCTATTTATATATATTTTTTATTTATATATTTTTATTTATCCATTCTGAAAGACAAAAAAATGACATAAGCATGAGGGGAAAAAAGCGTCTAAAAAATAAATGTAAATAAATTCATGAGTAAATGAATAAATTTAATTAATAAATTTAACATTCATGTGTTCAATGTCTCATTAAATTACTGATTTATTTATTTATGGTGACAATCAAGCATTAAATTACATATTTGTTCATTTATTCATTCATTTTCTTATTTATTTAGTTTGACCCATCAAAAATTAATGTATGATTAAATAAATAAGTACATAAATATACAAATGAATGAACAATTATACTGTGTAAGTATAGAGATAAATTAAACATTTTAATGTTACATCTCATTTAGTTTATTATGTATTTATTTATGGTGACACTTAGGATTTAATTATAGAATTATTTATTCCTTTATTTAAGTATTTATTATATATTTATTATGCATTAAATTACTTATTTATTCAAATGTTTAATTATGTATTTATATATTTATTTTCATCCCTTAAAACCCTACATATGCTTTAACTTAAGTGCTCCTTCTTCTGAATAAAACAAAACAAAAAAAGCTTTAAAAAGTCAGAGTTTCTGAAGTGAGCAGAGCATCAAAGCCATATCTGAGTGTTAGTTTATTATGATGAAAGTTTATGATATATTATAGACACTGATTGCTCAAACAAACAAATATTTACCAAAACCAAAAGACAAGCTCATTTCTTGCCCTGCTCCCCACTCATGTACACAAACCTACAATAACAAAAAGTGATATTTTTCCAATTGATGTTTACATACTAGAAAACAAGTGGTTTCTTATTCAGTGTTGTTACGTTTTGTTTTTCATTCTGAATTTGTGTGGTCTGATATAGCCTAAAATGAATGCCAAAGAAAATGATTCAAGATTTATAAACATTACCAAAAAAAGCTGTGTTAGGCACAAAAAATACATTTTGTGTCCTTTTTTTTATTGAAAATAATGTGATAATATGCGAATGCAAGCAAAATAATGACATTTTAATATTTGTACTTGTGTGTGACATTAATAAACCACTTCTGATAGTATTTTAGTCATTCATCAGTTTTGTTACTTTGCCTCGACCATGCTTTGTACATGAGCTTTTATTTTGAAGATGCAGGAAGTTGTGTGCGACTTTGAAGTACATCCGGGTCAAGGCTCTCGGCTTGCAGAAAGCGAATAAAGTAAATAACCAAAATAGCAGTTTGCTCACATTTAAACGGTTACAGTCGTTAAAATACTCTACAACCTAAAGATGATTTAATTGGCTGAATACTTAAGGGAGAATATATTTTACAACATGGATACGGGAGGCTCCAAGGTAACTAATTTCCCTAAATAACGGTTAGTTATAGAGAGCTAACGTTAGCTTACCAGTAAATCTCATTATTGCGCGGCTTGGTTAAATACTCGATTCTGATTGGTCAATTACAGCATTCTAAGGTCGGTATGACAGACCGTTGCTATGCAACACGCTGCTAATCATAGACTTTGGAGGAACAGTAAAATAATTATTAAATCACAAAAATCATTTTGAAATTAATAGTTTGTGTCAAATTATTGATTTCTGTTGGTACATAACCATTGCGAAATAAAAGAATATTTTGTGTCACATAAATGTGTGCCTTTTTTTTTGGTAAGTGACCATAATATTTACTTAACAATCTGTTTCTCCACAATAGAAGATGAGACCCAGGGAGCTCCCGCCTCTTCCACAGGTTAGTCATGTCACTACTAATATTATAATCATCAGTCTGATTTCATTTCCTTAAAGTCATAAAAGCACCGTCCATGTGCTTAATAAAATGAGACAGGCTTTATTGCTCACACATCAGGGGAGTTCACACATTACTGCAGCTCAAAGACAAAAAAGTCCAAATTCTCCGATTCTAGTATCTTGAAATGTGAATGTTTTCTGGTTTCTGAGGGCATCATCTTTTGGAAACGCTGATCGGCCTTTTTCCACCATCTTTCTGACATTTTATGGACCAAACATCAAATCAGTTAATCAAGAAAATCACTGACAGATGAATTGACAGTGAAAATAATTGTTACAGTGAAGAGCTGAAAGGTGAGAAACATGTGGAGCACAGGGATGTAAATGAAAATAATCATTACTGCTCTGCCTTAATACAAACAATATTTGATTAATGTATCTCAGTTGTCTCCATCCATGAGATTAAAATGAAAGCAAAGTAAAAAATGTCTACTACTTTTTTATTTGTTGATTGTCACCTAACAAACCCTGAAAAGTAATAAAAGGGTGCTGTCTTGTCTGAGTGTATTTGTGGACAATACAAACACAGTGTTGGTGTTTATACGCCGCCTCCACAAACATCCTCAGAAAGATTAAACCGGATTCCACAGACAAACTTCCTGGACGTTTCACTCAGCCACACACAAGAGTCTGAAAAGGTTCGTCTGACCTCTGCCCTGAGTAATCCTCAGTCGTGGCGGATGTTTGAACACAGATTTAGCCGAGGATTTAACCGCGTCAGCCAGGAGGTTATGTGTAGCTTCACTCCACTCTTACTTGATTCTTGAGGGGGGGATGGCCAGAAAGACGACGGTAAGCTTTTTCATCTGACTGTACGCTGAAACTGAAACTTTCTGAAAGGCTAGATTTTAAACAAAACTCTTTTCTGCACCTGTGTTCATTGTGTCTGAGCAGAGCTAATTTGTTGATGGGTCCACGCTACATTTGATGGAACCAAACACCTTCTAAATCCAATTTTACTCACTGCCAAGTGTCAGGTTTGTTATGGTTGTATGGTAGTGGTGTTGTCACCGTACTGGATTTTCTAAAAATATTGATATTTGATACCTTTTTCAATACCACAGGGAAATCTTGACTCACTCACTCACTCTTAGTAGAAGAGGTAGAGTAAGCCAACTTCTTTTTCTACTTGTGGTTTGTTCAGGGCTGTACCAAACTGATGTCCTCAAATGTTTTGTCCACCACTCAACTACATTTAGTTTACTGTCATAAAGAGCCAAAGACACCAGAAAATATTCACATTTTAGAAGCTGAAATCAGAGAATTTGGGCTTTTTTTTTTCTTAAAAAATTACTCACACTGATTAATCGATCAGAAAAATAATTAGTGATTAATATACTTATATTTAAAGTCTTAAATTTCATTTTATTTTCCTGGACATTATATTGATTACCTATTAAATGTTTTTATATACGTTTTAGTTATTTTTTAATTAGCTCATCCATCCATTCTTTCTGCTGTGTATCCAGGTCATAGTTGAGGATAATTTCAAGATATTATGAGCAATTATTGTATATCACTGGGATGTACTGACAAAAAATGTGATATAAATATCAATCAGGGTTGCAAATTTTGTGTATTTTCCACAGCAGGTTGTTGAAAACATTAACAATTGATTAATCAATAATAATTAATAAGATACAAAATGCATGTTTTTTCTGTATTTTAGTTTTTTCTTGTTTTTTTCATGTTTTTTCTCATTTTAAGTTGAAGTTTAAGCTCCATTATTCAAGAGAACAATGTCAAATGAGGGACAAATACTGCCATTTCTGTACTTTCGATTAAGTATTGATTAATACATTTTTTTATTGGTTAGATTCTTTGCATCAATTAATCATTCACATCCCTTATATCAATAAACTCATAATCATTCATCATCCCTACTGGTTTTTATTAATATTTTTCCAACATGAAACTCTTATTAAACTGCATTCTGTGTGGTAGTAAACATCTTAAAATGTCTTAAATTTAACTTGGTGAAAGCTGCTGTTAAATTACAAGAATCAGAATTTAATAATTAAAAAAAAGATATAGATTGAAATAAATCTGGTTGTGTGTTAATGAGTCATTGATGCAAACAGAAAATTAGATGTATTCGATTGAGTTTATTTGACATTAACCAAACACATGCGAAGAACAAAACTGACTTCTTTGTCTTTTTGTCTCTTAAGCGAGGACAACGATCACTTCCCACAATGCAGAGGTAGGTAAATGTGTTACTGAGCCATTTGTGAGATAATGTTGTCTTTATGCTCAAGAGTTAAACAAAAGTTTTCTTCTTTTGTCTTCTGTCGGACGTGTGGAAACATGAAGTCAAGACACAGCTGGTGAGTCAGAATTAGACATTTAGTAACTGGGATTTATGGGATGAGCTCATATTTGTTTGTGCTTAAGCTTTTTTGTTTCTTAATTTATCGTCTTGTGAAGGAGACGCACCCGCAGCAAAACAGAAGAAAAAGAAGAGGGTGAGACAGGACACAAATGGAGTCGATGACATGGACGGTTCGTAAAACCTTAAACCTTTTGTTTACATGGAGTTAAAGGGCTAGTTCACCCCAAGACTCACAAAGGCTTGTACTTAAATTCAGCTCGAGTTGACAGCACTTAAAGGGATAGTTCTCGTTATTTAAAGTGGGGTTGCTGTCATCATCAAATTATCATAAGATTGTTACTTTTATTTAAACTTTGATGATATCTGCTGCTTTGTAATGTCAGAGGCTTCTCCTGTGTCCTGTTTAGATCAGGGGATGGAAATGGGAGGTCTGGGCAGCCGGAGGGAGTCTGAGGTCGGAGAGCAATTTACCTTTGAAGCCGCGACGATGGACGCACCCCCACAGAGGAGGAGGAAGAAGAAGAAGACTGCCACTGTTGGTAAATACTGGAAAACGTACTGCAAGTTTACCTGTAAATGCATCTTTTCCGCATTGTACTTCTGCTAACCTTCAAATTTTGTAATTTCGTTATAATAAAATCTTGATTTTTGAGGCTTTTTGACCATCACAAGACTCTCAAAACTTCTGACCCAAGGCCACACCAAGAGTGGCTAGCTCAGGTTTCCTTAAAGAGTAACCTGACCCCTGTTTTACCATGTCTTGACAATCGTTCTCACCAAAACCATCAGACTCCATATACAGAAACAGTCATTTTATCATCATAAAACACACACTCTTAGAAATAAGGGTTCCAAAAAGGTTCCCTTGAAGGCCTGAGGTTCTACCTAGAATCATCAATCGTTTTTTGTAAGACTCTGGATTCTATTAAGAACCTTTTTCATCCAAAGAACCCCTTTTGGAAGAAATAGTTCTTCAAGGATTGGTGAGAAACAATCTGTCTTTTGTCAAGGGTTTTTTGTACCATAATATAGCCACCCAACCCACTTTTTAGCACCCTCAGAAGGTGGAACTGTTCTGGATTAAACAAAAGAAAAAATAAAATAGGGTCCAGGTTGAAACATATAACAAGTTAACCCTTAAACAAGTCAGGAGAAGAAGATCTAAAGTTGTGTAAACTCATGGTTTCAGATCTGGAAGATGACCAAGCTGACCTGGTGAACGGAGATGCAGTGGATCAGACAACTGATGGAGAGGAAGTGGTCAAGAAACCCAAAAAGAAAAAGTAAGAAAGTAACAATTGTTGGAGTTAATTATTGGTATCATCATATGTGCTGCAAATATTGGCTCCTGAGTTTTTTTCTGTCTAATCTTTATTCTTGTAATCACAGGAAGTCAAAGGTTGTTGAATCGCAGCTTCCTGATGAGTTGGACGTAGAAGAGGATGATATCATCACCGACACGCCTCCTCCCATTCCCCAGCATTCCCTGTTCTCGGCCCCGCAGGGTCAAAGCCAGCCGGTGGGGAAAGTCTTTGTAGAGAGGAACAGTGAGTATCGAAGGAAGTCAAGTCTGTTAAAGGGATATTTTCACTGCTTTGCCTTACTGTCTGACCGCCTTTTCCGACGGGAAACTGGTGATGTATAAGCCAAAAATTGCTCTCTGCAAACCAACCAAACTCCACTGACAAAATCAGTCATTTTACCTCGCAGAACACAGGAGTTGTTGGTCTGCTGCTGCCTTGATTAGTTAGCTTGTTTGTGTTATTGTGTGACTTTGGTTAATTCGGATTCATCAAAGTCACACAATAACACAAACAAACTGCTCAATCAAGGCAGCGGTAGACCAGTAATTCCTGTGTTCTGCAAGGTAAAATTTGAGATTTTGCCCATGGAATTTGGTTAGTTTCAAGAAAGTGAAATTTGGCTTATTTATAACAGTGTTTTTTCTCACTTTAAGTGGTGTTAACAGTGGTGATGAGACCTTCTGTGTGTGTGTGTTCATGTGCAGAGCGTTTCCAGGCTGCTGAGCGCACAGACTGGCGGAAGACCAACGACCAGATGGATAACATGACAGAATTCCAGTACATTCAGCCGCTCTGGACCACCAGAGATGTTTCTATCAGAGTGCACGAAGGCTTCAGGTGAAGAAAAAGTCTTGTACAAAGTAAAATACGTACAAACTTGTGGTCCCTCCCTCCCTAAATATCTCTCTTCTCCTTTGTGATCTGGTGCAGGGTGTTTGGCCTGTATTGTCACGGCTTCCTGGCGGGCTACGCCGTGTGGAACGTGGTGGTGGTGTACATCTTAGCTGGGCAGCACCTCACCGCTCTGTCCAACCTGCTGGAGCAGTACCACAGCCTGGCGTACCCCTCGCAGTCTCTGCTCTACATGCTGCTGGCCATTAGCACAGTAGCTGCCTTTGACAGGTAAAGCTGGAAACTTTACTTTAAGTGCAGCTGCTTGGTTACAGGTATTTGTGTGTAAAAGTATGAAGAGGACTGCGGCTTGTTTGTTAAAAAGGTAAACTCTTGTGTTCTCAGAGTGAATCTGGCCAAAGGCTCCATGGCTCTGCGGGAGTTCATCACGCTGGACCCCGTCGCTCTCGCCTCATTCTGTGAGTCCATGCAGGTTTTTAAAGGGTTAACATTGCTTTTCCTCTCAAACAGATGGTGCCTGTTTGGTTTTAATTCACACATTTTGTTTGTTTTGGTCTCTTCCAGTGTATTTCTCAGCATTGATCTTGTCTCTGAGCCAGCAGATGACCAGCGATCGAATCAACCTGTACCCAGCATTCAACGCAACATTATGGTGAGGCGGCTGCTGGAATCATTTTGTTTCTATCTTAACTATGAAACCTTGATATGATACTTTATTTTTCTCTCTTTTCTCCTCTCTAGGCCACCAGGGTCGGAGCACCAGATTCTCCACCCGTGGGTGACCATCAACCTGGTGGTGGCTCTGCTGGTGGGGCTGGCCTGGATCTTCATCGCCACCAGACCTGAGACAGACTATACTGAGTGTAAGAGAGAAAGCACAGTCAGTGTTGAATACTGCTTTATTATCAATATTTAAAGGAACATCCACCTTAAAACATTTATTATCTCATCCTTCTTCCTCAGGTTATCTGATGGCCATGGAGATTGAGCCTCCCAAACCAGAGGACAAATCAGAAATGACTGCCTGATGAAAACAGTTCTGCTCTGACACTAACTTTTCAGCTTTGTTGTTATTTTGCACATATTTTTGCACTGTATTTTGACAGTGAACTCTGAATGTGTTGTAGATTATTTTTGTATTATTGAAATGTGAATGTGCTTGTCTCTTTTTAAATACAGTTTTATCCATAAAATCCAACAACGTGTCTTTATTACATTCTAAAGCAAATAGGTTCTTAAAACATGATGGAACATACAGTATGAAGGACTGGTAAATATGCTCTGTGTCTCCTGTAGGGCCTGGAAACAGTTGAAATGACAGTTGGTGGAGCGCAGACACCCATTAAAATGCTATTTTAAGTGTAATATGTGAAACTATGGAGGCCGTTATGGTCTGATACTAAATATATAAATATATAAGTATTTCTATAATTAAATGATTAATAAATATATTAAAAATGCTTGGATAAATTAATAAGTAAACATTTATATGACTTAATTCCTAAGAAATATATGATTATTTAATAAAACGCTTAAATAAATAAAGAACTATATGATTTAATGCTTAAATAAATGAATAATTATGTCATTTAATGCTTAATTGCCATCATAAAAAACGAGTTGAATGGCACATTGAATATATATAATATTAAATTTATTTGTGTATTTGTTTATTTCTGTTTGTTTATTTATTTATTTGTATATTAATGTTTTTCTTATTTATTCACACATTTATTTATATTTATTTTCGATGGATGAAGGTGACATTTATTTATTTTGCTGCAGGAAGTTACACTATAGATAAATGAAAGTATACATAAATAAATACATAAATAAGAAAATCATAGATAGTTAAATAAAGATGTGAATAAAGGAATTGCATGTAAATAATGAAAAAGTAAATACATTAATTAATTCATGAATGAATAAATACAAATGTGTGATAAAATATGTGTATTTGTAAATATATTTTGAACTGTTACGATAACAATCAGTTCAAGTGTCGCTGAAACCAGTTACAATTTTCATGTATCCCTTCAAACGTCGTGTCTAGAAGGGAATCCTTGATTTGTGAAACTCTCGCGAGATTTGTGCGCATTAGCTCTTCAGTGTTCCCGTTGTGCAAACAAATGATTTATAAATGTGACAACCCTGTGGTTCAGGTCTGTTTAGGTTTAGGGACAAAAATACTTGGTTAAGGTTAGGGAAAGATCTGGTTTCGAGTTAAAATGATAACTCTCACGAGATCAATTGCATACTCGAGCATCGATTCCTTCTGAGGTCAATTAGTTTGCTCTGCCTGCCACCCCAGACTGTGTAGTCGAACACAGAGAAACGATCCTATCTGTGCAGTTTCTGTTGACGTGGTAACGGCGACTGTTATCAGTTTAGGTGGAAATCTCAAAACATTCATGAGTAAAAGTTAGTAAACCGGTGCTAATTAAAAGTGAGCAGTCATGCTGGACTTTGCCATCTTTGCTGTCACGTTTGTCATCATTCTGGTCGGCGCTGTTCTGTATTTATACCCGGTAAGTCACTGCAAGTTTGACGTTAGCTTTAAGTTAGCTAGCCACTTAGCTCTCCGTTATCCAGAGACATTGTCACGCCAATATCCACCCTAAAAAGTGTTTATTTAAGGGTTTACTGCTCGTCGGCAAGTGGAGACGTTTCATATGGCATCACTCACGACCTTTAACATATTCTTACAATCCTTTTATCACTTCGGCGTACATCCAGCATACCAATCAGTAACCTGGTTCAATGAAGTCCAACTTTAAGAGTTGACAGTGGGCGGTAACTAGCACCGTGACTCCTTCTTAAACTAGCTGTTAAAGTTAACTATTGTTAAAAATGGTGTTTCTTAGTTAGTTCCTATTATGCCGATTTTGCCTAAAGACCATAACAGTTTATATTATTTCCTCAAGTGGGGTCATATAGAGTGTGTTTACCTTTAATTGAGGAAGTGTTAAATTGCCCCTTTTTTCAATGAGATTCCGCGCTAATGAATGGAGCATTCACGTAAAAGTTGGGACTAGCAGAACTTTATTCACACGTTCTTTTGTCTTGTTATAATTGTATTTATAATTTCTATATACTTTGATTTATCCATTAATTGCTGCAGCAAAATAAATAAATCAGTCGTGTGTAAGTATAAGTAAAAAGATTAATATATGAATAAAATATCTTTTTGTATGTATTTATTCATTTGTATATTTGTTAATTCATTAATTAATTTATGAATTACTTTTTGTCATTGTTAATTCACTTCATATATTCACACTTTTATTTAGCTATTTAGAATTTTATTTATTTATATGTAATTTCATTTATCCATAGTATAATTATATATTTATTAAACATTGGATTACACATTTATTGATTTGTTCATTTAATTAAGCATTTAATCTTATAATTATCCATGTTATCAATCATTTAATTTTAATTATGTTGTCAGAATCTTATAAATAATATTATAAATAAATATTTCATTGACATTAATGGAGAAATTAAATTTCTAATCATGTTTTCAGTCATCCAGGAGGGCCTCTGGCATCCCAGGTTTCAATCCTACAGATGAGAAGTAAGTTGTCTTCTGTATCTCTAGTAAGGAATTTGATAATTAAGGTAAGGCAAAAAATATGATGACAAAGTGATTGTCCTTTATTAACATCAAGCAAATGTGTAAGGTAGTTATTGATAGTAATTTTTAGCACTTGTCCAGGTTTTTGCAGTTGACAGACTTAGAAAGAAAAGCACATATTTACAGGGTAGTGTGTTGCAAATGTACATCATTTGCTGCTCACAATAACATCATGGCTTCCTGCTCTTTCAGGGATGGAAACCTGCAGGACATCGTGAACAAAGGCAGTCTGCATGAGTTCCTTGTCAGTCTGCATCAGGAGTTCGGGTCTGTGGCGTCGTTCTGGTTCGGTGGTCGGCCGGTGGTCAGTCTGGGCTCCGTGCAGCAGCTACGGCAACACATCAACCCCAACCACAGCAGTAAGTGCACCAGCATTTACCACACAATGTGGCTTTCACTATAATCCAACTGTATTCAAGGGTAACTTCTGCATTTTTCAACCTGGAAACCATTTTTCCGTGTTTTTGTGACTAATAGGGACAATTTGTGAGATTGGTCCATAGTTGTTAAGGGAAAGTGCTAAACCCGGCAAAAGCATCTCTTTAGGAATCCTTTCCGTAATGCTTAGTCTCCCCTCACTTAGACACAAAAACATTGGAAAATAGTTCCTGGTTGAAAAATACCGATGCTACCCTTTAAGATCTTACAGAGGCATCTCTGCAAATCTGTAAGTAATTAAAATCACAGCTGTAAACAAAAATAAGTCAGTCTTTCTCTTTTTTTGCCCTTCTCAGCCGATTCCTTTGAGACGATGCTGAAGTCGTTGCTACGATACCAGTCTGGAATGGAGGGTGGGGCCACAGAGACCGTGATGAGGAAAAAAGTGTATGAGAGTGGCATCAACAATACACTGAAGAACAACTTCCCTCTTGTGCTCAGGGTGATGAAGAGACGTATTTACTCCTACAAAAGTACTCCCTGGCACTCAGAAGCACTTACAAACACGCCTTCTGTGATTGTTTTCTTTTACTCAGCTGGTGGAGGAGCTGGTGGGAAAGTGGAAGTCATTCCCGGAGGATCAACATACCCCGCTGTGCGCCCACCTGCTGGGTCTTGCCATGAAGACTGTCACCCAGCTGGCTCTGGGCGAGCGCTTCAGAGATGATGCTGAGGTTATTTCTTTCCGCAAGAACCATGACGTGGTGAGACATCAGAGTTTTGCTAGTTGAGAAAGAGATCGAACCCCTTACACAAATCCCACTTGCTTTTTTCCTACTCAATTCTGGTCTTGTTCTCCGCTCCTGTGGGTGTTGATCAATTTCTCCTGAGCATCTGCAATGAAGCCGATGCTCTTTGATTTTCAGTGGTTCATTTTATTTCAGTCTTTTTACTTTCCCTATCACGAGAAGACAGGTTTTCAGCTTTTTACTCGTTTTAGTTTGTTGGGGTTTAGAAATTTATTGGGCTGGAATGGTATGTGTATTTATCCCAAACTGTGTCAGTAAAGGACTTTAAGATTGGTTAACAACTTACACTTAAACAGCACGTCTCATCACCCAAAAATCGTTTTTTTAATCTAATACTTGCACATGTGGAGCAGATATTCTAGAGTCTGAGTTTTACCCAGCCAGAGCATTGCTGGTTAGCTTAGTCCCGTTATTCCAGCTGTGTGCCAGTACGTCATTTATGATGGCATTACCCGAATGTGTCCAATTGCAGTGAGCCACTGCAATTGCAATTGCCCTGTTTGTCTTTGTGTCACTGCACCCTGAAGAAGGCGTAAGCCGATATGCGTTGGTGTATTTTTAATGATTGTAGCCCATTAAATTAAAGGCCTTTTACATTTTTCAAACCTACTTGAGTGCCTGGACTAGGATTTTTTGTGCCATTTTTTGGTCATAAGTCCTCCTCTTCTTTTGCAGTGAGCCACTGTTGAATTTTTTTTTTTTTTCAAAATAAATGACATGTTATTTTCCACATTTTTTTGCTGTTGTACAAAAAACATTCTAAACCGTTCATTTTCTGGACAATTAACACCCGAGAAATGTCTTACAAACCAGGAAATTGGCCTGTCAAAGTTAGGAGTGTAAGAAAATATTGATACACTTGAGTATCGTGATATTATGTTTTGTTATACTGTTGCAGTGGGTCATTTTGTGTTGTGTTTAAACCCCCGACCACTAGGTAGCACTGTTATATTCTGTCTTTTCTGTTCTGATGATAGATTATAGATTACATTTACATTTGGAGCATTAAATAAGAATAAAAAAATACTCTCAGCAATGTATCATGGGATAATTATGTAAACGAGAGCATCTCTCAGCCTATTAGCTGCACATGTGAATGTCACAAGCCAGAATCCTACAGCGCTCCACAAAGGTTGAAGGATGCCAGAACACAAGTTGCGTTACACAAACTACACAAGCTTTCCAGACTGAAGTTCAATTTCAGCCTTGTGTAATCTTAATGCAACTACTATTACTACTACTAGTGGTAGTAATAGTAATAGTAGTAGTAGTAAGAATAATAATGATTAATAATCATAAAGAGCAAAAGAGCGCTGGTATTGGTATAATGTCATCACTGGAAAATTCATATATCGGAATATCGTCAGATCAAAACTGGAAAAATGGGGATTGGTGCATTAAAATTAGATTTTAAAAAATTATAAAAATATATCATCTTGCAATCTATTGAACCATAACCCTTGTAGCATGATACGTATTGTACAGTATCACCAGATTCTTGCCACTACACAGTCCTGGTCAAAGTTATGTTGAAACGGGTGTGTTGATTTTGTTTTTCTCTTCTTCTAACATCACCAGATCTGGTCAGAAATTGGGAAAGGCTACCTGGACGGCTCCCTGGAGAAGAGCTCCAGCAGGAAAGCACATTATGAGAAGGGTGAGTGAGGCTTGCATTGTGAGTTTTCTCAGCAGAGTAAGCTTTAACAGAACAGACTTCATATATTTTACCTTTTGTGATTATTTCTGAGTCTAGTGAATGTGGTTTTTGTCTTGATCTTCATGTTTTTTCCCGTTTAGCACCCTCTCACCTGCTGTGATTTGAGATGTGGGAGCATTGTTGTGCTGCCCGGCTATGGAGAAAGAGGAGGAAATGTTTGCAGAGGTTCAGACATGATGTCAGCAGCACTGACAGACAGCTAGAAGCAGAGTCTGAGAGCAGATAAAGATTGTGAAACCTATTCAGTGTTATTGCCTTAGTCAGTGAACAGCCACTATTGGGGGACTTTCATTGATTTATCTGCCAGGGACAGTTGTCACTGGGGCTTAATTTTGGACGCCTGGAAATGTTTTTAACTCGTAACCTGAGTCTGATTGTCAGTCAGCTGTGTGTTCATGCCAAAAATGTGTAGAACTGAAGTCAAATGTCCTTTTTAACATTTTTTCCTCCTGGGTGTTCAGCTCTGTCAGAGATGGAGTCTGTGCTGCTGTCAGTGGCGAAGGAGAGAAAAGCCCAGAGGAAGCAGGCGGTGTTTGTGGACGCTCTGCTTCAGTCCAGCCTCTCAGAACGACAGGTGAATACTGATGATGGAGTCACCAGTTCTAAGTTTAAACCTAACAAGACAACTGAAACATCTTCATAGCTCCCACAGAAGTCTGGAATTAACTTTTTGTGTTTCAGATCATGGAGGACTGCATGGTTTTCACTTTGGCCGGATGTGTTATCACTGCAAACTGTAAGTGTTAACCATCAAATCAATTCTTTGTATGCTGACTTATTATTTAACAATTAATCTCCTAGTTATTTTCTTGATTAATCAAGATTATAGTTATGTCTTTAAATGTCTAGTTTCATCCAGCAGTATTCAGTTTACTATGATCAAATCTTCAGATTGGGGGAAAGTGAAAGAACCCTTGAATCCCTATTAATGTAAAGCATCATGTTTTGGCAGTGTGTATCTGGGCACTTCACTTCCTGTCCACCTCAGAGGAAGTTCAGGACAAACTGCACCAGGAGCTGGAGGAGGTTTTGGGTTCAGATCCAGTTTCCTTGGACAAGATCCCTCAGCTCAGGTGAGATATTTGGACCGGACTTTAATCCTGCTCATATAAAATCTCACTTTGTATCTCAGAATAGACATCTTTGGTCCAATTTTAGTGAAACATGGAAAGATAATATATTTTAACACATTTGCCTGATTGAGGTGTAATAACTCAAGGTCACACTACCATCTGGTCGGTTGCTGTGTCCAATAACCTTGATCTTCTCACATTTCTGTCCTTGGAAAGATACTGCCAGCAGGTCCTCAACGAGACGGTGAGGACTGCCAAGCTGACCCCTGTCGCGGCTCGGCTTCAGGAAGTGGAGGGAAAAGTCGATCAACACGTCATCCCTAAAGAGGTATCTGGTGTCCTCCTGTCTGCAGCTGTCTGTCTGTTCATTTCTCCTCTGCTCATCAAAGAATTATCACTGTCTGACGACGAGACAGGTTTATTGTAGAGAAGACAAACAGAAATTATCCAGGTGATGAAGAAATAGTGTCCTTTTTTTTGGTTTAACCAATATATGCCTTACATTGGTTCAAATACTATTAATAAACTGTCTGTAGGGAAAATTACTATTTAGTGGAAATGTGTTGGTTTTTACTCAAATAATAAATAAAGGTCCCTTCCAGACATGTATTAAGATACATATTCTAAGGATGTAATGATACCAAAAACCGAAGGTACAATAAAGCCTGAAATTTGGAGGTAATTTGTGGGTAAATTCTAGAATTACCACCTATTTACCATGACATTATGGGACCTGTAAATTGAAGCGTTACCAATTGTCTTTGGCAATGACAGTTTAAATTAATTTATGTATGTACAATTTCAAAACTATCCTTTTGCAAATTACACTACTACTGCTGTTTGGATTCACTGAAGTCGCACAATCACACAAACCAACTAACAGATCGAGGCAGCAGTAGATCTACAACTCCTGTGTTCTGTGAGGTAAAATTACTGATTTTGCCTATGGAGTTTGGTTGGTTTGGACAGAACAATATTTTGCTTATATAACAGTGGTTTCCTGTCAGAAAAGTCTGTCCAATGGCAAAGTAAAGCTGTAAAATTATGCTAAATATAGCAAACAGTTAAACAAGAAACACAAGATGATACAAAGAGACACTGAAAAGACGTTCTTGCTGTATTTCAGACTTTGGTCATCTATGCTTTGGGAGTGGTCCTGCAAGATTGTGACGCCTGGAGCACCCCATACAGGTCTGCTTGATATACATTTCTTTTTTGACATTTGATATTCATCAATTTATTTAAAAATACTTTGATCATTGTGATGTCCCTCAGGTTTGACCCAGATCGATTTGAGGAGGAATCGGTCAGGAAGAGCTTCTCTCTGCTTGGATTCTCTGGGAATCAAACGTGCCCTGAGCTCAGGTAAAAAACTAACTTTAAAATGCAAAAACACAACTCGCACAACCGAGCGAAGACTGCGCCAGTGATAATGGGGAAAAATATTCAACTTCCGGACCCACAGCGCGGCCATTTAGCTCCAAAACAGTTTGTGGAAATGTAGAGGTAGATATTATAAGCCTTCATGGAGCTGTAAAAAGAAACTAAACTAAACTTTGAACATTTTTTGAATGAGTCATAGGAGTGCCATAAAAAATAGATAATAAATAAAAAAAGACATCAGTAAAAAAGAACTAAATTTGAAAAAATGGAAATATAAAGAGGATTAACCAGAGTAAATAAATTTGGAAAATAAAAATATAATGTAAAATAAAAAAATATTTAATAAATAGCAAAATATAAAAGAATAATTATAAGCATTTTAATTTATTTTCACATTTATTTGTTCTTTTATTTCTGTGTATATTTTGAAAATATTTTTGCATATAAATAAATGCAAAAATATTAAGACAAATAATGAAATATAAAAGACTTAGTACAAACATTTTAATTTATTTTCATAGTATTCAAAAAATCCTGCAAAAAACATAATATAATCATATATACAGAAGTCAATTGAAATAAATGAAAATGCTCATAATTATTCATTTAAATGTTGTTATTTTTCTTAATATTTCCACATTTATATATTCTTTCATTTATTTTTCTTTATATTTCATATTTCTTTTACAGATTTGTTTTGTTTTTTGTTTTTTTGGCAATTGCATGACTCCATATTTTGTGGCAAGTGTTGGATTAATCCTGCATACGTTAATGTAATTTTCACAATAAATAACATTGTTCTCTGACAGGTTCGCCTACACTGTCGCCACTGTCCTGCTCAGCACGTTGGTGCGGCAGCTAAGCTTCACCAGTTGAACGGACAGGTCATGGAGGTCCGATCTGAGCTGGTCTCCACACCCAAGGACGAAACCTGGATCACCGTCAGCAGAAGAAGCTAGAACCAGTCTTTAAAAACACCCTGCAGGGAGAAGAGCTGAAGAATCAAAGAACAATACATTGAACAGCTCGATTAAAAGAATTACCAGCAAAGTATTTCTTGAATGTTGAGGATCCACTCTGCCATAGAAACATTATTCTTCTTAGTTGTGTTAAAGAGATAGTTTGATTATTTAATGTGGCGTTGTATGAGGTACTAATCAATAGTCAGTGTATTACCTACATTGGAGCGATATTTGGCTTGTATTACAGCAGTCTCCTATCGAAAAAGGCTGTCTGACAAAAACATAAAGTGGTGAAAATATTCTAAATATAACGTACACTTAAACCGATATTCATTTTTTTAGCAGGTCATACTCTGACTATATAAGTACCTCCTACAATCCCGCTTGTAAAAATCCAAACTTTCCCTTTAACTGCTGTTTCATTTCTGAAGTCTTTTTTTGGTAAAAAACTTTCCCCCAGCTTTTTATGAACAGTCAATTGTGTTTTTTGCGTACAAGTGTCACCACCACATGTTCCCTGAGTCATCCCTCTGGTGCTTTTATACTGTACAATAATCTGAGGCCTTAAACGCATCATTACCGTGTCTGTCCACAGGTAAGATTTGCACTGGTTGAAAGACTTGCACTGGTTGAAAGACTCCATCTGATAAAGGAGGGAACCTCGGTGGTTTAATACTCTACGATGTAGAGAAAAACTACTTGTGCTGCCTAAAGTTTTTCTATGACTCCCAGTACAACTGCCTGGAATCAAAATTCCCCATGGCATGTGGCTTGATTGTCTATTGAAATGGCCCACGTGGCATTTAGACTTTTCATTCCTTTTTTAAACACAGTCACATCTTACATATTATTAAATATGTATGAGGATTTTGTGTGTTTCGTGTCGTTCTTTTCATTTTATATGTAAGTTTCCTACATCAGATAAAGATTTTTAATTAGTGTAAGTGGAGAGTTGTGTTATAAATCTGGCTTCAGCCTGTGCATGGACATTTTTAACTGAATGAATTATTACTGGGCCAATTTATCAGCTAGTATCTTGGGTATTTCTCCACAAGAGCGAGGCCTGCTGCTCTGTAACCGAGTCTGTGGAGAGGGAGTCATAAAACAGGGATTACCCAAGAGAGATATAGTCTTATTTTTATTACAAGTGTTTTATTCGCTGAGTTAGTGTGAAACCACAATATTTCTGAACTGGAAACTAATAAAAATGTGACTACAGTAAACCTATTATATGCATTTAAGGAGCTGTTTTGCTAACCACATTACCGCAGAGGCTCTTTACCAATTGGGAGTCTGCTTTAATGCACTGCTGTTTTAAACATTATTCATGGTGGGAACCTTGTATGGAGGGTTTCAACGGCCAGAACTAAAGCTTTAAATACATAATAATATAATAAAATACTTAATTAAATTTATAAAAACTTTATTTAATTTAATTCTAAATGCCACCATAAATAAATTAAAAAATAAATGAAGCATTGAATATATAAATGTTAAATTCATTTGTGTATATATTTATGCAATTTATTTATGTATTTACTTATTCATTTATTCACACATTTATCTATCTATTTATCTTTTTTTAACTTATTTATTTATTTATACCCTCATTTATCCATAATGATAATCTATTGCTGCAGCAAAATAAAAAAAATCTGTCCATTTCCCCCGTCAAAAATAATAAATAAATGTGTGGATAAATGAATAATTTAATTAATTAATTAATATACAAATGAACAAACAAATATACAAATGTGTAAGTAATAAAGACAAATAAATGTAACAGTTATATACTTAATTCACTTGTAATGTAATTCAATTTGTGATTTATTTATGGTGACAATTAAAATCAAATTACATAATTATTTATTAATTCGTTTAAGCATTTCAGGATATAATAAGCAGATATTTAATTAAGCATTCAATTATATAATTATTCATAGTGTAATATGCTGCAGCAAAATAAATAAATCTGTCAACTTCACCCATCAAAAATAAATGATATATAAAAGTGTGAATAAAAGAATAAGCTAATTACTACACACATTAATAAAAGAAATCCACAAATGAATACATATTAAAATAAATAAATACCCAAATACATTCAACATATTGTGTCATTTAACATAATTATTTATTTATTCGGTCATTTAAGTATTTAATTAAATAATTGTTGTTTACATTTGTATGTTTCATATCGGCCCTGGAAACCCTCCATACCTCTGCTATCCATCAGCTGCTGGGAGAGCCCTGCAGTACCACACACGGCCGCGGCGGCGTCAGAGAGCACCATCCCCCCAAGACACACACACACACACATACACCGCTCCGCTCCGCTAAAGATGTGAAAATGGCGGAGCTACAAATGCTTCTGGAAGAGGAGATTCCAGCAGGACGAAGCGCACTACTAGACAGTTTTACCAATTTGGAAAGAGTCGCGGAGTACTGCGAGAGCAACTATGTCCAGGTAGGCTGCTAAGAAAGATGTTGTAGTTTATTTTATTTAATTTTTTAACGGTGGGGCGAACTGATGCTAGGCTAGCTGCTGCTAACGCTGCCGATGTGATGCAGCCGTGTTAGGTGGCTAGCTAGCCTCAGCTAAAGCAAAAACAACCCGCTGTCAGGGCGTTTTTATCACATAACCGACTCATGAATTATCACTTTCCTCCTACATCCACTTCAGCAAAGTCTCAACAATGCTTGTGTGTTTGTATTTCCATCGATATGGTAGTGTGTGTGACTTGTACATCCATCGTGGGCTAACTGTCGCGTTAGCCAGGTAAGCTAGCTTGTGCTAGCCAGCTGCTCGGCATCACCCACGGTCCGAATCACCAAACAGGCACCGTGAAAATCAATTCCTCTGCTCCCTGCGCGATCGATCACTGCCGCCACAGCAGCCAGCTGATCAGGCACCCGGCCGGAGATGTAGGACGCGATATCAAGCCAGATTAATCTCTAATGAGCTTTGGTTGACAGAAGATTAACCACCGTGACAATATTACCAACGACCAGCTGATTTATGATGTTGGACAGAAACACTGCGACTCGCTCCTAACGTTACAGCTAAATAATACACTGAATTATGATTTGTAACCCCTGACAAACCTCTTTGACTCCACGCCTCCCCATCATGCTCTTATTGTAGTCTTTTTCAAGGAGTGACAGTGGGTGTTTAGGGGTAGTATCGCAGTATATGCCACACAGAAGTGGTATACATCATCTGAAAGGTGGCAACTAGAGCTGCAATGATAAATCGATTATTAAATCAGTCGTGATCTATTTTGATAATCAATTCATCGTTTTGGGTCATTTAATAAAAATGTTTAAATGCTCTGATTTCAGTCTCTCTAATGTAAATATCTTCTGGTTTCTTTACTCCTTTTATGACAGTAAACTGAATATTTTTGGTTACTGGACATAAGAAGCTATTTGAGGATGTCAGATTAGGCTTTTGAAAACTTGATAAACGTTTTTCACCATTATATGGACCAAACCACTCATTAATTAATAATTGATGAATTGAGAAAATAATTGAGAGATTAATTGATGATGGAAATCGTTAGTTGCAGCCCTAGTGGGAACCTGAAGATTAATTAGAGACTATTGGATTTGCCCATCTCTCATAAATATGGTCAAAAATATGAAATTTAAGGCATCAAGTTTGTGGAAAACCACAGAAAAACTCATGCTGTGATATGATATCATAAACTTTGGACATGTTTGAGATTTGAGCAAGAATTGCATTTTTCAGTGATCGGATGATGAGCACTTTTGTTCCGGGAATTTGTCTGAGACCCCCAGTTGTCAATATACATAGAAAAGCTGCAGGTCCTCTGAATGCTCCAGGTCTCTAGTTTGTGTTTGTGAACTTTCATGCTGCAGTGATTAGTTTAGAGGTCACAATATGTAATTTGTACAATGAAGTTAAGTTTGAAAAAGTGGTCTCACTACAATGAAACGCCTACCATGGGCACTGGCATCATCACAAATGAATAAGACTCTCAGCTTTCATATCCAATTAATGCTATTTAAATATTGATTAGGGATCCCAGTATGCAGACATATTCAAATAAAATAGGCCAAAATGGCACATTTACACTGCATTCAATAAAACTGCATGCTTTTTGCCCAAAAGTGCAGGGAATTTGCACAAAGTGGGCATGTGTTTATAAAAGGAAGATTCCTTGGCATCCATGGAACCCATGTTTATTCAGTTCCCTTGAGGTGAGATGTCAAGGGACCCCTTTGAAAAATTAGCTTAAATTTAGAGTGTTACTTAGCAAAGTTCCCAACAAATTGAGTCTCCGAAAGAGAATAATATTGGACAGGGGATGTGGACATCTCTGCCGAGTTGAAGAGGGTTTAAAGCCTTGGTTGCAATGATTTATTATCATCATTCACAAGGTGTCATCCAGCTTGGAAAAGATAGTGTAATGTTGCATTTCTGTCAACAGTTTCTATGAAGGATGTGGTTGGTTTGCTGCTGTTTTACATTTTGGCTCTGTGATATTCTGCAGGTGTGATCTCACTTGTCCAGCAATCATGGTTACCTGAGGTTTGTCTCAGGCCTGTTATCACGCAGCAGGGTTTGAAATTTGGGGCCGCTGTAGAGGTTTTGACAAGGTGTGATAGTGAAATCTGACATCCTTGATGAACGGGGCTGATCAGGTCTGACAGGTCACCCCGTGAAGGAAGAGGCAGCAGTGACGGCGGCCCTTGATGTTGGCAGCTCACTGTCTGGCAGGCTGCCCTGGTTTCTTCTCACCCTGCAATGTTTTCCCAGCTGCTGTCAGATGGGTATTACCACTTATAGATCAGCTGGACAGAAGTATTTGTCAGAGGGATATTTAGTAGGATATTCACCTCTTCCTCTAAGCTCTAATTTACATCTTCGCCCTGCCATGTCTGTCTGTAAGCCAGGTTCCTTGTGACTGTGTGAGTCATGTAGGAATGGACACTTGTTGAACTTGTTAGTTGCTTTTCATAAGCGTTTTAATTCACAGGCGACAGGTGTGGGAGTTTAAAGTCCACCCTTATTATCACAGTGAAGTATTATTTTAATGCGCAAGTTATTCCTGTGTTTCCCACGATTATTTGAAGAGGAAGGCTGGCTTGTTTCATTCAGGTGTGGGTTGAATATGGCAAGAGTAATCGTAGTGAGAGAAACAGATGAGAAAAGGTCGTCAGATTCAGAGCCTTTCCAGTAGCTGCATTGCATTGTGGGCCAGAAATAAATGGTGGATCGGTTTCTTTCCAAAGTCATTGATGCTTTTTCATCGCTGAAAACATTTTCAGCTACTAAAACCCTCTGGAGCAGCTAAGAATATGTCACTAAATCATAGGTGACTTTGAAATTTATTTTGGTCTTTAAGTAATTATACAAATAATTTGGGATAAATTGAATAAAGATAAACAAACGATAATTACCTTACTAGGTTGGGCCGATCCAGCTGAAAAAATGATCACAATAAAACCTTTTGTGTCATTATCATTACAGATAATGACTGATTATTTTTCACAAAGAAAAAGATTGACTTTAACCACTTTATGTTGAATTTAACTATTTATCAAGGTATACGGGTGATTGAATTTTTAGATTTTAAAAAATAACAAACTTGGCAAACTGACCTGTCCTTTTTTATGAACAATTTCCTCTCTGTCTGTACTCGTTTTCTGACTCCATACTGTTGCTGTTGTTGTGTCAACAATTTTCTTACTTCTTTTAAAGCAGTGTCTTGTTGTCTATGCATATCACTATTGCTTTATTCATTGTTGGGGAATAATTTTATTTCTTTAAAGCATCTTTCCACTCAGAGTGAGCCATTTTTTACTTAAACATACATATTCTAAATCATACAGACCTCATTTTAGATTACTTAATGATGCTTGTAGAATTTATAGGGTTGAGTATGGATTGTTTTTTTGAACAAAAAAGTACTAAAATGATACTTTTAAAATGGTACCAGCACCTTAAATGATACTTTTAAAAAAAGAAGCACAGACAGTTAATGACATTAAAGAAGTTTCAAGCAGTGATACTTAGCTTGCAGCCCACAGGCTAAGTCTAGCCCCTGACAGATTGCTGGGTAGCCCTCGGACCATTTTGTAATTCAGTGAAAATGAACTGACACGGTTTTTCCAAGGAAGGAGGAACTGAAATGTCAGTTTTGTATGATGGGATAAATGAAGCTGTTGCTAACAGGAGAGAGGCTCATCTTTGTGTGACGTCCTTTCAGGCTGTGTAGAGTGCTGTAGGATCAGATGGTGAGACAACTGTTAACTGAAGAGGAACAAAAACTATGCAAAAATTACTAAAAAATTTCTGACATTAAAAAAACAAACAACTGTTAATCGATTTAATCAAGAAAATAATCAACCAGTTAATTGACCATGAAATGCAGTTGTTAAATACAGTAACATATTTTGATTTATTTGTCAATCCTTGTACCAAGTTAAGGAGTTCATACACAAGTTAAAAAGTGACTTAATTTGAAAATAGAGAAGTTCAAAGAAACGTCAGTTATGGACCTTTCAATGTTTATTCATGTTATCTGATAAATAACGTTATTATTAATGTGTATTAATATCAATTAGGATATTTACTCATAGGATTACACTGATATGGTCTGCTGGATCAGAATCGGGGGAATACTGACCTTAAGTGGATCAGGTATCAGCCAGATGTGACCGATCAATATTAAATACAGTTTTTTTTCATCAGTGACACATAATTCAGTATTTCCTCCTTCAGTTCAGGGTGCTGCAGCAATCCCTGGCATCATGTTACCTCACATAAAAATGACTCCAATGAGCTACGCACAGTGTGGTACAGATTCTGAATGTAGGAAAAAGAGAGGATCGCATCAGCTTATACTCTGAGTGGAGGTGTTGGTATCTGGAGGGGAAAAAGTCTCTTGGACAAACTCAGTGACCCCAAAAATGCAAACTATGTCACCAACTAGGCATGTGAATTTTCTTAACCTAAGGCGATACCGTGATCCATGCATCTCCAGAAAAAGATTGTTTTACCAGTCTGTTAGCAAGTCTGGCCTGTAGACGAGGAATGTCTTTTTCTGCCCTGCAGGTAGAAGCTACAGCTGCACTCCTGACTTCTACCACATAACCTGTTTATCCTCATATTCCAGCAGTGATGCACCTTTCACACTCCCTCAAATGATGCAGCTTGTTTGCAGCCTGTGTTTGATGATTTGTTGGATGGGATCGCACTTTGTGATTCCTCCAGTAATATTTCTTGCATCACAAGCATTCTCTGTTTCACATAGAAGGGAACAGACATGTTACCACTGAGGGTGCCGCTGTTTGAACTAGTGGGGACACCCCTGCTTGTAGTTTTACTGTGCCACTGTCTTTATAGTGTTTTACAGTAGTGAAGAATAATTTAACAGCATGACCACTTCCTGATGTACATTTGACATGTTGTCAATATCTTGAGACCGCAGCGGACGTACAAAAGATCTATAGTAAGCTGGACATTTGGACATAGCGCAGCTGTAATTTTAAATAGCAAAAATCAAATTAAATCAATCAATCCGTCAATATCCAATCACAAGTCTGCTGTGACCTAGAGTGTGTTGTAATCAGTTGCTGCTATGTTATGCACACAGACGGATGCGCATGCTGGGTTGAAAATAGATAATGAAGGGGTTTTTTTTAAGGTTGCAACTAATGAGTTTCATGATCAGTTATTCTGTAGATCATTTTCCAGATTAATCCATTAAACTATCAGAAAATAGTCAGAAAATACATACTGGAAGTGGGAGAAATTGCTAAAAAAATGACAATCAAGCAATCAGAAATTGTTGCAGATTATTATTCTACCCATCAATTAATCAACTAATTGTCGTAGCTCTAAATCAGTATGTAAAGTTATGGACCTCTGATATGAAAAATCTCATCTCTGCTAAAGAAATTGAGATAAGAAACCTAAACAAAAAATCAAAACAAAACAAAAAATCTAAATGAAAGCAATAAAAGCAATGCCATGGGACAGCTTTCATATGATTTCTTGTTTTAAGCATTTTCCTTTCATGAATAACCATCTAATTCTGTAAGACTAGTTGTTGCAGCTCTGACCTGTCTTCAAGTATATTTGAATGAATGGCAAAAGAGTTAAAACTACTGACTTACTTTGCTTTGACACTAAGATATCTGATGCTAAATGTAAACACAAGAGGTTTGCTTTGATTTAGAATACCTGCAGAAAATGTCACCCTTGTAGCACAAGACATAAAAAGGAAGACTCCAGGAGCAGATACAGTTATGTATGTAAAAAATTAAACACACCAACAGGAACCTGAAAGCAGTTTGTGGCAGCAGGATGGAGGGAAACTGCTGCTTCAAAGGTTTCAGTGCCAGAAAGTAACATTTTAGTCAAGAAAAGAAATAGGAATACAGCTGCAGCCAGCGTGAAAGGAGTCTTCTGAGGCAGCTGGTTGGGCCGTGGGTACAGCGTGGGCACATTAACAGGAGCATCAAAGGCCAGATGGATCAGCTAATGTTAATGCTGGGAAGCTGCACTGCCTGGCCAAAAAAAGTCACAAACTCTAATATTTTGTTGGACTGCCTTTAGCTTTGATTACGGCATGCGTTCGCAGTGGCATTGTTTTGATCAGCTTATGCAACGTCACAACATTTATTTCTGTCTAGAGTTTGATTAATTTTTTGCCAAGATCTTGTATTGATGATGGAAAGTGTTGGACCGCTGCTTAAAGTCTTCTCCAGCACATCCCAAGGGTTCTCAATGGGGTTAAGGTCTGGACTCTGTGGTGGCCAATCCATGTGTGAAAATGATGTCTCATGGTCTCTGAACCACTCTTTCACAGTTTGAGCCCAATGAATCCTGTGCCCTTTTTTTGTCAGAAAATCGTGCTGATTCTTTTTATTTGCTAGGTTTATAGGCAGCATTTTAAGTATATTTGAACTAAGATAAGCTTAATTGTCTTGTTAACTCGTGATTAAACAAACTTCATTGAACCTTGACAGACAAAATAAAACTCATGAAAACTATCTTGGTTTGTCTTTCCATTGAACAAAAATCACCAACTCTGGTTTGATTGAAATTAACCCTTTATTCACCGAGTTGGATGTGAAAATATTCTGGCCTCTGTCTGCTGTTGCTGGCCTCTTGGTGCTACTGGGTTAGCTCACTGAGTGAGAGTCTGATGCTTAGAAGAGACTCTCTTAACCAGTTGCCGATAAATTTGTCCAGTCTTCCAACACTACTGGACAGACTGTAAAATGTAAATATGTTTTTTAAAAGTCAGACGTCACAACTCTCTCTGCTCTCTCCTTTCTGTCGTTCAGTCTCCAGACAAGCAGAGGGCGCTGGAGGAGACCAAGAATTACACTACCCAGTCTCTGGCCAGCGTAGCCTACCTGATCAACACGCTGGCCAACAATGTCCTGCAGATGCTTGACATCCAGGCGTCGCAGCTCCGCCGCATGGAGTCCTCCATCAACCACATCTCACAGGTTGGGAACTGACATACAAAAACTACACACATTGGCTCTTTGGGCTCACCTGCCAAGAACAATTACGGTTACAAATTATGCTGTTAACCAATAAAATACTTGCCAGATTTATTTATACAATTTTGGCAGTGTCTTATCACTTTAATACCCTATCGAATGGGGAATAGATTTACTGTCAAATTTCGAATAGGTTTTATAGCAGATGTTACAGGTTTAACTTGCTTATGAGGAGTGGAAGCCTTTTAAAGACTGAAGCTTTACTAGAGAAGGTTTCACATCACATGTGTGACATGTGTGCATGTATAATTCAGTATATCTGCAGTGCTGGCAAATGTGTAGGTGCCTGCTGGAGCTGCACACTAGATTAAAAAAAAAAAATCTTTTTGCCTTGATCCCACAGGTTAGATAAAGATTTTCTTCAAAATCAACAGAATTTGTAGGTGAAGGATACTTGTAAAGCTGTCTGAAACATCTCTGCCTCATGAAAAAGATGAAGATTTAAAACGGACAGCAACTAAAAAAATTAAAGAAAATATCCTGTCCTCTGCCTCTTGTCCTCAGACGGTGGACATCCACAAAGAGAAGGTAGCCCGGCGGGAGATTGGCATCCTCACCACCAACAAGAACACGTCCCGCACACACAAGATCATCGCCCCAGCCAATCCCGAGAGGCCTGTGCGCTACATCCGCAAGCCCATCGACTACAGCATGCTAGACGACATGGGCCACGGAGTCAAGGTGGTCATTTTGTTCTTCTCCCCTTTATTCTATCAATTAGACTTAATTGTGTGGATGAATCACTGCTGCCGTTGGAAATGGAAAGGCCTTAATTAGGCTCCGTTTGCTTTTAGTGACGGTATTTAAAGTGAAACAGATGTGTTTACACCAGAGGGGTGGGAAGATTAGTAGTAGTAAATTTGGGCAACAGAAAAATGAGCTAATGAAATATATAGGAAACTGCAGAAGCCAAGAACGCCTGGGCTTGCGATTAATTTGTTTTCAGTGCGTAATTTTTTTATGCCATAATTTTTCAATGCAATTATCTAGAGAAGACGAGACGTTTTCTGATGATAAATTCAAAGGCTTTTTTTCCCCTCAATATAACAAAAATTAAATAAATAAAATAAATTCACAATAAAACAGCCTTTGTCATCTTGAGACATCTTGAGAGTTTAAAAAGGGTGTTTAGGTTGCTCTAGAGTAGTGGTTTCCTTACTGGGGTTTAGAAATAATTATGGGGCTGAAAATAATTTACATTTTTTATCTTTTTTTAATCTACGTTGTTTTTTTTTTGTTTTTTTTGTCTGAAGTTCTGCAGTTTTACCTTTGGCAGGCCTCTAAAGGTGATTCATACAAATAATTAAGAGAGACAAAAAAGTCACTGATTGAAACACTCACAAATGCTCAGGTACAGAACATCACTAGGATTTAAACAGTTCACATGCAGAAAAGGTTGGGAACTACTGCTGTAGATTGTTAATGGGAATTTACATTTTAGTGTTTTTTATTAGTCGGGTGCAGGGTGATGAGATCTTAAAGAATAAGTGTGGGAGTCAGTGTAAATGTGGGTGATTCAGTGCAGAAAATATAATGGAAAGGGCTTCTAGAGGTCAAACAATCACTACTGGGTTTCAGCGACGAGTAATGTAAGAAAAAATCAATGACTCTGGTTTTTTCACCAGGGTGGGAAACTGCTGTCATCCAGGACATAAATTCAGCTAAATCTGCTCCCTGTTTGTGAGAATCTGTCACCTGCTAACAGGTTCCTCTGCACTGATTATTTCATTTAATAAAACAGTGAAAGTGGTTGATTTTGGAAAGCCAGTCTCCCACCAACTCTCTGAACAAAGACGAGCTTGTTTTCCAGAAAATCGAATCACCAGCTTTGACCTTACAAAGGTCTCAAAGAACAAATTCCTCAGATTTTAACACTGAGCCATTGTTGCCTGAATCTAACCAGCTTGGCTTTATGGACCACATGCATGAGTAACTGTTGTTTGTCTCCCCTCTTTCACTCATTAATCCTCTGATTTCTTCTTCTTCTCTCTCTTTTTATGCTTGCCTAATTTTATCTTTAAAATCAACCATAGTGGTTGCAAAGGTTTAAGGTAAGACCTTCAAAGTAAAAGCCTCAAACGAGGGAGGTGGTGTTGTGATTTCTGAATGAGTTGTTTTTGTTTTGATTTGCTGTGAGACGTCTTTGTTTTCTTTCTGTCTTTCTTAAATTTCAAGGGAGTTTGTTTCCTTTTGTTGTTGAAAGGATTAGTTTAAAATTTTGGGAAATGCTTATTTCCTTTTGACATGAGTCGATTGATACCACTCATTTCTGTCTGTTCAGTGTGACAGTTAGCTTAGAATAAGGCTGTCCTTGTTTCCAGTCTTTATGCTAAGCTAATCGCTATGTGGCTCCAGCTTCAATTTGATCAGACAGATAAAAAAAAGTGGTATCGATCCTGTCATCTACCAGGGCAAGAAAGTGAATAATTATAATCCTCAAAATGCTAAACTGTTACTTTTAAAGACAGGTTTATGTTGTGAAGGTTTTCAATTATGTGTTTTCATGTTCCTGCCTCTGAAGTTCTTTGGTTAACCAACAGATTTCTGCACTCATGTACTCCTGCAGGCCAGTGCTCAGAACATGAAGGCCGGAGGAGGAGGAGGACTCCCTCGCACCAACCCCCCCACACAGAAGCCCCCCAGCCCGCCCATGTCAGGGAAAGGGACCCTTGGGTATGTAACGTGTGTTCAGATGGACGTTAGGGACGCGGCGTTGTGTCCTTCAGAGGCTGAGTGTGTTTTTGTGGCTTTGTGGAACGTAACCACGAGCCCCTTCAGATGGACCTGGTTTCTCCCAGTTTCATCATCACTCCTGTACCTCCTTTAATTAGTGTCCTTGGGGTGCATTTCAGTGCCAGTTCTCATCACACTGGTTTTCTTTGTTTTTGTTTTTTTCATTGTGATGCTGAGTTGGGAGTCTTATCCTCTTTCTTCTCTGTATGTAGGAGAGATTTTCACACCAAACTCCATGCTGAAATTTGGCTCTGTTATGGTTTCTTGGACTTTTTAAGGAGCTTTTTCTGAATTGTTCAGACATACCTCGACTGTCTTTAAAACTTTGATTCATTCACTTATCATCCATACATAGTCGTTCTTCTGGGCAGAAGGCTGGAAAAAGGAACATACATATGCTCAATATTTGCTTCTTAAAACAGACTTTTGTGGGGGAAAAAATCAACATGAAGAAAAGCTGGCAGAGTTTTTAAGATAGAGAGAGAAAGGAGTACTTGCTTGATCTTTCTAGGCAAAGAATATACTAGGCAGTGTTTAAACTTTCTCAGGAGAAGTGCTACCATCAATTGCAGTTTTCAATATTTGGTGCAATAAACACTTTTTAAGCAGCTAAAAGGTCGTACATCTGAATTTTTAACATTAAATATCTTGCCTTTGTACTGTTTTCAACTGCATATAAGTCAAAAAGGATTTGCAAATCATTGCATTCCCTTTTTATTTTTATTTTTTTGGAATCAGGGTTGTATGTTAAGTTGCACAGTCCCTACATAGTTTCAGAACTGCATAGTTGAGAAAAAAAAGAGATGCTCCCCGAATAAATGTTTCCTCGATCGCTCTTCCTGGGTGACTTCCTTTTTTGATTTTTGTATGACACCCAAGTGTTTTATCTCACAACAGGACACAGCTAAGTTAGTACTTTTAGTCACTCCCTAAACAATTCCTTGAATTCTTAAATTTTAAATAGCAGAGTTTAGAGCAGATTTAAGTCCAATGTGATAGCAGCAGCACATTTACATTCGTGGTCAGGTCTCCAGGCCACCTGACTTGCATGTGTTTGGACGGTGGGAGGTTGACAACATGCAAAGTCCATCCAGAAAGAATTGACATCTGAAAGCAAACCATCCTGCTGTGAATTGACATCACGAACCACAAAGCCAGCGTGTTGCCTCAGGCTGAAAATACTGACATTGTACAGAAGTAAAGGGTTCTTGAAACATGAAACTGTCACATTTCAGCATGCAGTTTGATAAAATACAAAGAAGGCATGTAATTGGTTCTGGAAAGCCCCTTCAGTAGCGACTGAGCCAGAGTTTTAGCAGACCTTTGTGCAGGTGGTGAGCTCTCACATCTCCCAGTCTTCAACCTTTTATTGGCATTTGTCTAATGCCAGGGCACAGGAGGGACGTTAAGGCAAAGGTCACCGTCAAAAGCTCAACTGTTCTTGATGGTTTTACTAATCAGAGTGGGAAATGACCAGCAGCTATCGGCTGGATGATGTCAAGTCTTCAATTTGTTCCGCTTCACTTTGCAAGTTTGACAAACTGCTGATCCTCATCTACAGTGTTCATGTTAAAGGGATAGTTCTGAGTATTTGAGGTGGGGTTGTCAGTGTATTAAGTACAGCAGATGGAGGTTGGCAGGCCCCAGTCTGGAGAAGCAGAGAGAAGTACTGCAAGTACAGGGTGAACAGCAAAACATATTTAAGCCACCTGAAAAAAAAAAAAGAATATTGGTTTAAGTGGAAATGCTGTATTTACATGATTTTTATTGCTTTGCTTTGCTGTCAGACAGCCTTTTCTGATGGGAAATCACCATTTTCAAGTCAGATTTCACCAAACTCCATTGGCAAAATCCACAGCATGGAGCTCTTATATATTGACCTATATTAATTGTGTTAACTATATTTCAGTGTTTTGATGAGTTTTATGTTATTTGTAAATGTTGCATTTTAGTGCTTTTATTTTGTAATTATCAGGTGGAACTTGGTTATAGTCTTAGTCATATTGCCTTTGAAATTTAGATTTTATACAAGACAAGGATAAAAATCTCTGTTTTCTTTGGAATGGTAATAGAAATAGGTTTATTACAATGTAGTAAAGTATGCACACTGGCCTTATGGATGAGGAGGTATTCCTGATTCATTTTTGGTTTGTTATTTTAGATGTTTTTGCCGAAAATGAGGGCAAAAAGCAGATCCTGACCCTGTCCACAGCAGTTCATTGCTTAGTTTCTGTGCTGATACTCCCCTCTGCTTCCCCAAACTGGGGTGTGCCAGCCAGCACCTACTCCCTGTCTCCCTGTTTCCTGTCGATCTCAAATTTGTATTACTGGCTGACCCCGTTGTTGAACAAACATGCAAAGGTGTTTTTTTATGCCAGTACTTTCTTCCTAACTTTAACATATTATAAATTGTGTGAGATTTGTCTCATGGTGCACAACTATTTTTATTGCTAATGTGTTATTGGTTTATTTTGCATAAATATTTGAATTTCAATAGCTTCTGACCCAGTGACTCCAAACATTATTAGGCCCACTACTCTGGACAAATAAGGCACACTTCTTTGAATTGGATTTAAGTTCTTCTATTTTTTTTTTTTTTTTTTTTTTTTTTTTTTTCTGTTAATATATTTTTTAATAGAATTCATCATTTTTCGATCCACCTGTTGGTACCTGTTCACTGGTCACATTTTCCTTCATCATTTTACCCTGTTTTATCCTGTTTTATCAAAAAAAAAAAAAGCCTTGTCTCAAAAACATCCAGGGAAAACCCTGAACAGGTAAGACACTGACTGTGCCTCAGACAACCCCACTCGTGGAACTATCCCTTTAATTACAAGTATCAGCCAGTATATTATCAGATATTTAATCATTCTGTGCCTCAGCATTGTGAAACGCTGTTACTGTTCTTATCTTCTTTGTAAACACTTTAAATAATCCTAAAGATGGAGATGTTTTCTCTTCTGTGTGTCTGACTGTTGAAGGTATCTCTTATCCCACAGGGACTCTGCTAGTGCAGCACATAAACGTTGTGTTCTTGTCACTCCTGGGACCTTCCTGGGCGTCAGAGTGTTTCTGTGTGTGAAAACGTGTGTGTGCGTCAGCCCCCTCGTTTGTGTCTGACTTTGTGAGTGATTGAGTGTGTCCACCCCTTCATATTGACCTTCAGAGGCGTGTGTCGGTGTGTGTGTGTCTCTCTGTCCCTTCAAGACGCATGCCGATCAACCACAGCTCCAACCCTCCATGATGCACCTCCTGCCGCAGCCTGCGTGGCTACGGGCGGACATCTTACTTGTGTTTTTTTAATTTCTTTTCTGTTATTCAACTTCCTCTTTGTTTGTTTCTCAAATTTACTTTCAGTCGTGTGTTTGTGACCCAGCCCGCCCACTCCTGGCTGCCCCATATTCCTCATAGCAACGTTTTGCCATGGCAACAGTGCTCAGAGATGGGTCACCCCACTGTGTCAGCTGGGAAATTTACATGCCAGTACAGCTTTTCAGGCCCAGATCAATAAATCTCAGGGTTATGTTTTTCTTTTCCCCCCTGTTTTAAAACTGAGGACATCATCAGAATAGCGCTGCTGTTGCGTTAAAAACACTTTCTGTGTTTTTATTTAAAGAATTTGCAGGTTTCTTGCTCAGGGACAGATGGGATCTTAATCCTATAGGCCTCTTGAAAAATCCTCTATCATTTCAGGATCTCTTGCACTGAAAACAAGGTAACAAAAGCTATGCTCAGAACACATCTGTCCAAAGAAAATGTGATTTTCAAGCTCAAATTAAATTTAAACAAAACTTTAAAGTAACAACAGCGTAAGCTGGTGTTAAACTGACTCTCCTGGTGCTAAATCAAGTCCAGAATTCAGGATTTGAACCTTAGAATTTCTGCTTTACCAACCTTATTAAAGTCAGTGATACAGCAGTCAGACTCCTGCAATCTTATCTACATGTGTACCATTGCAGGACACAGCTGCTTATATAACCTTGGGTCCACTTGATGAAAGCTGCTGGTCAACATCTACCAAACTATAAATGTAAATACATCAAGCAGCATCTGATAAAATACTCTTCACACAATTTGAGGCAGGTGTTTTTTATCTTTAAACACTATTTTTGTTATCTAGGAAGTCGTTTTAATCCCTTTGATGCACTCTTGTCCTCTTGCAGTTGGCATAAAATTTTCTTGACAGATGGATGGAAGAGAAAAAAGAAAACACAGACTCTCATTGTTTACATAGGCCAGATTAAAGGAGAAAAATAAAATTAACGTTCCAAGCAAAATTGTAATGTCTTGCAGGGAAACATACTTTTTCTAAATGTGATCAAGTTGAAAGGAGCATTGTACAATGTTGCAGAACAGAAGTACTGATGAGTTTTATTTTGTAACTGTAAAATGTTCCACTCAGTTCAGGCTGGGTATTGAACTTTGATACTTTTATGGCACCAACCGAACTGCTTTAATCCTAGATCTAATAATGCTGCTGATTGGCTGTCTAACTTTAGGAAAAAACATTACATTAAGCCCAGAGACGAGGGTCATTTTCTTTTTTTACCTCTAGTTAATTATCTGCAAAGATTGTTCACTAGCTAGTGCAGCTAACCTGTTAGCCCACCCCTGCAGTCAGTGCATATCGTGGTCACAATTCTTTAATTAACATTTTGTCCTGAAACAACAATCCCTGTCAGTATCAACCTCAAAAACCCGTTTCTTTTTGTATGTTACATTAGAGCTGCAACAATTAATTGAATAATTGATTATTAATCAAGAAGATTAAGTTTCTTAAATGTGAATATTTTCTGGTTTCTTTATTTCTTTCTGACAGTAAACTGAATATTTTTGAGTTGTGGACAAAACAAGACATTTGAAGATGTCACCTCGAGTTTTGGGAAACATTAATCAACATTTCTCGCAATTTTCTGACATTTTAAAGAGCAAACAACTAATCGATGAATCAGCTGTGAGGATAATCTTTCTCTCTCATTATACCAGAACAAGCGTACATTGTACATCTCATGGAAGTTGATTTTTATCCAGCAGCAGCGTTATCTTTCCGTCCTGACTCTGCCCGACAACACCTGTGGATTTCACCCCAGCCAGCCCCCGATGTTCACCACCTGTCATACCCCATTTTTTTAAGTTTGCACTTGTTTGTTTCTTGCTCTCCCCCCCCTCCCCCCCTCCCCTACACTTCTCTGTGGATGCCCCACCCCCCACCCCCTTCAACTCCTGTCCTCCTGACCCTCTCGCAGGCGCCACTCCCCCTATAGGACGCTTGAGCCGGTACGTCCACCCGTTGTCCCTAACGACTACGTCTCGAGCCCGACGCGCAACATGGCGCACCCCCAGCAGAGCCCTGCACGCACTGCATCCGTTAATCAGAGGAACCGCACGTACAGGTACCCCCCTCCCCCCTTCCCAGCATGCCTCTCTACACTTCTTAAACCTCCTCCCCCTTTTCTTCTTCTCCTCTCCTACACTTAAAGCGAGCCAGCTCTTGAACATGTCTTCTTCTCTTAAATGACTCCTCGTGGAAAGTATAATCACTTTTACTCCCCTTTTCTTCTTCTTCTTTTTTTTTTTTTAAATAAAAATTCCACCTTAACACACAAGTTTGACCGACATTAACCTTTTTGTGCAACAGGGAAAGCCCCAGATTGACAGTTAATTTGGAAATCCCTCACCTGTTTGCTCTCCTTGCTGCTCAGAAAAGAGCAAAGAAATGAGGACAAGGTAGAGATCCAGAGCTGTATTTAGCACGGCGAGACACAGGTTCCTATGGTAATAGTCATTAAATAGGCAGCGTCGCCCCCACAGTCCTGTCAACCCCATGTCAGCTCATCTCCCAAGACGAGACCCTTTCATCCCAAACACGGAGAGATATTCATAGATTCCCCTGTCTGTCTGCGGTGAGAGGAGTAAAATCATGGGGTTTGGGGGGAAAACAACATGGAAAGTTTCGTCATTGCGCCCCATCTGTTGGCCAAATGTTTTGGTTTTTTTTTAAGATTTCTGCTCCGGAAATAGACAAGATAACTTTTCCCCAACTCTCCTCTCAGCACGAGTCTTTATCTGCACCGCTCCATCCACAGCTCATTTTCCTCATCTCTCAGCCATGCGCTCTCTTCTGTCGTACATAAAGTCTGCCCCCATGTGTCTTGACGCTTCCTGCTTCTTTACAGCGTGTCATATCTTTGTCTTTGTCTTGTGTCGCCGCTGCGTCACCTGTGTCGTGTGTCCTTGGTGAGGCTTCCAGCTGCTTTTTTTTTATCACTGTGACATAGTCATTTCAAAGGCTCACGCTAACACATCAATGCTCTTGAGGGTGCCACTTTAATAATCTGAGTTATTGTGAAGCGAGTAAGACTTCAATATGCTGAACACAGCTCACCTGAACTCTGTCTTATTATAGACTGGTTACACATCCAGCGTTGTGTTGCAACTGGAATACAAGGCAGGATAGGAGCTTTATTAAAAATTAAGTTTTTATTTAAAAGCATTTAAAGTAAATGATCTTTGTATTAGCCCACTGCATGAATTTTTCAAGGGGTCCAGGAACCATTTCAGGAACTCAGAGCTGTACCTGTGGGACTTTCGCTTGCACAAAGAAAGAGTTTATTGCCCCGGGCAAGCAGACAACTGTTAATGTCAAGCCCTGAGCTTCATTCACACAGTAAAGAAGCACTTTGTGCCACTAGTATTAATATTAGGACAAAGGATGGACATCCCTCTAAGTTACAAACATTTTTGATGAGCTGAAATCACGGGCAAGTTAGAGAAAGACGGAGCTGCGATTGAGAAGATAAAACAAAATATGGCTGCATGATAAATATCATGGCTGATAATGAGGTAATTATTATTTACTATTATGATTATGAAGACACAGTCGATAAATATCCGCTATAATAATATCTGATTTGACAGATTATCGTAAAGCATTTAATTTGAATTCTTTGGCAAAATGTTATAAGCCAAATGATGTATTTAAATTTAACTGGAAAGATTTCATGAACATTTGAATAGTCCGAACTGTCAGTTAAAGTTGGTTCATTCAGAGCTGTGGAATATTAAAGCATCCATCTTTCCTCACTATATCTTAGCCTTTCTTACCCTCAGATGTACATAAACTACAGGTTATTTGAACTTCTTTTTAGAATGCAAAAATGTGAAATAATCGGTTATATTAGAAGGTAATAATGGGTAATTTTATTAGACCGAAAAAAAACACATTTTCCTTTCCTTATAAACATTTTGTGGAGTCAAACCCTTTCCCCATTTTCTCATTATTTTGCTGTGCTCGGGACACTTTGTATTTTTGACAGCCCTGGGCATGAGGCTCACCAGTTGGCTAACTGTCTGATGCGATTACGAACCACCTGGACAGATCCTACTGTTTCTGTCTTTAATTTACTGGTTACCTCATGACGGTTACTAAAGCAGAGATCAATAACCATAAAACACTCAGCAGATCATCTCCTTCGGGTGGTTTCAGTCTTCTTTTCCACCTTTGTACCTCTGCTTTTTATTCCCTTATTGATATACCAGCAACCACAGTAAAGAAACTGAACAACATAATGATTTGTGGAATCTTCATGGTTCATAAGAGGTGATGCAAACTCTCTTTAGATCCTGACTTCTGTTCCTGTGACTCCAGTTCCTTGAAATATTTGATCAAAAAGGGCTATTTGATAGTATTTAATTTCATTTTTGCGTAGAGACATTTTGGAAAAACTGATACAGGGCACTACATTTTATTTTGAAAATTAGAGCACAGTCTGAGTGTGCGACGGTGTGACCGAGTGTGTTTGAGTGTTTGTGTTCTGACGTGTCTGCTGCCCTACTCACCACCAGCAGTGGCAGCAGCGGAGGCAGCCACCCCAGCAGCAGTCGCAGCAGCAGCCGAGAGAACAGCGGCAGCGGCAGCGTGGGCGTGCCCATCGCCGTGCCGACCCCAGCCCCGCCCACAGCCTTCCCAGGTAACGCCTGCTTCCTGTTTGACTGCAGAATGTGTGTGTGTGTCCACTAACTTGACTAATGTTTGAGCATCCAGGATTCCTACATGCTGAAATGAATAGTTTGTAATGTGTAGGAACCCTGGATCTACTGGAATCCTTTCCTCCCTTCTCACAATCTTGTCTTGACCCCCGCTCACTTATCTTTTCTCTCCTTCCTTATCCTTTTTTTTTTTTTTTTTAACCTTTTTTACAATCCCCTCGCCTTCAGTTTCAGCCCCCGCCCCATCCAACCAAGCTAAAAATCCCCCCAACACAGCCACCACCCCTGGACCCCCCGCCTCTGCCCTAGACGGCCCCCCACAGGCCCCCAACCCCCCTGTAGAGATCCCGCCTGTACCCCCGCCCCCTCCCCAGCTCCCTGCCTCCGCGGCCCCCACCGGCACAGGCCCTGCTCCTTACGGCAACCCTGCACAAGGTGAGTGTAACCCGCTGGGAGAAGCTCAACCGGTCCTCCATCCCGCCTCCCCTGACATGCACCCACCTGCTCGTGAGACCCAGACGTGTTCGTCCGCTTGCTTGTCTTCATTTTGACTCAGAAATCCTGAGGTTTTTCTCATCCCCTGTCCAGATCGCCACACTGAAGCATCTGCCTATATAAGATCCATGTTGTCTGATATTTGAACATTTTAAATCATTGTTCAGAGAATTACTGAAGTCCACATCTGCTTTAATGTTGCTGCGTACAGACTTTGGAAATTAATGAATTTCCATCTATGATCCTGATTTAAAGTCATGAAAACATGATCTGTCTCCACTTATGCACCAAAATAGCAAAAAATTTGGAGTTAATTTGGCCTGTTAGTCCTGCACATGGCCACATGACACGAGTTTCCAGTCAGCACGAAGGCGTGCAGGTTCTAACAGTTGAGAACCACAGTCCTCTCTGCTTTATATTCAGAAATGTCTTCCTCTAAGCACTAAATAAAAAAAAATCTATGTAGGTAAACAAGATGTTGTGCTGTAGAATCTCTTATCTGCAAGACTTCTTGTCCTCTTTTTATCACCTGCCCCAAACTGTTGAGTGGTTAAAAATAAATTCAACTTTAAACGTTGTCGGAAAGCTCTTCACCCCAGAATATTTATCAGAACCGTCTGGACTGGAACATCAAAGTCTGGATAGTCTGGCCAGTGTGCAGCACTTCTGCCACCAACCTCAGATTTTCCATTTTCCACTGCTGCTGGATCCTCCGCTCTTCATCCCTTCACAGCCTCTCATCAGCTGCCTGTTTCTGTCTGTGTTGACGCTGGTGTTGTTCTGATGTTTAATGCATGAGATGTGTGGTGAAATGCTTGCACTGTGAATTCTTCATTCATGTGCACTTATTCTGCCTTTTTGTTGGTCATGTGTGACTTTTTGTGAGTTTTGTGGCTGGATGTGATAATGTTCATGTGCGGGGCTGCTGCTCAGGACAGAAAATTAACACCATTACCCAAATGTTAATTTTGATGAATTATGGAAATTTTAAGATTATTCAGCCCTTACTGCACATTTCTCTTCAGAAAATCACATTTCACTGATTAAGTGAAGGTAGTCTGACCTATTAGTCAGTAAAAAGTCATTTTCTTACCCTGGCGTGTTGTATTTAGTCCATACAGTCAATAAATCATGAAAAAGATTAGTTATTGCCACATATTTAATTCAGTTCAGTTTTATTTGTATAGCACCAAATCATAACAAAGTAACCCCGGGGCTCTTCTCACTTTTCATTTAAGTTTATTTGCATTCCAAGCAGGAGACAATGGATGTAGTGTTAAATATGATGAGTAGTTTGACTTGTAATAACTTATTTGTAAAGCACTTTCCTAAAAACAAAGATGACAAAGTGCTTTACATACAGTAACCCCTCACCAATAAGAAACAACACAGCAAACCTGAGCAGTTCAAATAAACTTTTCTACTTGTATTCAGTTGAATTTAGTTGAATATAGGTCAAGAAGTTTGAGAAACATCCCAACTTTCGGAATTGGGGTTGTGGACTAAAGGCAATATAAATCAAATAATAAAGTCAGTAGAGATATTTTAACAAAAAGTATTAAAAAATTAAACAATGGCTGTAAAACATTTGAATTACAAGCAAAGCTAAAGGTTTAAGTTTCAAGTTTTCATATAAAGATATGCCAACTTTGAGCTCCCCTAGGATCTGTGTAGAAGTTAAAAACAATAAGCCTTATTAGTTATTAGTAACAAATAGTTCTATTAGAGCCTTTAGTGACTTTGCTTGAGTGTACTATAAAAAAAAAAACTTTTGTGTTTTTATGATCATTAATGACTCTGCTTGCACATGACAGACTGCAGGATCATTGTTCTAAGATATATTCTACTATTCCAAATTTAAGTAAAACAAGCAGTAAGTGTAAACAAGGCTAAATTAACTTGACTGTTCAGGACACCTCTCTTCCTCCTCCTCCTCCTCCTGCTGCTTCTTCATCCCTCTCTTGTTAAATGACTCTCTGCTGCCCCCTGGTGTCGTCCGCTCTCAGGTGCTCCTCAGTTCTACAGCATGAACCGCCCGGTGCAGCAGCCCCAGACCCAGCAGGTGGGAGGCTCGCTGCCGTACCGCCGACCCTCGTCCGTCACCGGTCAGCCCAACATGGCCCACAACCAGAGCCAGCTCAACGGTGGACCACACTTCGCCCAGAACCAAGGTACCACGCACACACTTATGTCTGCGAATCTTTGAGAGATTTATAAGTATTATAGTGAAGGGAGTTTAAAGTTAGTGAAAAGCAAAATAAAGTAATGAGACAGCAATATTTCTTGTCCATATTGTATAGACTGGCAGCCAACATTGAATTACTGGTATTTACTTTAGAAAATTGAACCTGAAACCTAAACAATTCTTATTATTCTGTTTTTAAAGGTTTTTCTCATCCTCTTGACTTTCTGTAACTTAATTCTCTGAATTTGAATGAATGAATCATTTTTTTAATGTTCCATTTCTCTCTCAGCCTTTAGATTTAAGTGTGTGACTCTTGTGTTTCTGCATCTTTTATGAAAAAAATCTCCACTGTGGTTTTGTGGTTTGTCATTTTCCATCAGCGTAACTGTCTTCACCAGCTGTCTCTGTCCTCACTGCTCTTTGCAATCTTTTGTTCTCCATCAGATCTCTTACAGTACCACGACCGATCCTTATCCTCTCATTTATTTCAGTAATATATGTGTCTTAAACTTGAACTGGCACTTGTCTGCTGAATGTTCTTAACACTTTATGTTACAGAGTAAGCAGTGAAGTGTAAAGTAATTAGGGGCTGCAGGCAATCAGTCATTTGGTTTATAAAATGTGAGAAAAAAGTGAAAAATCTCCAGCAGAAGTTCCCAGACCTCAAGACACATTTAAAAAAGATAAAGATATTTAAAGATATTAGGGTTTCTGCAGGTCCTCAACAAGTCTAAAATTCACTAACAATCTGAATTTTATGCCTTAATAAAGTGTCATAAAATGTCTTAAATACAATTTTGACAGGTCTTAAAAACTGATTAAATTATGAAGTTAATATTACTTTTCAAAAGTTGCATCAATTTCAGTCTGTTTTGGGAAAAAATGTATTGATCACACCACAGAATAAAACCAATATTGACCCGATAACCACTAATACAAGCTGTGTCTACTTTTTGGCCAGTATGGACATGAAACCGGTCTTGAATTAAATTCAAAATGGTCTTAAAAAAGGTCTTAAGCTGTCTTAAATCTAACTTGTTAAACCTGTAGACCTGAATTTTTGGTATTTTTCTTTTTAAATATTACAATTTTGATCATTTTTGCCACACTCCTCCTTCAGTTTTGCCTCAGCCTTATAATATTCTCAGGCTAAACAGTAAGATCCAAGATATCGTAGGAACGAAAACATTGTGCAGGTGAGATAAATATATCGTTTAAAAAAAAACATGAATGTATTTTATATTATTTAAGTGCTATTTTTATGATCGCTCTCCTGTGTGATGTCAGTTATCGGGTCATTGACGGCTAAATGCAACATGTTTGAACATTCATCTTCACAATGTAACACCCCTTAAACATATTAAAATAAATGTTTTGAATTACTATCTTTATGTGAATACATTTTAGTCTAAATTAATTAACCTTTGTGATCAATCAATCAAAATCAAATTAATGAGCAGTTATCTTGGTCATGGATTTCTGATCTGCTCCCTGTACACCACAGGTGAGAAGAAGAATTAGTAATGATGGATTTCTCAGGTCTGTGCTTTGCTAAAATCATTGTTTACACACTGTAAGTGTTGCATTAACTCTGTTGTTCTTATTCCTGTTCATAAACTCTCTTTCTGTGCTTCTCTTGTTTATTCTAACCTCATTCTCTCATGTCTTCGCTGTCCTCTTCCGGCCTCGTCCTCCTCCGTCTCTGTGCATTGATTCTGTTTGGTGATAGCCGGCCCGCTCGCGCCCCCTCCCCCCTCCATGCAGATCACCCCTCAGCTGCCTCTGATGGGCTTTGTGGCCCGAGTTCAGGAGACTAGTAAGTGGCTTTTAGCCCCTCGCTCCCCCCTGCATGATCGCCATTCGTTACAAGTCCTCTCCCCAACAGTTGGTGTCAGTATTCGTCTCTTTTTGATGGAATATTTTCTCACTGGAGTGAACGAGCGGTCAACCTCCATCATCAGCTGGTCAGAGATCTGCTGTCGCCACATTCAGGGATGTGACAGACATGGACACATAACCCAACTAACTCCATTGTTCATGAGATTTGTTAACAATAAGAAAAACAAATACTTATCCTTTAACCAGTTCCTCCAGGAGGTTCAATATTTCGATCATAACGATTATCAACCATCCTCAAGAATTTGGCCCGTCCTTGCAGATTTGATCAATCACTGCAATTTTTCCACATATTTGACCAATTCTCGTACCTTCCTGCAACCACCAACATAACAGCCGCCCACGCAAAAATCATGCATGTAAGAAGGAAAACAATCAATCAGTGGAAACAGTCCACTTCGCCATGGTCACATTTCATTTTTTCTGACGCCACATGTTGAAATCGATGTGCTTTGGCAGCAGACGCAGGTGGTTGACCACTCGTTAAAAGAGTGAAGGAACATGTAAAGCATGATGTGAAAAAATGAAGCATGTTTGTGTTTGTTCATGAGCATGATCATGTTTGTCTTTTTTTTGTTTGTTTGTTTGTTTGTGTCCTTCCTCTGATTTCTCCAAAGAGTCCCTGTACCAAAGAATTTCTTTAAATGCTCGTTGAATCAGTGTGTGCACATTTTATGTCACGATTCTGTGTGAATGTTGTGTATCAGTAAAGTGTTGTCTAAACGTTCTCCTTTGGTTTGCACGATGAATAAAATCCACAGCACAGAGCATCTGAATGTCTAAATGCCTCCAGCTGGGACTGTTTGTGTTCTTCCTCCACTGCATGAGACATCAGTCCGTCCTCTGTGTCCCTGACTAATGCAGTCGTCTTTGTGCCTCTTTCTTTGCCTCTAATTGGTTGTCTTTTATTTCCCGCCTGCCTGAAAACTATTTCTAGTCTCAGACGTGCCGCCCCCACCTCCGCCCGCCGAGGAGCCGGTGTTTGAGGAGCCCACACCTCCTCCTCCTCCGCCGGAGGACTACGAGGACGACGAGGATGAAGAAGAGTCGGCGGTGGTGGAGTATAGTGACCCCTACGCCGAGGAGGACCCGCCCTGGGCCCCACGCAACTACCTGGAGAAAGGTCAGCCTGCTCTGCTCACTCATGACAGACCTGATTCCATACGTCTGCTGGGCGGTAATTCTAGTTTTGAAATCTACTCATCAGCTTCTTCCTTCTTCTTCGCAGTGGTGGCCATCTACGACTACGCTCGAGACAAAGAGGACGAGCTTTCGTTCCAGGAGGGCGCCATCATCTACGTGATCAAGAAGAACGACGACGGCTGGTACGAGGGCGTGATGAACGGGACCACGGGCCTCTTCCCCGGCAACTACGTCGAGTCCATCATGCACTACGCCGACTGAACAATCCCCTCCTTCTGAGCGGACGAGGAAGAGGAGGCGGGAGGAAGCATTTGATTGGGGAAGTGGGAAGAGGGAGGGGAGGGGGAGCCGAGGGTGAAAAGGTCACAGACTTTGATCAGACAGAGCATGATCACCTCCGGGGCGAGGAGAGGAAAGAGAGACGGGGAGGGGGAGGAGTTTTTAAAGAAGTCGCAACATGACAAACTGATGCCCAGTCACTCTCTCGACATAGGCGCCATTGTAAAACAACCACTACTCTAGATATATCCTTCCCTGTAATATTTCTTTCTTTGGTTCTTTATTTGACTGAGGAGGACTTGTGGAGGACGGTGATGGATTTATTGCATTTTGAGAGTTTTGCGTTACATTATGAGGCCACTACATTGATTTTGCTTCATATTTTTTTTGTTTTACCAATTTGCCCTTATTTTAAACGATATTTATTTTGATTTTTTTTTGTAGTGGGATAAATGGTGAGAAGGTAGACGGGGCTGCTGAGGAGGGATTCAGTCGGGATTTCCACGTGGCAGCCTCGGAGAAAAGGGCTGGAGGAGAAGGCCTTCATGTGTAGATTTTCTCCTAAACACTCCAGAGACATTTTAGAGAAAAATACTCCTCTCTATATATAAAGTATAATGCAACAACACTATCCTCGGTGGGGGCGAAACACACAGTAGTTTCCGTACTTGACAAAGTATTTGGTTAGGTACCTCAGCAGGGAGCGTGCCAAAGCTGACATTCACCTAGAAAAGCACATCAAATGTCTTAAGCTCGATAAAAGTGGGTCAGAAAAGACGTCTGAAAGCAAACAGGAAGTCAGATTTTTGCTCTTTTTTTTAATTTTTTTTTTTATTAGTTGCTAATCTGAAAGGGGGGCAAGTTTAGTCACTACATGCTTCACTTTGCTGGCCAGTGTGCTTTTGTTTCCCGGATAAGGAATCGTCACCCGGCCCCTCACACGAACGAGGAAAAAGCGAGATCCTCAACTGCACAATGACCTGGATTTTGAAGTCTTACTCTGCAGCTCCTGTCATGAATAATAGAAGTATATTAGCTCGACTGGCGAGGCTAATCATTTGCAGTGTTCATATGCATTTGAAGAATTTTTTCTTTTCTTTTTTTTTTTTTTTTCCCGCCGTTTTACCAAGGGGTCCAGAATCGAGTTTTGCTTGCAGAGCGGCAGACTGCATGTTTCGACGAGGAAAAAAAAAATCTTTTCTGCTCTACTGATGATTAATGTCTTAATATTTTTAGATATGGTGTGGTTTGGTTTTTGATATTCACCCACGACGACTACGACAACGATGCATTTAGGTCATTTCTAAGACGCTTGTGCCATATTGAAGTGTGTGTTGCTGTTCAGAGGTTATCACTTCATTTGCAATAAATTGGCCAGAGTGGGGTGGAGTGTCGTTGAACTACAAATCTTTATTTTTTTCTTTCTTTTCTTTGTTTTTTTTCCCAAATTGTTTTAAATCAAAAGCACATACATTTGTAGTAAAAAGGTGTAGAAGAAGAAATAATATAAATGTGAGATGTATTATGTCCTCAAAACAGGACCTATTGAATATGAAAAGAAGCCAGCTGTTGTGTTGAAATGGTTTTAACCGTCGCAAGCCCCCGATACTTCTTATAACGCCGTCGGTTTAGGCGTCGTTCGTCCTCCGTAAAGTTTCCAATACGCTTGGCTGTTGGGTGTTTGCGAGGGCTCAGTGCTTGTACTTATGTCAGAATCTTTATTTTCTATTAAAAAAAAAAAAAGAAATAATAACAAGTGGGTCTGTATGTGAGTCTTGCATGCCATTGTTCTTATCTGTACTGGTGTCCCAAAAACCTTCGTGGCGAGATCACCCATTCTAAAAAGACAAGCAGCCCTGCAGCTCTGACCAGGTACCACCAGCCTCATCCAAAGAGACTGTACAACTTTATTCAAGCCCACATCCGAGGAGTCGCTCTCTGACCTGAGGGGGAGGAAGGAGGCAGGAGGGGGACAGTAGCCGTGAAAACGTGTAAGCTGCTAGTGAATCCTGCGGACAAAGAAACCCAACAGGCTGTAGGTGACAGTAGATCTAACACTCAAGATGATCTGCAAAGCTTGACTTGTTTCATAACACTCATAGGATGACACTAAATAAAAAAAAATTTAAAAAAAGAAAGAAATAAAATGAGGCTCTTTGGTCTGCAGGATTCACAGCTCCTGGAGTCACAGACGTCCCTCAGGGTGTCAAGTTCAACAGTCCATAATGCCATTGTGTTGCACAGTTAAAGTTGAATTGCAGAAGTATCATATTTGTAAAATCATGAGAACAAAGACAATAAAATTATTAAGATTTATTGGTGTAGTAATGCTTGGTTCTTGTTTGTATGTATTCAAGGTATGTTTCAATGTTTGGACTGCAGACAGTCGGGGTTTAGGGGAATTCTGCCCTTCTGGGACTGCTGAAGCTGTTGGAATTGCACTGAATTCATGAAAATAAATTGGTTTTCCTGCGTTCTTCAGTCAGAATCCAGCCATAGACTCTACAATTAAGAACCCAGTTGCATGCTTCAAAGTTTTTTGTTTTTTTTTCCCCCACATTTCTTTCTCATGATACTGAATCATGAGTCATGCTTCATTTGGGAGTTTTTAAAAGCCAAGTTGGGGAAGCACAGCTGTGGTATATAAACCACAATGATGGGACATTATTTCAGGTATGCAAGTTGTTCTGAACCAAATAAGGCAGAATTAAAAGTGGTGCTTGACTGTGTTGGACCTTACGGTTCAAGGAATAACAGCTGTTCAGGAGTTTTAAGGTTGTGGGTTCGATCCTTATGCAAGTCATTGAAGTTTGAGGTCTGACGTCTAAAGAAAAGGCTAAAATGCTTTAAAAAATGGCTCTGGAGCTTGTTGGACTGAATGGCTCAGGGTGTAAAACAACTGCTTAGAAGTTTTGAGGTTGTGAGTTCAATCCTCAAACATTCATTTACTTTTGAAGCACAACACCAAGAGGAAGAGTCAACAACTCCTAGAAACACTGTCCAACTGTCTGGCCCAGTAGCTCAGGGTGATGGAGTGCTGCTTAGAGATTTTGAGGTTGTGAGTTCAATCCTCAGTCTATTCTCTGAGTTTTAAAGGCTGGCGTGAAAAGGAAAAAGTGAAAACCACTAAGAAAGAACTTCAAACTGTCTGATCCAGTAGCTCAGGCTGTAAGAAGGTGGTTTGGGACTTGGAGGTTGTGAGTTCGATCCTTATGAAACTCAGTGACTTTTGAAGGCCAGGGTCCAAAGAGGAAAGTGAAAACCTCTGAGAACCATACCTGACCTGTCTGATCCAGTAGCTCAGGCTGTAAGAAGGTGGTTTGGGACTTGGAGGTTGTGAGTTCGATCCTTATCATCCTCGTGAATTTTGAAGTCAAACAGCCAAAGTGAAGAGTTAAAAGCGCTGAGAGAAGATGTGCAAGTGTGAGAGGTTTCTGGTGGCGTGGTGGGTTCGTTCACGACTACAGGAGTCAGCAGACAGTCAAATGTCTGAGATCGAATCCTGCCTGTGGCTGGGGCCTTGATCGGTGGGAGGTGAGGGGCAGCAGGAGGGGGCCATGTCCCCTCCTGCGTTTCTGGAGAGACAGAAGCAGGGGGTTATGCTGAAATTTTATATTAAAAAAATCGCGCCGCCATGTGAAAAGACTGGTGCATGGGGGCCTCCCAAGTCAGGTGGGGATGGGCGTCTGCCTAACAACAGGTGGAGCACATGGCAACAGGTCAGGTCAGTGTATCGTTTGCTCATTGGATTTTTCCTTTCAGAAACAGCCATTAAAAAACAAAAAACTAAAGATTATTGATTTTCATTTTAAAATACAAAAGTTGAAATGTAAATATGATCCATGTATACGGTATAATTCATCTGCAGTTGTTCACATTGTATGATGAAAAATGTCAGTCACTGTAAACAGAAAATTGACTGCAATGTTTTATCTTAAGAAACACAAATAAACACTGTATTAATGTTCGTCTTCCTTACACAGAAGAGCGACTGTGATCAACTTGTTCCATTATCGAACTTGTACACAGCTGACCTTCAAAATAAAAACGTTCAGAGTGTTCTGAACGGTTCTGAAACGTTTTCACTGATTTAAGGAAAGCTAAACAATACTAACTAAATAACAAATATAAGTCATAACATAGTAATTTTTCTGCCACTTTCCTACAACTGATTAAAGCTGCAACAATTAGTCAATTATTAAATTAATTTCCAACCATTTTTAGAACTGATTAATCAGTTTGAGTCATTTTCTAAAAAAATAAAAGTATAAATTTCCTGATTTCATCTTTTCTCCTCTGTATCTTTGGGCTGAGGACAAAAGACATCTGAGGACGTCACCTTGTGCTTTGAGAAACATTGATTGACATTTTCTAACATTTTATGGACCAAACAACTAATCAATTAGTGAAAAAAAAAGATAGACAGATTGATCAATATTGAAAATTATCATTACTGGAAAGATTTGAAAAAAGAGGTGGGTACACTGTCCCACACAGCCTATGTGGGCAACATTTCACCAATTGTTTGGCCTACTTAGAAAATATTATATATTTATATTCAATATATTATTATATATTATATATTTCCACATATTTTAACTCCTGCCAGGCTGATCTGGATGAAGTTTCAGTCGATTTAGAAATGTTAGAGGATGCTAAAAATTGAATGACAACTTACTGAAATAAGTGAAAAGGATGTTTATGAATACAGTTATCTAAATGATGCATAACATGTACATTTTAATGCACAGTCCATTACAGACTGAGGTGACTCACAACTGAGTACTGGAAGTAACAAAAGGTACTAACATACCACACTACAATAACATGACTGTGGCTAAATAATATCCTCAAAAAAGCAAGAAGGGAGAATAATACAAGTAAAATGTTTAACATGTAGAACACATTGAGTCCTGGAATAGGTTTTAAACAGAAGAACCTTTTGGTTCAGTGTTCTAAAGCTTCTAAATTGACTGAAACTTTCTATAACTTTGTATGTTTATTTATTCAGTTTAGCTCTCCTTAAATTAACCGTCGCAACCAACACGCTTCAAAACTGTTCAAAACACTCAACTTTTACTTTGAAGGCCAGCTGCATGTTTCCTGCTCACTTTATTCAATATTCATTGAGAGACTGATAATGGAACAAGCTGAAAACAGACACAGCGTTCATTTATATTTGTTAAGACAGAAAGAAGAAACTGAACCGAAGTGACAATTCTCATCATACAACGTGAACAAATGAAGATGAATTATACCTCATACATGAACCAAACACAAGGCAGATTTCTTTTTCATGGTCCAAAAAGTGATGAGCTACATTTATGAGATGGTTTTGATTTTCTATTTGGCATCAGAAAAGCAAAATCATAAAATGACTAAAAAACAGAGAGGAAAAAAAGGTCTGTTTTTTCATATTGACAGTTCAAGAAAAGATCATATAATACAGATAAGATAAACATCTTCATTTTGAAAATATTAAGGATAGGACCATCCATCACTACATCTGGGCATTTTGTGCAGATGATCCTAAAATAATTTCAAAATTGTTTCTATAAAATGTTCATCTGTGGAAAATTATCATTCATTCATTGATGGTATTTTTTGCAAAAACAAACATGAAAAGTTCCATAAATTAATGAATCTAAATGAATATAACTTGACATCCCTGATTCCTAGATTTATTTTAAACCTAAAGAACTAATATTAAACATTATGAAGTGATGATACAGTCTTCTCTCCTGTCTTTGAAAATTGATAAATCTTTCATAATTTTAAATTCTTGCAATAAAATTGTTCATCTACAGAAAATTCATTATTAATGCTATTTTCAAAAAAACAAACATGAAAAGTGCCATAAACACAAAATAGCATAATAATGTTTACATTTATGGCTCTTAATGATTTTAATCAACCCTGTATGCAGTTTTTAAATGGTAGTTTATGCCTTAAACAACCTTTAATACTTTAAATTTTTTTCATTATGCTGTCTACTTTTTGTTGATTTTTTAAAATGATGTATTTCCTCTTTTTCATTCCTTAAAAAACAAAATAGAATATAAAGCACTTTTAACTGCATGTTTTGCATGAAAGGTGCTATATAAATAAAGCTTACAATAAATGATTGATGATGATGATAATAATAAAAAAATGTTTGAGAAATCAAATTGAATTCTTTTTTTTGTTTCGGTCCAAAAACAAATTGTTTTCTCATTTCTGCACCTTGGTCCGACCTTTCCTTTCTGTTTTCTAGTGATTTTATTGTTTGTTGTTATATGAAATGAACGAGAGCAGCTATACGTCACGTCCCATGACCACGCCCCCTTTGGGTGAAAACAAGCAATGACAGAAGCCTGTCAGTTTGTGTTTGTGTCAAACACTTCATAACAGTTTAGTTACTGATGTCGCTGAGTTAATGAAATATGTGCCGATTATGTATGTGGATCAAAGTGAATCAATAAAGTGTTTCAGTGATGTTGTAAATAAAGTTTTTACTGTGAAAAAATATGATTCTACCATAAAACACCTGCTTTTAGAATGGAGTTTGGTTCAACAGTACCAACAGTAGAATCAGAGCGGTTGTTTTCACCTGAGAGGGGGCGGAGCATGAGGCTGGAGCAAAGTACCCGGATGTCTAGCTCTCATCCATAGAAAATAAGCATTAATGAAAAATTAGCTCATCCCTTTTTGATCATGACAAAGAAAACTGCTTGCATTTACATTTAACGTTTGTATTTTAAAACGAGAATCAAATATCCCAGTTTTTTGTTTTAAAATTCCGTTTCTGAAGGAAAATCCAATGAACAAAAGATACACTGACCTGACCTGGACCATGTGCTCCACCTGTTGTTAGGCCGACTGTCAAACCGGAAGTGGAGGATTCCAACTGAATTTTAGAGAGAGGAGGACTTGGACTGTACTAAGTGGTTTAGAGTACACAAAGCCAAAACAACACAATTTCTACAATTCTTTAGGTACTCAGGTATCCCATGTAGAACACGGAATCATTTCTTATAGAAAATACAAATTACATGTAGGCCTACAGTCAATTCAAAATATATATTTCCATATTAAATTCATTTATGCCTTTACTTCTGGTAAGCAGTTATTTTCTCTACAGTGAAAATAAAGTGTGTCAAAGAGCAAATAAACACAAAAAACTCTGGATAAGGGCTGGATCCAGGTTGGAATAACTGGATACTGAACTATATGAAATAAGTCACTATGATTTGCTTGTATCATTTTGCTATTATGTATATTAGTTTTCCACCCAAATAATCAATTCGTTTTAAATCGTTAATTAAAATGGCCTAAACGTTTTGCCTGGTTTTTAGTTTTTTGTGTTTATCCATGGTGCTTTTGCGACAGCCCAGTTAAACCTTAAGTTTTAATTTGTATAATGATTTAAACCATGAAATTTGACAATAAAAAAGAGCAGCTTAAAAAGTATACTAGTTTTTCCCCCCAAATGACTACAACTCTTCCCATAGAATCCCACAGAAAAACAACAAATATGGCCAGCTACAACATGTTAAAAGAAAAAACAAAGACAGACTTTTTATATTTATTTCAGCTTTATATATGGTGACAAGTTATAACACAGCACCATTCAAACCTTCACACGTGTTCTCAGATGGACAAAAAGTAGTGTAATCTCAAATAAAAGGCCAAAAAAAACCGCACTACATGTTGACAGAACATAAAGTACTTCTTTGATGATAAATAAAACATGTAAATACAGCAATACATGTATTTTCAATCAGTCTGAGTGAGTGACAGTGTGGTTCACCTGACAGTAAGATGCCCTTCATGTAAACTTAACTCATGTGCAGTGGATTCAGGAAGAGCAGAGACTCCCTCTTGTGGTACAGAGTGGTCATTGCAGATAGATGTGGCAGGTCTATACAAAGGGGAGTGTGGGCGAAAAAAACTACAAATGATAAAAGTGACAGAATACAAACAAATGTTTTCCTTTGTCCTCAATGAAGGAACACTTGTCCCAACCTCAGACAGAGGCAAATTTTACAATGGCTTCAGGTGCTCAACAGTCCAGGTTCTCCGCTGTTGAATTTTTTTCTTCATAATGCACCACACATTTTCAATAAGAGACGGGTCTGCAGCAAGGACAGTCTAGAACCTGAACTCTTTAACTACAAAGCCACGCGTTGGGACATGTGCAGAACTGGCATTGCGTCGCTGAAATAATCAGGGACGTCTCTGAAAAAGACATCTGGATGGCAGCATATGTTCCTCAAAACCTGTATGCACCTTTCAGCATTAATGGGGCCTTCACAGATGTGACAATTACCCATGATGCCAATCTGGATGATCATTTTCCTCTTTACACAGAGGTCACAATGTCCATGGTTTCTGAAAACAAGCTGAAATGTGACTCCATCTCAGATAGACATCAATGAAGATGTTATTGAGGAGATTTCAGACTAACTGTCCTGAAGATGCTACATAGACGGTCCTGAACAATGTAAATAAAACTGTCTGTTCCCACATGCAGAACAAACACACACACCCAAACACCAATATAAAGTAGGAAAATAGAAAGAAAACAACTAATAAACAAATCACTTAAACTCATGTATGCTTCACCCACTCCACTTAATTTTATTGGGGGGTTAGTAAAATAATAACATAATGGTACAACAGCATGTCTCAGTGTAATTACAGAAACAGTTCTAACTGACAGGCTTCATTTAAACTAAAAAAAATCAAATAAGAATCACCATATATTAAAATTTTTTAACACATTTCAAACATTTTTTTAACCAGTAAGATTTCATAATACTTATTTAAGTAAAAATACACATTAACATAAAAAAGGTCTAAACATTCATTATATCAGGCACCATTTGGGTAATCTGTGAATTTTTCTCTATTAAAATCAGTATCAGCATTCGTCTAAAAGATAATATGAGTCAGGCTCTACATGAACTCTAAACACAGGGGCGGTATCACATGTTAATCGAATTTAAAATGTTTGATGTAAGCAATGAAAAGGGAAAACTCCAGCTTTCATCAGGTGGTCTAACATTTTTGTCTGCGAGCAGATTTTGGCCCATGGGCCACTATTTGCCCACTGCTTTACAATAACAAACGTAGAATACCATTTATTTTTTCCTGAATATAAAAACTAATCTGTACCATTCTTGACAAATAATGACAAAACAACATATATTTGATTATTTTATTTCACCTACTTTTTCATGTTGTCTGGCCTAAATTCTAAGAGTTTTGTTTATGTGACTTCATTGGTACATTTCCACATCTTTGACAAAGCAGCTGAGATAAAAATAGGCAACCAGGGATCTCAGTTTACGACAGAGGGCCATGCAGACCCCAATGATGTAACAGCATCTTCACTCTTATCAAAGACTGTTACAATGGAGAGACCTCTCACTCTGTGGCTTTTTCTTGGTATAGCAACAGTCATCACAGTTTTGGTCGGAAGTCACAATACAAAAGAGAGCCCCCTTATGATGATGTGCCCCATGGGACCATACTCTGGTTACACATCTGATGTTAGTCAATGTAAGAGATAATTTTACAAGACAAAATGTTGCAGTCTTTGGTAGGTTTGTCATAGTTTAGTTTGGTTTTATTTGAAACCACTCAGTCAACTATATGTCTTGTCTCGCACAATATACGTCACTAACACCAACATCGCTGTCCGCTGGAACTTCATCTTGCCATAAGTGTTTTATCAGCAACTCCAGGTCCTTTTATCATTACATTTTATCTAGAAGAAGCTTTAAAACCAGGCTGATATCAGAGGGACTTGTGGCTTCTTCAGGATCAATAACATAACAATTATGACAAATAATCAATGGCTGGGTTGCACCAACAAGGATTACAGTTTAAACCTGATTAAATCACAGTTTATTTTAAATTTATCTTGCACAAAACTTTTAAACTAGCTTAAAATTCAGAAAGATTAAATTTAAACCTCTCTCTAAATGTCAGTTTAGCTTTTACATTACATTTAATTCTAGCAGCAAACAAACAGTTAAACATTTTGTCAAGGAATACAAAGCAGCTAAAACGTTTCCCCCCCTTTTTATACTGACTAGGTCCCAGCAGCACTCAAACCTATTTATTTTTGTTTTTATTTTAATTTGGGTACGCAGGTATCTCCATATTAACAGTTTAATTTCAGCTTACATAATAAAATAAACTTGGCATAACTAAACGAGAGATTCAATTGTGCAACAGAGCTGTGTTTAATTCTAAATCTGGATTAACTCATTTAAAACCTCGTTCTACTAAACTCTGATGAGTTCTAATCATAGATTAAATTTAATCCTTGTTGGTAACAACTCACTACCTCTATTCAAATTATAATTGGGATTTTCACGTCCTTAATTTCGCTCCACTGTTGAGCTCTCTCTTTTTTCACCAAGTGAGACATCCTGCCGACAGAAAAGATCTTGGGCCACACACGCCCAGCCTCAGCACCAGCTCATCCTTTCTCCAAGGGGTTTTTCCCCCGTATGTGCGCACCAACATCACAAGAAACCATGAGAAGGATGAGGCCTTCGTCTTAACGACAAACAGTGCTGGACCTGGTTCTCCTCCTCCCGAGCTCGTGTTCCGCGGTTCGGTATGTCTTTGAGCCTGCTTCCCCTCTCGCCATGCCCGCTGCTGAACGCTACCTGCCGCCGCCGCTGCTGCTCTTTCTGCCGTCGCTGCTTTTGATTTCCTGCCTGGATGGGGCGGTGAGAGCAGCGGAGGAGGGCGGCGGCCTGCCCTCCTCCTCGACCGGGGACAATGGCCTCACCGTCGCGGTCGGGGACTGGTCCGCCGCCGAACCGACCGGCCCGGGCCGATCTGTGGGCCCCTCCGCTCTGACGGCAGGTAAACATAAACAGAGCCGTGCTGGAGTCAGGCTTTGTTACTGAAAATGGAAATGAGCTGCAACAGACGAACCTGTGTGACTCACAGCTGAATCAGGGGGTCTGCTGTGCATCACATGTTGGGTTTTGTTGAACTGAAGCTAATTAGGCTGAATAACTCTATTGTTATGAAAATGTCTCATGATACTTATTGATATTACACTGTACCAATGTCTCGTTGTTCATTATATACACATTATAATCAGGTTTGTTGCAGTGCAAATGCTCCAAGTATGAATATAAATACTAGAGCTCCAGCAATTAATCGATTATTAATGAATTATTAAATAAATCACCAACTACTCTGATAATTGATTAATCAATTCTAGTTATTATTTTTAAAGAAAAAAGTCTAAATTCTCTGATTCCAGCGTCTTAAATGTGAATGCTTCCTGGGTTCTTTACTCTCTCTGACAGTAAACTGAGTATCTTTGAGTTTGGGGCAAAACAAGACGTTTTGGGAAACAATGATCAAAACACATGTTTTGCAATGATCCCTTAAAGAAATCTATATATTTTTAAATATATAATAGAATATATTTTTAATAATATATAATTACTTGCCCCTGTACAAACAGTTTTTTTAGTGTTTATCAAATAACATCAGACTATGGTCAGTTGTCATGTTTAATTTAGGGCTGCTATGTCTACAAAGTGGTGAAAAATGTCCATCCCAGTTCATAGTCCATTGTGAGTGTCTTTAAATGTCTTGTTTTAACCCAACAATATCTAAAACCCAACAATATTCAGTTAGATTAAATGATAAATGGAAAAAAGTGGGAAGTCTACATATTTGAGAGGCTGAAAACACCATTTACTGCTTCTTTTGCATGAAAAATTGCTTTAACAACAAATTTAAGACCTCATTTAAGACAACTTGAGTTTTTTTTAGATCTCACTTTTATCGCAAGAGCTGATGGTTTAAGATAAACTTAAGATCAGTGCAGAGAGACAAAAAAACAACATTTTAAGATCTTTACTTGGGCTCAAATTAGTTTTGGGCTGAGACAAGACAAAGGCAGAAGCATGAGAAAATGGTGTCTTATTGGTCTTAAACTGAGCTCATTTATGTCTTGGAGACAGACTAGAGAAAGACATGATCTAATTTTGAACTTTTCCTTTGAGGGATGCGCTCCGTGAGCTCTTAACTATTATATCCTAAACGCCAAGCTATCTGTCTGAACGATGGGCTATTTCTACTGATATACTATTGGATATAATTCACAGGCAGTGTGGCCAACATACTAATAGGATTAAAATGTATAATGTGGAGGTTTGAGGGATTAGGGATTTTATCTTCTTGGCCTGAGCAGGTGATGAATTAATGGGGGGCATGGTAATCCTGCACGACTCTGCTGATCCAGAAGGTGAGCCTGTTCATTGATGGCCTCTGTTTACATTTGGCTGGGCAGGGCTGGTGGGATTACATGCTGTAAAACACCAAACGCACATTTCCAGGAACACCAACATACTGTATTTGAGCAGTTATTACACGAAATACACCCACTTTTAGTCCATGTAATGCTTCAAAACCCTTATTAGATACAGAAATGCATTCTGATCGAGACGAAAAGGCTAAAAACTGGAGATGCAAAACGTGCAAAATGCAGACCCAAGTGACAGAGTTGGGGGGAGAAATGTCTAACATGGTCATGCAGTGTAGCTTTTCTTCTCTGTCTCTTGGTTTTGATGTATTTTTCATTCTCCCACTGATTCAGCTGTGCCTGCCTCATCACTTTTTCATGGTGAAAGAAAGGTTACTGAGTACTGCTGAGAGGAAGTGGTGGAGGCTGGTCTGCATACAGATCGAACACATGCAGAGACACGAGTTACCACAAAGAAATACTTTGATTTCTTGGACAGTTACTAGATCCACTCTGGTTTCATTACATTTTGAATTAATTTTAGTGTTAACAGAAGGTGATAACTACAGCTGGCTCTTCACTAAGCCCCTCCTGTGAACTGTAACTGTCAAGCTTTGCAATTCTGTACTCTTCCCTCATGTCATGTGGGGTTCTACAGGGCTCAGTTCTTGGCCCTATTCTGTTCAGTTCAGTTCAGATCAATCAATCAAATAACTTTTCAATAACTTTCCAGAGTCCCAGTTTGCCCTGAAAGTCCTGGTGAGGGACATGGTGACCCGTCAGCCGCTGCCGGGTGCTTCAGTGGATGTGTACATAAACCACACCCTGGGGAGCTCTGCCCAGACAGGGGAGAGAGGTGAGGTTCTGCTCTGGGTGACGTACAGTCCAAGCCTCAGTCTGACTCTGCTGGGAAGCATGGAGGGCTACATCCCCAGCCCCCTTCCCTGGAGCACCACCAAGAGACCAAGTGAGTAACACCCCACAACAACTTTTTAAACCTTTGGTTAGCCAAGCAAGACATTTTATCGTCTTTCACTCAGTGTTAGAGGTCAAATATGCAACACCCTGGCATTCAAAAATGCTTACTGCAATCCACATCAAAAATACTGGAGTGAGTTGTTCACCCCGTCCCACTTTATTCATCATATTCACGGACATCAGAATGACAATCTGTGTAGGGTGACTGGCAAGTGTTTACATCCACTCGGCTCGATGTTAACCTGACCAGCTCAGAGGTCACAGCTGACCCGACCTCCCCCTTTAAGGGAGGATGCTAAAGGAATCGATCTGAGCATAAAAAAACAAACACAATCAAAGCATTTAGCTGATACTCTCACGTAGAAAAATATGCATTGCCCTTCATAGACACACATTATTTTGGCTGTCTTAACAAAAACTAAAGAAAAAAAATGCTGTGTGAGGCTAGAACTGAGTGAAAATCAAGCAGGCTTGCGCTTCATTAGTCATTTGTAAGCACTTATTTTCAGTAACGCTAGCCAAGGTATTCTCACAGCTGCATTATTCATGGTCATTATAGATTAATGAAGTGTCTGCGACAACATACAACTTGTCACGGAGGTTTGTTCATGATGAAGCAATTCATGTTCCCAGTGTACAGTGGAGTGTAACTGAACGCCGTGTCCTGTAGTCGTTTTATTGATTGTCTCTACAGCAGCACGTAGAAGTGGAGTGCCCGGGAGAAACATATCCCTGCCTCAGCAAACTGTCTTTGTCCTGCACCGAATCAAATGCAGAGGGGGGTGGGGGCTGTTTAGCCACACAGATCTCATGTTGGTGGGGAAAAAAAAAAGGAAAGGGGGCCTGGGTCCTCCCCTATTGTCTGTGTTTCCACTTCCTCTGAGAGGCAGGGAGGTGATGGTTTAAAGCAAAGACGGGGCAGGTGTTGGGATAAAAATCAGAGGGATGATAAAAGAGTGTCATCTGTCGAGACCTGCTTTGCTCTGCATCATCAGAGGCGCCTCCCTTTTGTGCTGCTGAGCGAGACAGCTGAACCCTAAAAAGAGGTTTTCATGCACCACTGCCATCTGCTGGTGGATTTACAGGCCTACAAGTCACCATAAACAGCCTTTATGTCCAAAAACCAAACAAGATAACAAAAAAGCTTGACCTCTCTCCTCATTTATCTCTTGTTAAATTACACATAATATTTTAAAATAAATGCCAGAAGTAATTTTTTATTACGTCATTTCTAAAATAATTATTTATAGATAAAGTGGAGGGAGAGATTTAATTATTCACATTTCTACCTATAATGGTCACTTTTGTGTCTTTGATTTTAGAAAAGAAATTATTTTTGTCTCCCTGCAGTTTTCTCTGCTGTGACGCTGCTGCTGCTCCCTCACAGTCAGGGGAACATCTGGCTGTTTGAAGACTCGGTGCTCATCACCGGAAAGTTACTCGGTAAGTTTAAATTCTTTTTAGAGGTCAGAGCAAATCAGGACTTTAATAAAGGATACAACGAGGCTCGGGAACACTTTGGAAAACCACAATCAGTTAAAACAGTTTGTCACTGCACAGTTCATCATTTCCTGTATATTAATGTGCCAAAAAATTAAATAAAGATTGTTCATGAGTTCCAAATCTTTTTTTTTTTTTTACCTTTTTTTTTTTTTTTTTTTTTTACCATTTTACCATTTTAACATGGATGGAAACATTTAGATTGCAAGCACACAAATCAACAAAATAAATTACATAGGTCGAGTCATTTTTAGACATTTTAATGAAATATGAAATGAGGAAATGTTACATATTATGAGTTTAAGCCTCCAACATCCTATGTCATTAGATTAAGATGTGACCTCCACTGTGAAGTGTTTCATCACAGCACAATAACTTGAAGCTACTTCACCTATAAACATGATGTATTATGTGTCCAGATTTAGATAAATCATATCACATTTTGTTTTTGCAGACAGCTCATCCCAGCCAATGGTTAAGTTCCCCAAGAACCTGCTCACGATGACTGATAAGAGCAACATCTCCTCACTGACAGCGTACCTGACTGTACCACAGCACCACCTAGCTAAAGACTGCGCCAACTGCACTCCAGGCATCATCAGCAGCAAATCAGGTGAGCATTAATACAGTAACACCACAGTAGTGTTTACTCTTTGGCTGGTGTGTTTAATGATTGGTTTCATTCATTCTAGTCTGGCAAGATATTTCTCAAATACTCTAAATAGGAAGAAGAACTGTGCCAGTGGGTTGATATTTTCTTTTACAATTATTCAATTTGTTGGACACAAGGTTCAGGATTTCATTATTTTATGATAAAACTTTAAGAAATGGCTCTAACCCAATGTTAACTAAAATTTTAAAAGACTTTTCGCCACTTCTCATGTCTGCAGCGTTCAGAAGCATTGAGCTAAAGGCAGTAGCAGCTGTCAACGTCCTGCTTTACTCTGGTGGTGAGGAGCTCCAGGTTCGAGGGCCCATTCAAATCAGCCTGCCCCTGGCACACAGCACGCGCCTCAGGGCCGCTGATACTGTACCAGCCTGGGCCTTTAACCTAAAGACAGGTAAGAGTAAAAATTATGTAACAGAATAAGAGCCAGTACACACATTTAAAGTAAGATTAACACATCATTAGAGAGATCTAGCATTTGGAAGAACAACATAACATTTGGTCCTAGCTGAAAATAGTCACAGAATAAACTGTTGGAATATTCAACAGAAATTCAGTTTCTCTCCATACTAACTGAAATCTACTCATTAAAACATATAAATGCAATTAAAATAGTCTCTAATTCAGTAGTTATGCATATTTTAAGCTTGGACATGTACAAGCCAATGCTGTACTATACAGTAAGAGCAGATAAAGCAAATTTTTATGCTGTTTGAAGGTGCCTGGGAGAATCAGGGTCTGGGAATAGTGAAAACAGTTGGTGATGAGCTGGTTTGGACCTACACTGCTTCACATCTGGGCCACTGGATCGCTGCCCCCCTTCCCTCATCAAACGGTACATAACTAACCTTCATTAACTCATATAAACACAGCTTGTGTAGCAGCCTACTGACATTTCTATTAGTAAATGTTTTCTGTTTATCTATATGTCTGACAATTTAGATTACGCTGGACATGAAAGCTCTTTGGATTTCATATCATACCACACCTACCTGTTGATGGGAATACTGGGAGGAATGCTGGCTATTGTGATTGGACTTCTTTCCCTGCTGCTGTGTCACTGCGGGTGAGAAATCTCCTAAGATATTGGTCAGGTTGAATTATTTGTTTTCCCAGTCAGAATTACTTTTCTATGTATTGTATATAAAAAAAAACGGTCGGCCTTGAAAGTTTTGATTGAGTACCAAAGGGAATATAGTCATTCCCTCCATGTTCTCAGTCACCTTCTTATTATGTGCAATGAGGTTCTATGTCAGTGCTCATTTTGAACCAAAGTTGGAACAGTTTTGCATATGTCACATTCCTGTTTTTCGTTTTATGCCTCCGCGCCAGCAACAGGGGCATTATGTCTTCAGGTCGTCAACCCGTCCCATTCTTGTGAACACGATCTCAAGAAGGCCTTTGGGGAATTTCTTCAAACTTGGCACAAACGTCCACTTGGACTCAAGAATGAATTGATTTGATTTTGGTGATCAGAGGTCAAATGTCAAGGTCACCATGATCTCATGTTTGTGTCATTATTGTGAACACGATATCTCTGGAGCACCTGTAGGGAATTTTATCAAATTTGGTACAAATGCCCTCTTGGACTCATGGATGAACTGATTTGAATTTGGGAGTCAAAGGTCACTGTGACCTCACTTAGCATGTTTTTTGGCAATAATTCAAGATTTCATACACTAATTATGACAAAATTTCATAAATAAAAAGGTCACAGGTCGCCTTCTGCAAAAACACTTGAAGCTCTCCAACAGTCCACTGTAAAAAATAGTCTTGAAGTCAAGACAATTATTTACTGGAAATTATACGCCAATATAGTTGTAGTTTCGTATAGCCAGACCTCTCTCCACAGTGCTCAGTGCTGGAGAGAAGCTCCATACATGATCATTCTGCTATATGGGAAAAACGCCCTGCCTTGTTTGCATTTATTTAAACCAATCACAAACAGTTTGGGTGGCATTAAGCCCAGGATGAAGGGACAGTGCTGCTGCAAAATAGTGTCGGCGGAAAGGTGTTTTGGTGGAACATTTGCGTGTTGGGAGGTGAACTGACAGTAAAATGACTAAAGCACTGCAAAAGAAAAGGTAACAGCTGTTAACATGTTTACGTTCGTACCATTAAGGTATCTGGCGCTTTAAACAAACTAAAGGCAATTAGTCGAGGTTAAAGGCAATAGTAATATACCAAAAAAAATACTTTCAACAATCCCTACTAAAGAAGGGTGTGGTCGGTAATTGTGTGATTAAATTCTGTTTCTTCCATACACAGAAATTCTCATCGAGAGCCCAGGAGGAGGAGAGCACGCTTTTCCAAACTGACAGTGGTGAAAAAAGACCAAACCACCTCCACCCACATGGAAGAGGGCCTGTTGTTCCGCTCTGGCGACAACAGCCTTGCTTCCTGCAGTATCCAGTGTGAACCCTCCACACCGAGGCACAAGGCCAACTACAACATCTATGTGGAGGATCCAGGGAGTCGCCCGGCTGCTCCTTTTTACGAGAACATCCCTCCGGATCGGATCAAAGGTCCACAGCCGCCATCTCACTACATCAACAGTGAAGACGTGGCTCGGCTTCGGGACAAGTCAGAGCAGAACCGGGCCAACATGAACTCTGACAACTTCTTTCCAGATAAGCTGGTTCATATCTACAACCAGCCAGTGGCTATCATTCAGGCACCAGAGCTTTTTAATGCTCAGGAGCAGCAACTGTCAGGCTGCAAGTCTGCTACTTTCCCCCGCAATGGAGTTGAGTATGATGCTCACTCAGAGCCTGCAAGTAAGGACAGCTACACGCAGACACTACCCAAAGTCCCTCACCACCACTCCCAAGGTGGAGGCAGCCCACAGCAGAGCAGCCAAGACGAGCCCCAGCCTTTGGAGACTCCTCCCCAAGGCCAAGGCCCTAATGCCAGTGTGTGGGGACGCTACAGTAACCTCCTCGAATCCTCTGTCTCTGTGCCTGGGACTCTTAATGAGGCAGCTGGTATGGAGGCCTTCAACAGTGGGCATGGCGTACCCAGTGAACTGCAGGGGATTTCAGAGCGCACCTTGCTGGAGCTGACCAGGGGCAAGCCCTTGTCGTCTCACCCCCGGGCCTGGTTTGTCTCCTTGGACGGAAAGCCAGCCGCCCAGGTTCGCCACTCCATAATAGAGCTCCAGAGCCGCCACCGCCCGCCAAGCAGCAACGACACCAGCCTGGACTCAGGGGTGGACATGAACGAGCCTCTGCAGAATATCCGCGAGACAGAGCGCGACAGGCCTTCGATCAGGGCCTCTTCCCTGCCGCACCACAGCAGAGGCGGGCGTTATGGTGAAGAGCAGGACCTGAGCAGTAGTGAGAGTGGCACTACAGCCACCTGTACACCAGAGGACCCTTCCCTGAGGAACATTTTAGATGGGAGCAGTGGGGCTATTCCCAACATTCCTGAAGAGCGAGACGGAATGGATACGTCCAGCGCTCAGGAGGATAGCGAGTCAAGAGGTACGCCGCCTCCACGTCGCCTGAGGAAGGTGAGGGAGAAGGGGAAGACGGAAAAGAGGAGTGCCAAGCATGTCCGTGAGGGGAGACCTCTGACAAAGCGAAGTTAGAGCATGGCTCATTGCAAACATCAAGACAAGCATTTATTCATGAGTGCTTAATTCCCCACTTGCACAATGTAGTATAACGTATATCCTGCAGGAATGTCTATAGTTACCCAAGTGCTTTTTCATCCCCAAGTTATTAAAATAGCTCACTTTTTACAGTTCAATTTGTACATGTTGTTAATATTTACGGTTTGCTTTGTATATTGTGTGTATTAGTGCTGAGTTAGTATTTTTGATCATTTTGATATATAGATAATTGTTAGCACAAGCTAACATTGGGTTGCTATGGCTCTTTTTTACACTTGGAAGGGAGGAAGCGACCATGTGTCCAAGAATACATAATTTAATTTTAACATAGATTTATGTTATAAATCCATGTGGTGATCAGCTCTGCGTGTGATTATAAACCACCAGAATCACATGGTGACCGGTGTGCCGCTTTGTTAAGTCACGCCTCTTTTGATTCCATGATGCCAGCTCATTGTAAGGACACATTGGGGTGGCTTTATGCTGGTGCTGCTTGGTCAGTGTAAAAATATATCAATTTCTGTAAAAACACAAAGCCGGCTTTAAGGCAAGCCCTCATTGCTTCGATATTGCGGGATTTCTGTGTAAAAAGGGCTTCTGTGGAACTGACCGCCCTCCTCATAAACTTGGCAGCCAGCTAGGCTAGCTGACTAGCTAACCTCGCCATTTAAAAACACCCTGAATATCAAAACGATCAAAAATTATAGCTAAACACTGATATATAGAAATATATAGAAAGCAAACGGTAAATTGGTATGTTTTTCAACTAATTTGCAGATGAAAAAGCACTCAGATGACCACTGACATATACCGCAGATTTGACACTGGAAGCTAAGTGATGGATGGTCCGTAAAGTGGATATATGTCACAATGAATTGTGCAAGAGGAGAATGTAATTGTCCGATTCATCATTTAACCCACATTGAGCTAGTTCCATCACATGGTGTCACATCAGTGCTAAATAATCCAAATTAGTTTTTACCACTTGTGCTCACACAGGCATTGTTGTTGTTGAGTTATGTGATTGTACAACTTTGCCAAAGAATGCATAAGCTAGCTCAAGAAATAATGCAGGATCTATGTCATGTCGAAGCATTATGTAGCTGCTGTTAGACAAGTTTGTGCACCATCTTCTCTCATTTTCCTGAATCTGAAGATCACCAGCGAGATTCTTCACAGCAAAATGTCCGTGTGAACACGATATCCCATAGTCCCCAGTACTGGCATTATAGAGGGTGCCTTCTTACTGCCTGTAATCAGTAAATATGATTACAAACGACACGGTATTGATCTATATTTAGTAAAATCTGGTGAGTTTGCAGGATGGACACAGATACAGGTCTATGTGTAGTGCACTTATCCTCACCATAAATGCCTGCTGTAAATTAAATAAGACATAGAAGCTTTCCCGGTTTGCAGTGCTGACATCTTGTTTTAATCATACTGCCTCATTTTACTTAAAAAGAGACTGGGGTTCACGAAAAGACTCACTTATGTCATTATTGGAATCAGATGGGTCAGAAAATTTTAAGTTTTTTAACTCATGACATGAAATACTCCTTTATGTCGGAGTAAAACGCAGATGTACATTGTAAAGCTAAGCTGCCATTTTGAAGTTATCACACCTGATATTCAAGGTTTTAAAGCCTTTGATTACTTTAGAATGCATGAAAATGAATGTTTGCTTGTGTGTATGAAAATATGTTGTGTTTTACTGTAGAGCTAACATTACATCATCATAGCTGTTAGATTACTTGGTGGCTGAATGATTCATTTCATTGTCTAGTCTTAAAAGGAGACTCAGTGTTGTGCTGCCAACTGAAACTGCTGTAAGGTACAATTACAACAATAATGCACCAGGATGTCTACACTATGATTATGAGTAAATCCGAACACATCCATGGGTAAAACACAAGACTTGGGGATAAAACATGTCAGAGTTTTGTTTTATGGGATCCATGAGTGTGACTGTGGAGTGTGGGACAACTCAGATCGCCTGTCTGAAGCAATTTACGGTCCAAACCACTGCTGTAAGCAGCGTGAGTAAGAAGTAGGTGCTGATTGGTTGGAAGGGTGTTCTGAGGTAACAAAATGATATATTAATTAATATTAATTTTCAGTGTTAAGGAAGCCAAAACCTTCTGCCAAGCCCCCGAAGTTATGCATTATTATTATTTTATTTTTTTATAATAACACGCAGTATTATCTTTTGCAATTATTTTCATTACAATATGAATTCCGTGCCTTGGAGTTTTGCTTTCACAACCTGTATTCCCAAATCTCTTAATACTTTGGACTTTTTTTTTTTTTAATGAGAACATTTAAAGATGTTGTGGGACGTTTCCACTTGCACTTTTGGCCGTGCCGACTCAACAGAAACATGATTGACACAACTTCTTCACACTGAGTTAAAATGAACTGAGTGCACATAAATGTGGTCAGTTATAAAAAGTTTTGTTTTCTATCAGTCTCATGAGTCTAGGTTTGTCCCCTGACAGTTGATGTTTTGGCAGCAAACGTGCAACTAGTTCACCAGTCACAAAAACAGAAGAGAAAACCTTTTTTTAGACAATAAAATGACACATACAGTGATACGCTTCCAACGATTGGTTCGCATGGTGTTTACTCGATAGCCGCCTGAGACCGCCCCTTTGAGGCGGACCAGAATGCCGTTGTTTGGTCCAGACCAAAAGGTTAGAGTCTGGTGTACACAACAACCTACACAAACCACACCAAGGGGGTAAACGCTCCTGGGTTTGGTAAATTGGACTAAACAAAGTTGGCATGAACATGCTCTTTAACTAATTTTCAAGAAAAATCAAAACAGAAGAGTTTTACTTTGGTAAAATGTAAAGTAATGTCACACGTATGCCTGTGTTTCATATCTGTCCACTACCAACTGACATGGCAGCTTTTGTCTTCAGTCAAGCACACCACACTTTAACATGAGCCCACTTGTTACACTGGCACACAAAAGTCCCAGAAACCTATTGAATTTTGAGTGTGTAAATACTACAACAATTGCATCAGTACAAGACTGAATGCTGATATCATTGATATCATTCATGATCAAGTTTGGCAAAACACGTACCAGAAAGTGGTTCTTCTAGCAATATTTACCATAAATTAAAATTTAAAATGGAACTTTGCAGCCACAATTTTGCCATATTTAGTCTTCCGTCACGGTACTACTGTAAATTTTTTCACTGATGAGTTCATTTTCTACATATAAGGCTTGATTCTGTAGCTACATTCATGTGTTCTTTTGTATGTATATAGTAAAGGAACATTTCATGTATTATGTGGCTGTGATTTCAATTATTTTGTGCTGTTTTTATCCCATTTAACACTTTACGCAAAGGTCTGAGAGGTGAATCCATGTGTTCAAATGAATGGCTGAATAAGGTTTTTGAGCCAGTGTCATATGCGATATGTCTTTTTTTAAGGTTAGTGTAAGGAGTGAGTGTCTTTACAAGGGAGTGTAGTGTACAACAAGCCTGAGCTTTGTGATTTTAAATGTAGCACTTGTTGAGCACTTAATCATTCAGTATGCTTACAAATGAAAATACTTTCTCCTGCTACTCATCAGCTTGAAAATACAGTATATCCCTGCTTATAAAGCAACATGAGGAGTTTGTGAACACTTTGTGCTGAATTCTTAACAAGCAAATGAAACCCACTGCCACTCCCGTTTTAAAGTGATCTCGCTGAATGTATTTGTATTGATTTTAATGTGTTCTGTAGTGTGCTCCTTTTGTGTCTACCCATTGAAACTCATGGGCTTTTGTTTCTTCCAAAATGGGCACCTCTTGTGTTTTACCTCTGTAATGATGGTAGTGTTATTAGTCTTGCCTTTTTGTGCACTGAATTAATAAACTTACTTGATACCAAATATTGTTCAGAGGCTTTTGTCATTGTTTTCCCAACTTTACAGTACAGCCCCAATTCCAAAAAAGTAAAACGTAAATAAAAACAGAATGCAGTTATTTGCAAATCATTTTCAACTTATATTCAACTGAATACAGGACAAAGACAAGATAACTGTCACGTCTGTGAAGTCCCCATTAATGCTGAAAGGTACATAAAGGTTTTGATGACATCTGGATATCAGAAAAGGTGATGTATCACAGTGGTAGACATGCTCTTGTCACAACTTTTTGGATTATGTTGCAGGCATCAATATCAGAAATGAGAGTATATTTATAAAAAAGAATAAAATGAATCAGTTTGAACATTAAATATCTTGTCTCAGTACTGTATTCAACTGTATATAGATCAAAAAGTTTTTGCAAATCATTGCATTCTGTTTTTAATTATTTTTTACACAACGAAAAGGGAATTAAGATGGCATATATATTTAATTATACATAAATACAATTTTAGCAAAATGACACACAAACTCCACTGTACAAACAGTCAAAAGGATAAGTGCAGATACATAACATGAAAAAACAATTTTAATTCTCTGTCTCTCTCTGATGCGGTTTGTTTATGAGGACTCCAGTCAGTCTGAGCTCTGAAATGAGTCTGTTGTTTGCATCTTTAACAGTTACCATGCCTGTCCTGTTGGGTGTCGGTCTAGTTCGCCTGGCAGGAGAGGCCGCTGTAGCTGCGTGGTTTGACTCTGGTCTCCATAAACCTACGGAAAGGTTCGGCTGTGGCCGCTCTCTGATTTTTGTCACTGCAGTACACCTGTTAGGTGAAGCGGGGCTGTGTTTTGTTGCTGTCTTTTTTGAAGAACGTGCACCAGAATCAGTTTTATTTAGGTCACCAAAAGAGGAGCTGCTTTCTGGAATAAGAAGAGTTTGTTTTCTCTGCAACTCCCTTTTTCCTTCCTTCGACACAGTCTCTGTTGTAGCCATGCCCGAGCCTTGAAACCTGCCAGTTATCAACTTTTGGTTGGCGTTTAAAGTTGATGACGAGCCTGTTAGCACCTCTAAGCTAAGAGAACCATGTGAGGGAATGACTTTAGGGTTCTTGTCCTGCAGGGCCACTCCTGGAACAAACAGGTCCTTAAAGTTATTTCCTGCTGGTTTGGTAAAGTCACTGAGAAGGTAGGAGGCTGACTTAGGGGGGGTCTTCCTCTCACTGGTTCTCCAAGTCAGAGGGTTATAAATGACAAATCCATCCAAAGGGCAGCAGTTTGACTTCCGCAGGATCCCGTCCACACAGTCTGTGTGGAACTGAAGTGTGTGTGTGAACATGTGAGAGCAGGGAGGGTGGGAGAGGAGGATATTTTGTGAAGTTTTTTGCATAAGGTTTGTTTAAATCATTGTGATTTTATAGTTTTATGGTTATATTTTGTAGTCTCAGCAGTCTGGGTTCTGATATGCTTTAAACAACTTGATGTAGAAGAGGGTCGCCTTAATTGTAACATGTTAAAAGCTCTAACACGTTTTCTCTTGCTATATAGATGTTGTTATGATGTCATGATGATGTGATGAATCCTTGATGATGTAATTTTAAATACATCCTGTTATACTGTCATGAAGATAATGAAAGCACACAGTGAAAAACTTTTACCTTGTGATGGCAGGGCAGAGTTCGGACACGCTGGCCGAGGTTAAACTCCTGCAGGCAGATCCGACACTGCTGTCCCTCATCCAAGAGCCGAGACCCCGGTCTCACCCTGACCACAGGAAGACACCCCAACACGTTTTCTGGCAGGCCGTCTGCAGCTACAGGGATGGTGCTGCTGTGTAGCCAGATGGGAAATAGTGGGAAAAAATAGTATAGTTGTTATCAGTACACAGCAAAAGTTATTCTTAGTAATTCTCAGGACATTGTTGTAATACATGAGAGACCATTGCGTTAAAGGGACAGTTCACCCCAATTGGCAAATATTGTATCATTGTCCAAAAAATCATTATGATAACGTATTATGACAAAACGTGATTTACACCCCTAGTGGTAAACATTTTAGCTGCTAATTCCAAACGCTATGGAAAAACACTCAGCTTGTATGGTAAGCTTATTTTTACAAATATATTTATATTTCAATATAAATACATTTCACAAAATAGAAGAGTCAGTAAACACAAATATCTGTCCATCATTTTCCCTACATGCCATTGCTGTAAAGTCAACTGTTGAGGCTGTTTCTTGTTCATATTTTATTCTTTATATTGCTTGTTTAACTTAGTTATTATTAATTACTTGTTATTACTGCTTCTTTCAATTTTGTCTATGTTGCAAATTTTCCTGTTGTTCAACTAATATAGGATTATCTCATCTAATAATATCTTCAAAAATAAAATGACTAAAATCAAATTCCATTCTTTCCACAACGCGTAGGAACCCTGACATTTTTATGCAGTTCCAAAAAAGAGTGGATTTTTTTGGTGTATTCAGCAACTCACCTGTTATTTGCTGGCTGAGAGGTCGCTCCCACTGGTTTATCACTCAGGTCTGCCACAAGGTGCCACTCTTCTCTCCTTTTCTGTTTAAGGTTGAAGTTAAAGACTTTTTTATTTTCTTCAGCTGTGTATTTATTTAGTGGAAATTAGACAGACACTCACAAACAACAGAAATATTATGTATTTACAGAAGATTACTGCAATGTGTGGCATTAAGATCCCTGCAAATTTAAGTCTCACCAGAATCAACGTTTTTTTATTGTGTAGTTTGTAATGCTTAAAGCCTGAGGTGTAAGATTAGCTGATGCATTACAAGTATTATTTCACAGCTGGATCCAAGTAGCTTACTGTTCGTGAAGCAAACAGATGCTGTGGGTGGTAGCGTTTCTTCGAGCAGTCATCACACAGATAGAAGTAACTGCAGACTGTGCATCTGAAAAGACAATAACATGGGTTAAAGGTGTCATGGGACCAACGCATGACTGGCAAGTTACAGCACATATCACAAAATCTAAAACGGTGCATGTTTTTCTAATTTGTTTTAGCCCAGACTTTGTTGCTCACTTGAAACATTTCCCAGTGATGGGGAAGACTCGGCAGCTGTGACAGAGAACCCCCAGGTGTCTGTCTGGCTTCTCTCTTTCAGCAGCAGTGAAGAGCTTTGCTGCGTTTTTCACCTGCTCCTGGAGCGACTTCAAAGAGCTGAAGTCCTCCCTGCACAGAGGGCACTTCACTGTTTCTTCCCTGTCTGAGAGTCTCTGGTGATCCGCCCACACTTTCATGCAAGAAATGTGGACGTTATTGCCGCAACCGAACCTGGGAGAGACAAGGACAGCACATGAGGGTGCAGAAAATCTGTCTGCACGATGATATAAATAGACATTTTCCACATAAGTTCTTTGTGTTTGAAAGATATGTCCTCTTCTGTTAATATCAGGAGATTTGAATCTAATTTTATAACATCCGCCAATCTGTGCTGGTGGTTTCCGCTAAACATGCTGCATGTCAACATCTGGATGTGCTGCAGAGTGACTGATAATGCTGTGTGGGGTCATGTTCGGGCCAGCGGTGCAACAAAAGTTGACTAGAATATCTTACACCATCCTGGAACATGCTTGCACTGAAACAATAACAGTGTGAAAGCCCGGCCAGAGCCGCCAACACACCTGCAGTAAGACACAGGCTGTTTTTTCTCCAGCAGCTCCTCTTGACAGATGGGACACACATCCTGGGCTTGGATGACTTTCCGGCAGACACTTCCAGCCTCCTGGCCCGTGACGACTGGTTGGCTCGGGGTCCTAGAAGCAGAAGACGGGTCGTTTTCCATCCGGTGGGCTTTGGTTCGGTGTGACCTGTGGAGCACCTCTGAGATCTGTCTCTCCACGAGCCCGTGCTGAAATGCATCTGGGGCAGAGTTATTTTTAACAGCACATGTAAACAGGAGCACATGCGAAGCTGGGTCAGGTCTTTTAAACTGCAAACTTTACACAGCACATGCTTCAGCACAAAACTAATAATTCATTCTATTCTAATCAACAGGAACATGAACACATAAGCGGAGCTGTGTGAGCAGAAGATATCACTGAAGTTATAATAAACATCACAATCTTGTGATCTATCTCTACGTCAACTAGCCTGCCCAGTTTTTCAGTTACACTACAGAAAATGTCCCAAGTTCAGCCTGCACAATTTCACTAAATGGAGGCGAAAGCGACAGCCTTTAGATCAGTCGTTCTTCCTTTTTAATAAGACTCTGCTGCCACACAGTATCTTGCTTCAGAGTAAAACGCTGCAGCTCTTTCATCTGGATTTAGAGAATTCATTTTTTTAAAAAGTAACAGCGGCAGTAAAACTGTATTCCACACTATGATGTTCTGTTGCACTACTCTTGTGCTGTATATAGTTCGGTGGATTAAATGAAGCTTTGACGCAAAGTTTACAAAGTTTCTTAAGGAATCGTTTCAGCCCTATTCCTGACCTTTCTTTTTTTTTAAGTAGTGAACTTGGCACCAACCAGTGAAATCAGGCCTCAAAGAGCCAAAACAAAACACCTTAACAATGTAACTGAAGTGAAAGGTACAATCTGCAATCAGTGTCAAAACACCAAAACAACTTACAGTCGTGTTCTCTGGGCAGTCTGAATTTCCGCAGTAAAACCCTGGAAAGATAAAGATCAGCGGTTCATTGTGAGGTTAGTTGCGCTCATATAAAAGCGAAGATCACTGACATATAAACTGAACATCACTGATACAAAAATTCATTCAAATTACATAAAAATTCAGTCATTAGTAGGCCTGGTTATCATTGGAATTTTTAGCATGTATTTCAGTTGTGTTTTACAAAAACAGAAAATATTCTTCCCGTACTTCATCAAAATAAGTAAAATATCTTGAATTCAAAGAAGTGTTAACAAAACAGCCATGCCAGAAATTTGTCTAAATACAGTAAAAAAGTCCATCTAAATCAGGGAGCATCTGATCAAACAAGTAAACAACACTAAGAATACAATTTTCATTACTTTACAGTTTCATACTTTGTACTACAGACACAATTTGGTCCAAAAAGTCCAAAAAGTAGTAAGACTAGATATCAATCCCTGTTATTAGAGCCTCCAAAAATGTAAAGAAAATTAAACTGATGGTTCCCCATTACAAATGATCAAATAAGGACATCATATTGAATTTCTGTATTCACAACTGCAATAAAAGTTCAAGAATAAGTTTTCTTCTTGAACTGTTTTACATGCTACCAAGTCTTATGGATGAATAAAATGCCCATGGTCATCTCACAGCGCTGCACATACATAAAATATACAATAATGAAAAGGGACCTCAGGAAATATCATTAGCCCAAACCACTTTGTGTGTTAATCTTTTTCTCCATGCTATTAATACCAGCAGATGTGTTTGCATGGCTCCTGCTCCTTGGTGAACACTGGGCAAGTACACGTATGTGGGTCACCCAAGCACACCTGAACAACACAAACAAGAGAAGTGAGGGTACAAAACATATCTGGGTAGTTTGAGCAATATAAATCATGACTCACAGAATGATTCATTTTTGTAAATACAAACTCATTCTGAATTTAATGCCTACAGCATGTTCCAACAAAGTTGGGACAGGAGCATGTTTACCCCTGTGTTACATCATCTTTTCTTTTAACAGCACTCAGTAAGTGTTTGGGAACTGAGGACACTAATTGCTGAAGTTTTGAAAATGGAATTCTTTCAAGCAGGCCAGTCTCGTAGGCCTACCTGAATTATCTTATTTATGTTTTTCACAGCATCCCAACTTGTATCTTGTACCCGGGTTGTACCTTGAAGTTCCTTGTCTCTCCTTCCTCTTGGAGTAGAAATCCTGTTGGGCCAAAGGATTTCAGGAGAAATATAGTTGTGTTGAGGGCTTGATCTTGGTGGGAACTCACTGCCTCGCTGACTGTGTTCCTCCAGGCTGTTTTCCTGAACATCCTGTCACTGCAGAATAAAGATATTGGTCAATCATCGACCTTGTAATAATAAAAATGAAAAACTGCCGGGGGGTAAAAGTTCAACAATACTTTGAAGAATGCAAATAAAGGTTGCTTTGGATAAAAGCATTATGAAATGTTTTGAGCTTCGGGTCAGTGCTTTTAAAATACCCATTTCACAAATGTGTTTCTCTTTATCTTCTTTTCCACCTTGCAGCAGTGGTGGAATGTAACCAAGTATATTTACTCAAACAGGGTATTTAAGTACAATTCTGACTTATTTGTGCTTTAATTTATGACCATTTATTAATATATGACCATTTAATGCAACTTTATGTTTACTCCTTCTATTTCAGAGGGAAATCTCTACTTTTAACTCCTCTACATTTATCTGACACATGATATTCTTATATGATATTATGCAGTGCTATAATACTAATCAACTCAGTAGCACACAAAGTATATAAAAGTGATTTTTTATCGCATAACTTACTTTTTATCTCTTAATTTTGATTTTAGAATGTCATAATTAAGATTTTGTTCAATCTCTCATTTATTAATTATGACATTTTATCTCATAATTCTGATTTTATATCTCATCATTTCGATTTTTTTTAATCTCATAATTATAATCTGGCTACTTCCTCCTCCACTGCTTTATAGTTCTGAAATGGCTCAACAATAATACTATTATAACAACAATAATGATAATAACTAGTGACAACAGTTCTTTACATTTCATGTTGACCTTTGTGTAAATGTATACTTTCTTAAACAAAAAACTGTCTGAAACCAGCCATGCCATAATGCTGAATGTTACTGTCCTTTATAATATCTCGGAATTCTTTGTGTATTTTAACTTTTTTTATTTTCTCCTCACACAGCCACACGTTATCCCAACAAACAGCAAAAGACGGTTAGGCGACCGTTAACTAAGATCATTTATCGAGCGTTACACCTTTCAGCTACTTCTGGTTAATACAGTCTAGATTTATTAAATAATAATAATGATGATCTTACCACAGAAGATGTACACATCTCAAAAAGTGCCTGTACTGTGGTTTATAAATTACTAAAAAACCAACTGCAAGTTTGTTTCTTGACAGAGCAAGGTTCCGGAACGCCGTAGCCATGGTGACTGTTGCAAGGGATTTTTGACGGTGGTGTCTAGCATGGAACCCTACATATTCTAACTCTCGCGAGATCTGTACGCGTTGTCTCCTTGTTGTGCGTTCTGTATAAACTCAGCGACGTTTTACAATGTGACAAAGCAGTGGTTAAAATATGGATAGGTTTAGGGACAGAAAACTCTGGCTGGGACAAGGGAAATATCATGATTTGGGTTAAAATGATAAGTCTCGCGAGATCCTTTCACGCGTCTGGGGTTCCCTTCTTGAATCCCCATGCTAATGGTTGTGCCAAGGAAACTTCATCATCATCATCATCATCATCATTATTATTATTTTGTTATTATCTTATTATTATTATTATTATTATTATTATTATTATTATTACATAAACTGATTAAAAAAAAGATAGATGTTTCTTCTTCAGGTATATTCAGTATCAATTCTAAATCTTTCTAATGTTTTTTTTTTCTTTTTTCCAGGAAATGTTCAATGCAATATTCTCAGCTCTTTTACCTTATTACTAAGACGAAATTTGTCTCCAAGAGCCCAATTTTATGCCAATTAATTTAAAAAAGCTAAGGCCAAGATGGTAATCCCAGACCCGCGAAAAATCTCGCGAGAGTCATGAATTATAATGCAAACCATGATCTTTTCCTTGCCCTAACCAAGTGTATTTTGTCCCTAAATCTAAACAGATATTAACCACAGCGTTGGTACTTTATAAAACATAATTACTTCGTACAAAATGCACAATGAATAAATAACCTGTAAAAATCTCGCGAGAGATTCGCAAAGCTAGGGTTCCCACCCAGCAAGGACGATTAATGACCGGCAGAGGGCGCCATTGCAAAGGAATAGAAACCCTCTTATTCACAGCAATCCTATACTGAGAAAGAATTCTTTTGAATAATATACTGTATATTTCTTTCTTTTAGGTCTAGGCCTCAATTTGCTCACGTAACATGATTATTAATGTTTTTCCTTTTTTTAAAACTTTTTCTTTCCTTTTTTTTTTACATGTAAATCAAGCTTTCAATTAATAAGAATTCCAAATTTGATCATAATTATCATATATTAAAACAAAGAAGCTCTATACAATAAAGCAATTCATTAAATTGCTTATACGATTTACAGAACTCTAACCCTTAAGATAAACAGCCAGGACATTCAAATATACTTTATATCATATTACATAATATAAATGATGCAATTGAATTGTTATCAACACTTTGCAATGTCCACTACAATGCAGGGATGTCCCTCTATGTTTTTGTTTGTTTGTTTGTTTAGCAATAAAATGACAAACAATCAAGTATGGAGTAACAGCATATGTAAAACAAATTTAAATGACAAATACACATAAGAACATAAGACTGAAATAGTGAAAGAAGACAATAAATAAATAAACAAATAAATGAATAAATATTGTATTATAGTGTAAGTGATTTTATGTGTTTACAAAATGCAACGGAAACATCAATGTCTGCAGTAATACAGCAGTTAGTAGGGTATATCTTCTGTGAGATTTAGAAGAGTGTACTTCCTTAGCTTTGTTGGGTGTCCCTCTATCTGCCTCCATTAAAGGCAGGCATGTGATGTCATCCCCAGCCCCAGTCAGTTTTATCAGGACAGCTCAGTGTTGCCTCCGACTCTGCTGAGAATCACACACTGAGGGACTACTTTTGAAGAAATCACAGAAACATCTGTTGTTCTTTTCCTGCAAAGATAACCTGTCAGACTGAAGGATTATTCTGCAAAAGGCGGCAAACACTGTGATATTACTTTTTTGCAGCTGCAAAGGTAAGTTTCTTTAAAAGTTTAAGTTTGTCAGCATGTAGACTGTGATTACTGTTCAAGAACTGCGGTTATAGAGCTCAAAGCAGCCCAGATATTCTTTTTTCAAATGTCATACTGAACTAGAAATGTTACACTTCAGACTATATGTGCACACATGCACATAAAGGTGGTTTCTGATTAAGTACAAATAACGTTTATCTCAACTTTGGTGTTGACAGGGGAAAAAGTGAAGACAAAGTGAAAGAAATATTTATTTTCTAATACATCCAAGAGTTATGTAAAAAAATATCTATTATGATTAATGAGCCATTCTACTAAATTGGTGCAAACTGCCGTCCCACAACCATAAAGCAAATTTAAAAAGTGTGCAAATCCAAGAAGATGTTTATGAAGATCCTTCTATTATCTACTGAAATCCAATAAAAGAATACATGAGGTACAGTAACCTTAATATAAATATATAAATAAAATCATAGTTTGTAAGGTACTTTAAATTGGGAGGTGGCTGTTGTGACCCCTACCCCTAAATTTCAACTTGAATTAGAAAATGATACTAAAATGAATTTTTGTGATTTTCAACAGATCCTCTTGATTTTTTGAAAGTAAAGTTAGAAAAAATACATTTATTTTATATTTTCTTTGTAAATCATTAAGCATTGGACAACGTTTTCGTCTCAGGAAGTATGTCTGTGTTCCCCTGTCTCTCATGGCGAGTAGACAGGTGAAGTAAATGTGTTCAAAAGTGTGAAAACTGTCACCACCAAAAACCTATTTTCTGCTACTACACAAACTTTTCTCGAGTGTTATTGCAGAAAACTTCAACTGTTCAGCTGTTCAGAACTGTGCTAGCTAACCATGTGCTAACTAGCATCTTTGAGATTGGCTCAAAATTAGCTAAAATTGTCACTCCTGGAAAATAAGTTGTTTTGATTGTGACATGGTTGGACATGAATGTTTTGATGATGACAGAGGGAACACTTGATCCTTCATTTGGGAGAAACAAACAAAATTAGTCGTGCAAATCAAAACTATATTGGCATAAATTCCATGTCAGTCAATTATTGTAATGCTTGCCCTTCGTATCCAAAAAAGTTGGGACATTTTGTAAAACATAAATAGAAACAGAATGCAATGATTTGCAAATCATTTTCAACTTGTATTCACTTTTATGAGGTACAATGGAGGTGTGTGAGTGCCCATGGCATCATGGGAAACTGTCACATCTGTGAAGGCGCCATTAATGCTGAAAGGTACATGCAGGTTTTGGAGCAACACATGCTGCCATCCAGACATCTTTTTCAGAGACGTCCCTGCTTATTTAAGCAAGACAACGCCAAGACACGTGTTCCAACAGCGTGGCTTCATAGTGAAAGAGTTCAGGTACCGGACTGTCCTTCCTGCAGTGTCCTCAGTTCCCAAACACTTCCTGACTGTTTTAAAAAGAAAAGCTGATGTATCACAGTGGTAGACATGCTCCTGTCTCAACTTTTTTTAGAACGTGTTGGAGACATCTAATTCAGAATGAGCATGTATTTACGAAAACAATAAAGTTAATCAGTTTGAATTTCGATTCAACTGAATACAGGTCAAAAAGTTTTTGCAAATCATTGCATTCTGTTTTTATTTACATTTTACACAACATCCCAACTTTTTTGGAATTGGGGTTGTAAATAGTCTCATAAATGATGCTTCAAAATGTCTTAAAAATGTGAGAGTGAGTTTTGCTAATCAACCTATGAAAACTTTTTAAAAATCCATATTTTTACAAGGCAGGTGTTAAAAAAACATCTTAATGGGTTAATATGCCTTCTCGTTATGTTATATATTGTAGTGTTTTGGTCGTGACACACTTTGGAAGAGAGAAAATATTCCAAAATGGTCTGAAAATACAATATGAGAATTAACTGTATATTTCCATACATACAAAATTAGGGGGAAAGACTGACTTTGAACCAATTAGAATGGCTTTATATAAGTTCCTATACATACCTGCCTCTTTATGTGAGTATTAAACTGTGAGAAAATGTATTTATACTCCAAAACACACGAGCAGAGATCATAAAAAGCTAATTTGTGTGTTGCAGAAGAGTTAAACCCTCTGCGGATCTGGACACATGACTATATTTCACATTTAAACACGATATATTCAGACAGTCCAGGTGTAAACTGAAGAGAGTATAGTGCTAATGCATGGAGAGACTGCATTACAGCTTCTAAATTCTGACCACATGTTTATTGATGTCTTTAAAGCAAAAGAAAAAAGAAATGCCAAAAGAAATTCTGTCACACCTAACAAGTAAAATCTGCTCACATTAAGTTGTAAAATGGGATTTCCCAGACCAATGTGTTTTTAATAAAAGATACTTGACAGAGTAAAGAGTGTAAATCCTCGTGTTCTGGGACAGATGGCCCACACAATAAGGGAGTAACTCCACACTGAGTTATTAAGTGTCTTTGTGAGCCATTAGAGAGAAATACTGTGTGTCTCTGGGTGTGATCGAGAAGATATTAATCTTATAAACTGACAAAGATTTCCTGAATTAGCTCAATAAAAAACACATAATTTCAAGGCGGCTGTCTTCACAGATTTTTTTAGTTTTGAATCAAAGTCTCTCTCTTAAAGGAGAAATCTATAATATACTGACTGTCATAAATAATAAAATGATCATAATATGCCATCAGAGATTAAGGAAACATGTGAAGTTGAAATACTCACAACAACACTACAGCTGCGGTGTTCTGCTTTAAAATTTCATAGAAAGGCTAAATACACTCTTTAGGTTCCAAAAGGTTTATCCAGAAGGGTTGAGGTTCCACTCAGAACCATTTGCTTCTGAAGAACCCTTTTTGGAAAAAAGTATTGGTCAAGTATTCTTTGTAAGAACCCCTTTCAACCGAAGAACCTCTTTTGGAAGAAAGAGTTCTTGAAGGGTCGTTGAAATCCTTGAAGAACATTTCATAAAAGTTCCACTTGAAACACTTTCTGACTTCAGACTTTCTACCAAGAGCACAAAGGGTTTGTCACAGGGGGGTTTCTACAGAGAACCCTTTCGTTTTCATTTAGAACCCACCTGGAGGGTGGGCTTTTATGTGGAACCCATCCAGGGAGTTCTACTAAGAACATTTTTATATTGTAAAGGTTTTACCTAAAACCCATCTGGGGAACCTACCCAGGAGTTTCTACAAGAACCCTTTTATATTTCAAGGGTTTGACCTAAAAGCCACCCAGGGGGTTCTACAAGAACTTTTTATATTCCAAAGGTTTCTATCTAGATCCCACTCAGGGGGTTCTACTGAGAACTTTTATTATATTCTAAAGGTTTTACCTAGAACCCATCTCAGCCACCCATTCAGACTTCAGACTTTCTACCAAGGGCTCAACACAAAGGGTTCTACATAAACCCTTGGAACCCATATGGGGGTTTCTACAGAGAGCCCTTTTTATTCCAAAGATTTTATCTAGAACCTGTTTGGGGATTTCTACAGAGAACCCTTTTTATTCCAAAAACTTTATCTTGAACCCACCTTTTATATTATGATACATAGAACCTTTGACTTCAAGGATTTCAACAATCCTTCAAGAACTCTTTCTTACAAAAACGGTTTATTGGACGAAAAGGGTTCTTAATGGAACAGTTAGTCTTACAAAGAACCCTTGATGAACTGTTTCTTCAACAAAGGGTTCTTCAGAAACAAATGGTTCTGGGTAGAACTCCAGGCCTTTATGGAGAACATTTTTGGAGCCCTTATTTCTAGAACAGTAGTGTCAACACAACCTCTATTTACACTGCTGTTACTATAGTTAGAACTGACATTGTTTCCACTGTTTTCACACTGACTGTCACACCTCTTTGAGCAGGACTCGTTATCTTTAGTGTGGAAAATGTGGAAAAATCTATTTCAGCTCAGTTATTACGATGGATTTGACTTTTCCATCTCATGAGTTTTATTGAAATGTTGATTAAGTTGTTGCTTGCATAAGTCTCACACCCCGTTTCAGTGTTTTTGTTTTAACAGCTTTAATTGCTTATTTGGAGCAGAATCATTTGGTAACCCAATGAAAGCATCTATTTACTGTACATCAGTGAGTTTGCAGCACATGTTCTCACAGCGTTTGCCATATTGATGTCTTTTAAAGTTGCTCAACGTGCATAATAAGCATGCAGGAAGGAAGCCGTGAGGAACAGAGGAAGCAAAAGGCCAAAAAGGGGAGTCCTGCCCTTACAAATTAAAAACACGGGCTTGGAGACATCGTCGTACTGTCAGCTTGTTTACATGACTTTTGATTGGGGCAAAGGTGAGAGGAACTGGACATTGTTTAAAGTAAAAATTAACCTACATCCACTATATGTATTTCTGTTTCAGTGCACAATATAAACTGTAAAAATAAAATTGCTGATTTCTAATTTAGGGATAGAAACTGAACTATACACGGCAATTTTGGCATCTAAACATAATGAATTGGCCAAAGGAATATAAATGAAAACACAGTAAATAAATTGCACGTTTTAAAGACTTGATTGTACAGTTTGGGTGTGACAGTGCAGAGCATGTGACCTGGAGTTTGGCTCCAGCGCCTGTCAACACGTCGTGTGTTGGATCACGTTGGCAGCTGCTGCAACTCAGGAAGCATTTTTCTGATTGAGCTCTGGGGGAAACTATTTGGAGTAGTGCTAACATTTTTACCTGTTCCTCCAAATCGCATAAAAATAACTTCAAATGAAACAGAAATAGGAGTGAAAATTAAGGCTGGGTTGTTCCAAAAAGGATTAATTGTGTGGTTTCTTGTGTGAGTCAAAAAGCACAAATACCATGTGTTTTTTTTTTTTTTCTTTTCTTGTCCAAGTGTCTTTTGTTTTATTGCACAGATTATAATGTCTTAATATGTTTTTGCAGATGGATCTAAACTGCCTCATGTTTCTCCTGGTCCTCTGCATCCTCAATAAGGTAGAATAGCTTTTATATCTGATCTGTGCAGCTGTTGGCCTGAAATATGCTGTTTTTAGCTGAAGTACTAAAGTAAAATTCTTTGCCTCTTAAAAGCAGCACTCTCCCCTCCCTTTCATTTGAAACTCTTTATCTGATCGGCCGAATATTCTAATCCTCCTGTCCTTAAAGGGACTTGTGAGAGGCAGAATTAAACAATAATGTCCAAAATCAAAGCTGCAGAGGCTGAGATACACTAAATTTTAGCTCTTATTAAGGGTCAAACTTGATCCTATACTTACCATAATGCAACTTCAGAGCACCTCTTGTTAGAATACCAGGTCAATATTCACATCTTAATGTCACTTGCATGTAATATTCTCAGACTTTTAGTGGCAACACTTTATTTGAAGGTGTGTGCATAAGACTGTCATTACACTGTCATAACCATGTCATGCCAACTGTCATGAACATGAAGCAGTCTTTATAAATGTCAGTCATTTGATCAATTATGTCATTTTTAATGCAAAGTTGACATTGTTTGAAATGTATTTGTTATGACAACTTGACTTTACATTGACATTAACTAAGACAACATAACCTGTCAATCTCTTTGCTATGACAACTTGACATTAATCAAGCAAATAATGTCTTTGTTATGACAACTTGACATTAACCAAGACATAAGTATTGTTTTGACATTTCTCAACCAAGGCATGAATATCTCTGTTATGACAATTTGACATTAACCAAGACAAAATGTCTTTTATATGTCAGCTTGACATAATCAAGCCAATAAAGTCTTTGTTATGACAACACATCAAGCAAGCTAACATTCTTTAACTTTAATAATGTCAAGTTGTCATAGCAAAGACATTATTGGCTTGAATGCTATCAAGTTGTCATAACAAAGACATTATTTTCTTGATTAATATCAAGCTGTTGTGACAAAGACATTGACGGGTTATGTTTGTCTTAGTTAATGTAGGTTGCCATAACAAAGACATAATGTTCCTGGCTAATTTCAAGTTGTCATAGCAAAGTCATTATTTTCTTGGTTAATGTAAAGTTGTCGTGACAAAGACATTGACATTATGCTGTCTTGGCTAATGTCAAGTCGTCATGACAAAGACATCTCAAATGTCAGCTTTGCATAAAAAATTACATTGACTGAATGACGCTTAATGACAGCAGTAATAAACATTCATAAAGAATAATATAATATAATATAATAAAGAAGCCTTCATGTTCATGACAGATGCTGTGATACGGTTATGACAGTCTATGCAAACAGGGCCACCGAAGACATTATACTATACTATCACCTGAATACAGATTCAGTGAAATGACTCTTTAAAAGGA